>QWDQ01000010.1:0-514614 GCA_003868215.1 Pseudophaeomoniella oleicola | reverse complement strand
GGGGGGGGGGGGGGAGGGGGGGGGGGGGGGGGGGGGGGGGGGGGGGGGGGGGGGGGGGGGGGGGGGGGGGGGGGGGGACTGACCGTTTGACCATCTCATGAGTAGATCTCCGATGTTCAGCGATACAGCTCCCTTCATCGGCGGCGCGGGAATGAATCGCCCAGGCTTGTCCGGGGATTCGATTTCCAGTCCACCACAGTCATCTTGGAACAGCAATGTGATGGAACCCCAATCCGTATGTGCAGGCATTCTCGCGAATTTCTGCGACTCGATAAGGTCCGCGGCAATCGGGGGATAGTGGAGCAAGCGTAATTGGTTCCATTTGTCAGAGTGATAAGGAAGTAGATGCTCCTCATCCAGACCGATACCCAAGGCAATAGCACGAAGGATGTCTTGTGCGGCTTCGAATACCGCTTTGTGGAACTTCAACATGAAATCACGGAAGCCTGGGAAGGATGATTCTGGTATCCAGATGTTGGGCTGATGAGCGTTGTCTTCACTGCCGATCTCATACGATTCCTTCATTGGGTCAACATTGCTCTTACACCTACTTACTAGGTATTTCCACCACGAGGAACAACATACCTTGAAGTCACTAGTCTCCCTAAGTTTAGCTGATGCCTCTTCGTCATTCCCTTCGCTCCTCAAGCTGGACACCTTCTCAAGACCGGGCCATGAATAGCCACGATGATGAGCCCAGCCAGGGGGATGCGGTGCTTTCATCTTCTCCTCCTTGGGCAGATCAAACAACCTCTTGCTCATGGCAAAAGCTTCGTCGAGCAGGTCTTCCGGCACCCCATGGTTTGTAATGTAAACAAATCCGACATCTCGACAAGCTGCTACGAGGTTCCTGGCCACGGCCAAGCGCTCCTCAAGGCTGCTTTCCGGATTCCATCTGGAAAAGTCGACGATAGGGACGCTTGATGTAATTTCGGGTTGCTCTTCGATCGAGCCCATAATGTGTCAAGATCAGTGAGAGTGCATGCAGTCAGATATAGAAGCTGGATCTAGAAAGCTTTGTGGAGACCGAAGTTCAAGCCTCACGATGACTCCAAGGAGCACCAACAGTTTTGACTTGAGCTGGACAGACTGCAATGATGAAGCTCACAAGCCAAAGACATGACATTCTTATCAATGTTGCTGTCGTGATGAGGCCTGCTTCGTGACATGTGACCAATCCGACTTCAAGAGGTCGAAGCGTAGATGTCCGCCGTTACCAAATGTCGATCCTACACCAACCATAGATAAGGTGCCTTTCTGTACGCACCGTGGTACGAGTATCACGGCATTCTTGTCAATTGTAATATAACATCAAGTTTTTGGTTTCACTCTTTGTTATTATTGCAAGCTACATTACGAGCGAGCAATGTAGCATATAGCCACATGGCCATGATGCTACCCCTGGGAGTTGTCATATTGTACAGCTCATATATCAACTCCGACCCAACACATCAGTATTTCGTAGCACGCATAGCTCATCTCAGAGAGAATGAGGGCGCGACTTCGGAACCGTTAGGACATACTGTTGGTAGGCTATGCATCCGCCTCTGTGTGATCCTTCTTCTTTGACTTCTTGCTGTGGCTTCCTCCTACTGGTGCTTCTCCATGCTTCATCTGATGTACGATGAACCTCGTATAGCAATCTTCTTTGTCCCATTCAAAGCCTCTTAGATATGGCAGCTCTAATTCATCGTCCTCCTATTTGTGTTTTATGATTAGCATGTGCTACCTTTACTATCCATGCTAAAGCTCACCTTCTTTTTGAACTGCTTATGAATGGCTTCTAGTGCGTCTTTGATCGTTACACCTTTCAGATTCCTTGCAGTCACCTCCAGGCCCAGTGGAAAGTGTAGATCAATCTTTTTGATTGGTGGCTCTGTGAGATGCTTTTTTAGGACTTCTTTGTCTTCTACCGTTGAAGGCGATGTATTTATTTTCCTAGGGAAGAAACAACGTCAGTCTCATTCCGTAACAGATGGGGATCATCAGAGCCTGCAACATGGAAAGCCGTACCAGTTCAGTTTCTGTGTCTCAGGCGCTATCTTGATATCCGCTCCTTCCTTCTCTGTGATGGGTCCCCCTGTCAGCAAGTCTCCATTGTATACTCATCGTAATCTGGACACTGATGTATATGTCGATCACTCTGGCAGACAAGGAGAAGATGGTAAGGTCCGCTCACCCAATTCATTGATGTTGAATACTCCAGCATAGCTGGAGCTTGCTCTCTTTTTATGGTAATGCTTCTCTTCTGGTGGAGATGATGAGAGACCGCTGATGGCCGAATCGACCTTGGTCAAGGGTGCTGCTGCCATGATTGGGAGATATGGATGATGATAGCCTGGGTTGGGGATTGAAGTTAAGCCAGAGTACTCTTTGAGACTATCAACGTCAGAGTGACAATTCTAACCGAGCAAACCAACCGAGAAACCGCGTCTCTAAGAGCAGGGGGGTGTGGAAGACACGAACCTTGGCTGAGATCGTTTGATAGCGGGAAAGCTCTGTGTGTATAGGAGATCAACGTGTCGATGAACAGGACCAGTAGAATTGACGGAAGGGAAAGAGAGAAGAAATAGGATATTGAAGGATGAAAGAGATCGAAAGTCAGCGGGTAAGCTTGGGCAAGGGTGGAGGTGAGTGTATCGTGAGGGAAGAGGGGAAGAGGGGCATTCAATGCTGATCACGAGATGCACAAGGGGTACGACACAGGACGGTGAAGTAATGGTAAGTAAGAGATGTTGTGATTTCCCCAGCGGCCCCTCCAAACTTTACGTGGATGGGATGACTGCTACATACTACCATAGTACGTGGTACAGTACATAGTAAGTTATGTACATGCATAGAGGAAGGATGACAAGTACGCCGGTCGCATGATTGCTGTTTGAGTGACTATGGAGGAGTTGGGACGAATCAAATCATGCCCGAGAGCTCCGGGTGATGCCTCCAATCACCTTACGCATGCAAGCAAACTTCGGTATTTTCACCTGACAATGCCATTTCCCCCCTGCATCAGCTTCCCCCGCACTTTTAAGACCAATCCGGGGTGCAGTGTCCACTACTGGTACATAGTAAATCCAGGTTTACTTAATTAGCTAGTGCTAGTACGTAGTAGGGAAGCACGGTTCAACCCGATTGACCGAGAATTACGGAGTAATTAGAATAGACCCACAAGTTCGCTTACTACGCAGTAATATTACGATTTACGTACCCGAGTAGGTATGTCCATATGCTTTTAACCCTATCAAGCAAGGGAATATGATTCGTTGTAAATCTCTTGTTGTCGTTGGAATACTGCTGCATGATTATAGCAAAAACGCTGTGCAAGAATCAACCAGTGTCTGTCCTGCAATGCTTCATTCCCCGATATCAAAGCGAAGTTTAGACGTCACTTGAAGCTGAAACAACAGAGACGTGGGCCGGGTATCTCCGGACCACCATCACGTGAGATTCCTACGGTCCTCTCCGATTTGAACGACGGGAGGAACAGCGGGGTCTCCTGATATCAGGGACGTTCTTCCCGTCGAGCCGTGTTGTCGAAAGGTCACCTTCTCCAGACTCCCTGTCTTCTCATTGTCGGCGTGTGATCTAGACCTCGACGCGGTCGAGCTCTTTTCCTCATAGCACCCGCCGGTATGTCTTCGCAGCTTCTCTCAGCGAAATCTAGCTTCCATAGAGGTTGCTGAAGTTGTACCATATCTACCTACCCAGTATCTACATAGGTAGCGAACAGCAATGTGTGGTTCACCCAAAAGGTATTTTCACATTCCTAACCGGCACCTCTGGCATATATACTCCGCCTCGTCTGACCTTTTCTCAATGGAGTAGAAGAGGCCTAAGTTATTGTTGATCGAACTGAATGGCAACGGATGATACAGACGCTATGTCCTCTGCCTTTCTTTCAACGCGTGCTAGTATATAGTCTCTTGCCTTGGCCAGCTTGCCTTGGCGATCATTCACGGTGCCCAAATTGTTGTTGGAAACACGTATGTGCGCAGTTGTGAACTCATTCTACTCTAGTTTCCCGAATCAGAAGACGACCATGTGGTATCCTACCCAATGGATGTCAGACTCGGTCACACACAAGAGAGAACTTACCAGACCTTCAAAGTCTAATACTAACGCCAAGGGATCCGTACCCTGACTAAGGTGGCATCACTATCCGTTTCGGCACAACCAGCCACTCGGCCCACCTCTCCCCCAAGTACTCCTCAACGGCAGTCAACAGAAACCTCCCGGCATCACCTACAGCCCAAAATGCCCTCCTGCTATGCAACAACATCGAGAAATACGCCATAACAACCAATGCCTCTGGCTTCCTTTCATTGAGCAACTCCGTATACTCCGCCGATATTGTAACCGGCCAGGCCATGATCATTCTTGCATTTGGCCGTGCATCGGATGTGCTATCTGGAAGTCCTGAGTTGTATACCCGGATCAAACCTGTAAGGGCTTCGCAATAGACGTTGGATTCGAAGGCTGAAAGGGTATGAGATTGGGAGAATTTGGCGCGGAGACCTTCGCAGGCATGGGTTACTTCATCATCACGGTCCACAATCGGTCCGTCATCAGCGTGCAATAAGACTTTGGCATCTGACTGCCTGATGTGATCCCAAGAATCTCCTACCATCGCACGTATGCTTCTCATAAGTCGGATTGACTGTACTAGGCGATCGAGAAAGGCGTTAAGGTCTGGACTGGGGACTGAGAAGGTCTCGCAGAAGCAATGCAGGCCCAAGACGGCGGAGAAGAGGAAAGCGGGAATTATGTTCTCTTGGCTGATGGTGGAGATGGACGAGTTGAAGAGCAATAAGGCTTGTGATTGCAGATTGGTCGATTCGGTAAGGTACAGATCGGATTTTGAGGGATGTTCGATGCTGAGATGAAAGGCTGAGAGAGCGAGTGCTTCGTACATTAGGTACGGATGCGAGAAGGTATACTAGGATGCAAGTCAGTATGTTCCGTCTCAGAGGAGATGTATTAGATTTTTGAAGACATGTGAACAGCAGGTTGCACTCTGTTTAAGCACTGAGGAAGACAACTGCGGACCAACCAACAATCGGAAAGAAAAGAAGCTAGAAACTCACGTGAAGCAACGTAGCGAGCCACTCGTCCTTGGATGAATCGTTGACAAATAAGGCAATGCCATCTGATACTACATGCTGAAACAGTTCGAGATGTAGCAGGTTGACATAAGGTCGGGAGTGAGGAGGTGTAGGTGTAGGTGTCAGTGTCCGGGGACTCGGGTCGACAGTCTGAGATGCGATACTGGGATGGGGAGTTCTAGATGAAGCTAAGTCATCGGGTCCATTAAATATGACAAACTCCCTATCATTGGGTCTTTGACTACTAGCATTGCGAGTAAAGGAACATCGCTTCTTGCCAGTTGTGCAGTTGATACAAGCCGGACGAGATTCATCACACTACCGAGGATGGCAATCAGTATTGAAAGCTCGTGGTCCACCTATCGAGAGGGGTAACAATAGGGAGTACCATATAATACCTTTTTGTGACTTTGCTTGCACTCTGCACAACCGTGTTTGGATTTCTTGTGGCTTCGGCGGATCATAGATGCCTCATAGTGGGTATGTACTAGAGCCGGTACGCTGGCAGAAGGAGGATATGCACTCCCGATAACTCAGTCCCCGCCCCTTATCTTCGGGCAGTGTATGTAAAAAATGATGTATACTAACTAGGTACCCAAGGTATGTATAGTTGTTGGGCAACTGGGCGCTGGTGACTTTATGTAAGAAGCTACTAATTACGGTATAAGAATAAGCAGGAAGCTGATGCGCCAAGAACCATCGGTGGAGCAGAATCCTCCAGGCAGAGAGATCTTGTCCGTAAATCTCCATACCAACAACTCCTCCCACCAAATATGGTATGACAGGAATGACCACAAGCAGTGAATGTGCAAAGGCTCATCTAGTCTCCTCAGATCCTTCTGAATGTAACCTTTCTGTCATCCAACTCTAACCTCTCAATATCGTCAATGTCAGGTCGCACGTATCCAGGATACCAGAACCAGAAAATAACAGTAACGAGAAACATCGGCACCGCATCAAATACATAGAGTGTCCATTCATGCCCCAGTGAATAGCCATCTTGACCCTGAATATACTCCACAACGCGGAAGACCGATCGAGCAAAGATCAAAGTGCTGGCAATATAGATCATGTAAAGAGCCTGCTTCCAAGGGGCTTTCGTAGAGCAAGACTCTCTTGTCGGTTGTTTTCCTAACCGTATTTGGAAGACAATGGCTGTTATAAAGAACAGTCCTAGTAATACGAGCTGAATGAAGAGCCCACTTAGTACGATATCCTCTCCGATCTTTGCGGTATCCGCATCAGACGTCAAGCCTGACGACCCTCCCTGCACCGACAGTGACAGCAGATCTCCAATAACGAAAACCTTCGTCAGCCAGCCGATGCGGATAATAGATAGGTGCTCGCCTTTGACACAGCGGATGATGCGGCTGAGAGTCATGTAGATTGAGGCGGCGAAGAAGGCAGGCGCTATGACAAGGAAGGCACTTTGAATGACGTAGAGTGCCAGGTTGCTAGTTTTGTTGTATGCTGCTGCTCGGGCTACGTAACCTATGATTTCGCCTACGTTGGATGGTATGCATGTGAGTTTTCGAGCCAGCGTACGGAGGGGGAACTTACAGATGCATCCAATGGCGAACGATAGACAGAACCAGCTGCGGAATTTGTAGATGCGCCAGAATTGTAAAGCGGTGATGGCGAGAAAGAGTGCTGCAAATACTATGGAGGCGGGGGTGGATGGGAGGTATTTCCAAAGGTAGTAGCCGTCCTTGTATGGCTCGAGGACTGCCATTTCGGTCAACAGGCTGAAAGCGCTCGTTTTAGACTCAAATGTGGGAAAGGTATTTGCGAGGCGTGCAGAGCCAACCCGTCGATTTTGAATGAGAATAGGAAACACAGTTGATGGGGAGAAACAGGAAGAAAGATCGTGAAATCCAACTGAGAACAGGGCGAGATATAAACTGCAGGACATAGAAATGCAGGATCTTCATAAGTCTTGAAGCACAGCCTCGTATACTTCTCAGGACCAATGATGATGCCATGACCTTGAAGTTCGAGTAGAAGAAAATGATCTGCGTACTCGAATACAGTACTACACACGAATAAAAATTGATGAGATCATCAAACTTATCGAAATAGATCGATATCGAAGCGGAATCAATCTTTAAAGGATTTCGTACTATTACAAGCAGGACTTCGGGTCATTGTGATACTCTCAAAGGTAGCTGACACGCGTGTTGGTGTGGCATCGCAACAGGAGGGTGATAACGGCCCAAAAGAACGCGATTGCTGACCGCAATCGACCACGAATCGACTATAGTGTGTAATCATAAGAGAACCCAGGTTGAGATACCCCGAAACGGGTGATACGCGTGTTCGGATGCCAAGACGGAAGGATGAGTGCCAGATTATAGGCTAGTCTTTAAACAGGCGATACGCGGATTTGTTTAATAAGGAGTACTGACGGAGAAGACGAAGCGGCAAAGTAGATCGTTTGGCTTCGGGTGCTTATCACAGCTCTTGTGATGAGACAAGCTAAATCCATCCATCACGAACTTGCTGAGACGCCTTTTTCCAGTAAGCTAGAACGCATGCTTTCGTAGCACATGAATTTCACCCGTACATCCTCATTCGCCGACTCGTTCGGCAACTCAGCGTCGTAACTGTCGGCGTTAAGACAGCCACCTATTCCACTCCAGCCTGGATTATCATCGTCCTGTCTAGACGATGAAATGGCGAGGCTTATATGAACGTAAGTACCTCGCGTCGATTTGGTAGCAGTCTTGATGCAGTGTGAGACGGCACCTGAAACCACCAGGTTCCGCAGCCTCGACACCAATACACAGCGTACTATGTATATCTAGAAGATCCGATACCTTTTTTCTTGTCATCGCCTGCGGATCGCCTTCGGAGGACTCTAGGATCTTCTAAGAGTCTGGCTTTAGGAAGCGTAAAGAACGATACTGAAAACGTTTACAGTTTCTCGCGTTGGTGCCGTCTTGACGTTTCACCCATTCTCGCGCAGCTTCGCCAGCGCAGCCATGACGCCTTCGCTCATTTCAGAATTCATCTTCGTGCCGGTTCTACTGCGGTCCCCTCGTTCTGTGGCTGCTTCAGTTTCGACGGCAGCAAGTAACGCTTCTTCATCGTCGTCCATTGTGTCCTCGATCGCCAATGCCGACCGCTTCAAGCCGGTGGCTCTTTGACTAGATTCCCGCAGCATTGGGCTACCACTTGCTGTGTTCTCGCGGCTAAAGCTAGGGACTGTAGAAATTGGGATGGGCGTCGGTCTGTTGGAAACATCCGTGGATGTTTCTCTGTCTTCACCTGTACTGATCGTGCTCTCATTTCTGTTCAGAGCTGCTCCAACCCTCGCAGTCTTACGAACTCTAAAGGGCTCTCTCACAGTTGAGCACCATGCCTTAACCTTTTTCTCCCCCCATCCTGTAATAAGCGCTATGTCCTCGGGTTGCGCGTTGACAGCTGCCTGCAACGATCCAAAGTGGGAAATCAGACTTGCTGCATCCGTCTTGTTGATGCTTCTTGGGGTTGTGACGAAATCTATCAAGCTTTCTTTGTACGTCTCGGCCTGGTGTGCACGAATAGATGCTGGCGATGCGTGCTCATACGATTTGTATAATTCAAGGTAGTGTCCGGCTTCTTGGGCAGACCAACAGAGGATAATCGTCAGATTGTTGATCATTGATGTTTTGGAGAGCTCTCTCAGAGCTTCTTCGTGATTTTGAATGTCCACCATCGTTATGAGTAAGCGCAAATTGTATTTCCCACCTAGGGCTCGAATTCGACTGTAGACGTACTCTGGGTGTAAGCGATGGTATTTTAGGGACAAGAAGAGGGCGCATGAAGTTGCGCCGAGAACATAATCTGCAGGAATGTCCGAGTATTCCCACGGTAGAGATCGGACATGATTCAATATCGGATTTCCTTTTTGCCGCGTGGACACAAGAATCGCAGAAGGCCCTTGCCGATTCACGAGGGCCTGCGGCTTTGGCTGGACAACCTTGGTCCCTGCTGCAGCTGAGGCGGGCTCAGCGAACGATCTCCCATCAGCAGCGGCAAAAGCAGCATCTAAGTCTTCATCTAGCCCGAAATCATCAGCCATGTTGTATGCATTGTAGGCTCTGGACGTCTACCATAGTGATAAGTAACAGATGGTTGATATCTCCACGAAATGACATTCTATTGTATGTGGGGCAATGATCACAGTTGTGGGGATATTACAAAAGTTTCAGGAACTTTTTCTTAAAGAAATATTGAATACTATATCACCTCACCAGGGAGGTCATGGCTGAAATAATCAAGAAGAGGCGCTTGTCGGCTGAAGGCTCGTATGAGGCCTCGCAAAAGGTGGAATTGGATCAAGATGGCATCCAAGAGACCTCAGGGGACACCAAGAAAGAGCAAAGGCGTTCCCTATTTGTCCGTTCACTTCCTCCCTCTTATACAACCGAGCAACTTGCGGAACACTTTTCTCAGTCGTATCCAATAAAGCACGCAACTGTCGTCCAGGATCCGACAACGAAGGTGTCCAAGGGCTATGGATTCGTCACTTTCGCCGACCCCGAAGATGCCCAACAAGCACTAGCCGAGTTCAATGGGTCGAAGGTTGAAGGTCGCAAGATCAAGGTTGAGGTGGCGCAACCAAGACATCGTGAACTGGCGGGGGATGGCGGTAAAAGCGTACCGACTGCAGAGACGGTGAAGCAGAAGGCACAACGACAACAGCAGAAACAAGAAGCTCAACCGCCGAAACTAATTATTCGAAACTTGCCCTGGAGTATCAAGGAGCCAGAAGATTTGGTAAATTTGTTTCGGAGTTATGGAAAGGTGAAAAGCGCCGTTATACCTAAGAAGGGTCCAAAGACCCAAGCTGGTTTTGGATTTGTCGTCCTCAGGGGAAGAAAAAACGCAGAGAAGGCGCTTGAAGGCGTAAATGGAAAGGAGGTGGACGGACGTACACTAGCAGTGGATTGGGCTGTAGACAAAGACACATGGGAGAAGCTGCAGGAAACCGAAACGCAAGATAATATGGCTCTATCAGAGATTCCCGAAGGAGGTCAGACACGCCCGGAAGCGCAAGGCGAAGTTGAGGACTCGGAAGCTTCCGGTGCCGAAGACCCTTTGCTCGACCATGAAATGGAAGATGATACAGAGGACGAAGTCTCTGATGAGATGATCGATAACGACGCAGAGCTTAGTGAACTCGAGGACGAAATCGCAGGTAAAGCGGAAGAGGAAGAGCATGATGACAAGGAAAATTCCAATACAATTTTTATTCGGAATCTGCCATATTCGGCTGATGACGATGCTTTGTACGAGCGATTTACGACTTTCGGCCCTGTTCGTTATGCGAGAGTTGTTTACGATCCGGAAACCGAGAGACCACGCGGAACTGGATTTGTTTGCTTCTATAATGAAGAAAATGCGAAAGAGTGTGTCAGAAATGCACCGAAGCCTACCCCTCCCCAGATATCATCAGACAAAAAGGTTGAGAAAGCTCACTCCGTCCTGCAAAATGAGGGTTCTGATCCATCTGGACGATATACCATGGACGGCCGTGTTCTTCAAATTACTAGGGCTCTCAACAAAGCAGCGGCAACCCGCAAAGAAGCTGAAGGTAGCGACAAGCGAGATATTCGTGACCGTGATAAGCGACGCCTGTATCTTCTTTCCGAAGGTACCATCGACTCCACTTCAGCACTTTACAACAAGTTGAGTCCTACCGAAATCAGTATGCGGGCTGCTTCCCTCAAACAACGTCAAAACATCATTAAATCAAATCCTAGTTTACATCTAAGTCTTACTCGCCTCTCAATTCGGAACATACCTCGCAGCGTCACTTCTAAGGACCTCAAGCAACTTGCTCGTGAAGCGGTAGTAGGGTTTGCCAAAGATGCCAAGGAGGGGCTCCGCGCACCTCTTGCCAGGGAAGAGCTCGCCCGAGGTGGTGAAGAAATGCGGGAAGCTGAAAGATTCCGAAAGACAAAAGGGAAAGGGGTGGTCAAACAAGCAAAAATTGTATTTGAAAGTCGTGAAGGGTCCAAAATAAACGAACACTCGGGTGCAGGAAGAAGTCGTGGGTACGGGTTCATCGAATACTACACTCACCGCAGCGCTTTGATGGGTCTAAGATGGCTAAATGGCCATGCAGTCAAAAGCACCAGCGTAGAAAAAGACGAACAGAGACAGAAACGTCTCATTGTCGAATTCGCCATCGAGAATGCACAAGTCGTCACACGGAGGAGGGATATCGAAGAGAAAGCGAGAAATGGCGAAGTCAAACAAGGCAGATTTGCCCCCAAACCCAGTACTTCTCGAGACCCCAGGGGAAAGAAAGAGTCGAGCAACAGGAGATCCTACGATGATCGAACCAAACCCAGAGACAACAAAAGGAAAAGATCCGCTTCCGACGCCGTATCTGCCTCTTCTTCAGCTGCTACTACTACCAAAAAGACGAAGAAGGCCATAGGAGACAAGCAAAACGGACCCTCGAACGATGCAGCAGCCACAGGCGACAACGACGACAAAAACAAAGTCGCAAAGAGGAACCGCATAATCGCGAAGAAGAGGCAAATGAGAAAGGCTAGATCAGGACGGAAATGATCCGTCCATCTTTGATTCTCTTGTTCCTTTTCTTTTCTTTTCCTTTCCTTCCTAAATCATGAGTATATAGTCAGTTGCTTACCTAGGTAATCACTCTCGGACATGTACATAGTATATATATTCTGCCAAAACCCCCCGAATCCAAAGATGCGCTAGATAGTATCATTACTTGCCAATACTTTCGAGCTTATAATCTGACATGTAGTACTGTATACCAACACTAACCAAGAACTCGAGACCTTACCTATCTACTTACCTTTTACTTCCAAAAGACCCCTACGACAGGATTTCATCTCAGCCATTCTTTTTTTTTTTCAGGAGAGGAAATGATATGAAAATAAAATCAAGACACGTCTCATCCCTTGCCTATATCGAACCGACAATAATTTGTTTAGGTTAGGAGTGGTGGTTCTCTTAGGAGGGGATCATTTCTATTCTCTCGTCACACACGAGGTACAGACTTGTTCCTTGATAGGATCTTAAACACCGACAAGACTTTGCGTACATGCAACTCCATATTGAAGGGAGATTAGAGAAGAAAAAAAAAGAAGAGGTCCTTTCAGCTGCCTACACCTTGTGATACACGCACCCATCATCTCCCATCAACCCACTCCTTTGAACTTGTGATAAAGTTGTAGTAGACTATCGCAGGTTCTTTCTTTCGCACCAAGACCTTGGACAAATTCGCCAAATATCTTCCATTTATCCTGATGACTAGATCCCCTTCTGTGCATTGATCACCGCGCTCGCTCACGCAGTCTACTCAATCACTGTCCGCCTCACCACTGTCGTCCTCCACAACTTTACCTACAATGTTATATCTTTTGCTGAAGAAGGTGAACCATTCACTTAGCACGGTCTTCTCCTTGCCTTCTAGATCTTGCCATTCAGGGATTGCGTCCTCTGGTTTGAGAGAGCTCTTGGCGAGGGCGCGAGAGGGGTCTTTGCCGGCGAATACTGTGGGAGGGTTGGAGAGTTAGCCATGGTAGTTTTCTGGGGGAAGGGTCACTGGGGTGCGGAGGGATTATTGCGTGGAAGAAGGAAGAACTAGGTGTAGATAAGGTCGGGGTGCCAGTAGATTGTAGTAAACACTTTGTAATGCTCACGATGGCGCAACCCATCGTCGAGCTGAACATGCAAGGTGGAACGGATCCTATAACATACCGTGGTAATTTCCTTCGGGCGCATAGGCCTTATTCCCACTAACATCGAAGACTGTTCCCTTGATCGCGACCAGGATTGGCTTACTCGGATCCGTCCCATCGCATTTGCTCAATTCTGACACCGTGATCGGGTCATCCTTTGGTGACTGCAATTGAACCGGCTTTTTAGGGTTGAAGCTCTTCGCCGACCCGTCATCGCCCTCTATGTTCGAACTTGTGGTTTCTGATGACGTCGTCGGGACCGTCTGGGCACTGATTTGCCGCGACAGGGATATTGAGCGGTCGATGCCGTTGTTTGGGAGAGGCATTGTTGGTGGTTGGGGCTTTCGCGGGGTTGCGTAGACGATTTAGTTGTAGGTGGGGTTGGGTTTGATATGATCAGTGCGAAAGGCGTGGTCGATCGTGGATATGTTCTGGAGTTAGATGATGATTATAATAGAATGCTTGTTGTCAGGATCAGAGATTACGAGAATGCAGAAATGGATATCCCACAGAAATGGATGGTCTGATGTGTGGTACTACGTGGTAGACAATGGTGGTGGAGGTCGAAAGCATGCGACGACTAATGAAGTGAGGTGAATAGCAATTGCTGCGCCTCGCCTCGAAAAGCCACAGAATTGATGATGAGCTACACTCTACTACTAAACGATATGCGGCACCCTACGGAAACACCCTCATTTAGCACATCTCGGGAGGATTGAGGGACAAGATGACGATTGCGTGCATTACAGTTAACACACAACAATGGCGGGATGGACTCGATGGATGCGCTTGGTATGGTTAGAAGAACAGTGATTAGGTAAATAGTCGAGGAGTACTACGTACGTAGTATCATAGTAGTAGGGGATGGTGGGGCATCGGAGACCGATGATGTAGGTGTACTACGTAGTAGGTGTACTACGTTAGGTGTTGGTCTACCGTAATCAGTAGCTTAGGACGTCGGGCACATGAACGGAGATAAGGCATCATCATCCTTCCAACAGCTTCGAGAAGAGACATCCATGGTCTCAACCACCACCAGAGAATCAGTCCTCGATACCTCATGCTGATGGGCAGCATTGCAGTTACCCATCAAAAAAGTACCATGGGGTTTCCCCTGTTTGTGGTCCTGACACAGCATTCATTATGTTCTCCTGGCTTCCGCACTGTTACCGGCGTTGTCGACCGCTCTAGAATGACGGACATGCCTCGGGCACCACCAAGATACAGCAAGCCTAAGTATAGTATTCTACATTATGTACACATGAGGACCATTGTATATACTGACACCTCAACTTGGGATGAATTGATATGTTGCGATGGCCGCAGAGAGATGCTTGCTGGTTAGATCCTCGCCTAACTTAACGTGATCCTCATTCCCATCTCCTAGGTTGTCACAGGCTTCTCAACCATGAGTGTCATCCTAGAATTTCATTGTCAGCATAGTCACCTCCAAAGATGGATTTTCATTGTCCAATTTTGGGGGGTTGGAAAGGTCACTTACAGAGACACAGCGACCTCTGATGCTGCTAGCAGAGTGGTTTCACCTGGGGAATCCCAGATCGGCGCAACTTCGACCACGTCTGCGCCGACAACATTGAGCCCTTCCAGGCCGTCGAGAATTGTCAATAGTTCTCTGGTCGTCCACCCTCCAACCTCTGAAGTTCCGGTAGCTGCCACGCACATCACAGGTCAGTATCCAGTCGTTGAGCTTGGCCACGCGTTTCCACACGTACCAGGAGCAAAAGCAGGATCGAGCACATCAATGTCTACGGATATGTAGACTTTCGAGTCACCGACACGAGCTTTCAACTTGTTGATCACTCCCCACGGTGTGAGGCGGTCAATATCCCTCGCTTTAATGATCGAGAATCCGCATCTCGCATCGTTCTGAAGGTCGTACTTTCGGTTCATGACTGGTGCTCTAATTCCAGCGTGGATTGAGGAGTTGAGAATCAGACCTTCTTCGTGAGCGATATGGAGGAATGTGCCATGATTGACACCTCTGGACATCTGTTAGCGCAATACCTCACGGCAACCCCTGTTCGCACATACGCATAATCGCTGACACCTCCACCTGAGAAGCAGTGTTAGCGGAGTCTAAATAACGATTCTCGCCAGGTACTCACCCAGAACAGTTGGGTCCCACGTGTCTTCGTCAATCAGTAAAAAGCGTTAAGACACATATCTCCGAAACTTACCAATGTGGGAGTCGAAATGTATGACTGACACAGGGCCGAAATGGTCATAGGTCGACCTTAACGCAGCAAGAGTAGTCGTATGATCCCCTCCGAGTGTAATGATCCTAGGGGTGGTAGCCACAGACACATTGTTGGCTGTTCGCCCAGAAATGATCCTGTGCGCCTTGACAAGTTGGTTGAGGGCCACTGTGTTGTCAAGGTACGTGAGTCCAGCATCACCACAGTCGACAATCTTAGCCCAATCCTGGAATGAATTGTTCCCGGTATAAATGTTATACGCTGGTCCAATTCGAATGGATCCCTGTCGGATGCCTCTCGGACCGAACCTGGAACCTGGCCGTCCGGTGGTACCAGTATCGAAAGGAGCCCCTAGGAAAGCAATATCGTAGCTTTCGATCTCCTTGTTCTGAGCAGTACAGTGTACGTATGGGAGATTCGCAAACGTAGTTAGACCGGCAAACTCATGATCGCCGAACATCACATCTTCGTCATCGGTCTGAAAACGTAGTTGTTGAGGATTGCCGTTGCGAATGGCTGCAACAGGTGGAAAGACGACATCACGAGCGGCAACAAGACCGCAAACGAAAACGTGAAGCGAAAGCAAGGATCGCAGGAATACCATTTTGTCGACCAGAATCTGCAGTTGGAAGACTTCTGGAAAAGGACATATAATTACGCTTCTCTCAACCAAACATATTGCGAGGGCAGATGTCATAGACACACTGCTAGACCTAGGTCATTTAGGCAAGTCCAGCCAGATAGTGACTTCGAATGTTGACTAAATCTCGGCTATCAGCGATCGAAAGCTGCTGTATCGGCGCTATGATAGATCGCATACTCGAAGGAAACGGAGATGATCGTCCTCGCCTTCAAGAGACTACACTCGAGTTCATATCGATATCATCTTCACAAAGTCTTTATGCACGGATCGAAAAGGTGTCGATTCTTGATTCAGTCTGTACGCCATCGATCAAGAGCGATGTGTATCTGCGTCGTGAACTCTGTCCATCTATCACCGGGTCCTAGCTTTTTGGTCCCATGGCAAAGGATCGGCAAAGTAGCGAAAAGTCTTCAAGATACAAGATAGTAAGCTTAAGCTCAAGCTCACATCAAGGTACATTATTATATCAGACTTACGGTTATCATGTGTCGCTTCGGCATTTAGCAATTCAAGATGATGTTCTCTACTACGCATATCCCTGCCCTTCTTCAGCAACTGATCGGACGCGTCTAAGTGGTTTGTTTAGGGGTTTTCCGGAACTGTCCCAATCTATGCGAGACTGCCACGCCACTGATCTTTTATCTGATCGGTAGTTCGCTTGTTTAAATACGACAGACGAGTCGAACCCATGCAGACATCCATAACTGCAATGATTCAGGGGCGCCGATCACTATGGGTGAGGAAACTCCGTTCTGCCTTGTGATCTCGACTATATAAACGAAACACCTTACCCACTTATCTCTTCCGCCTTTCGGTATCTTCCCATGTTTCATGTCCCAGCAAAACATGGGTTACTACGGTAGCTCACCTCGTTATTGCTGACCAGGATCACTCAATACACTAATCGTAGATTGAACGGCTAATTTCACTGCCAAACCTACCTAGATTGCTGTTGTATCAGGTCAGCAATGGCAGTCTCTGATGATGAAGTCTAGTGTTTGTACTTGTTTCCTTTTATTCCTTCTATATCGCTGTCTCTTTTCTCTTTTGGTTCTGAAAGATCAAACCTCTGCTTTCTTCTCGTCATTCCTGTTGGTATCGTTCGATACGTCCAATCGTTTTTCTGTCAGCTGGGCTGCTAGCCGTCCTCTCATTTTTGAAAATGCATTCCTCCATTTCGGCCTTCTTGACGAAGGCACTCGTCCCTGCTTTATTGCTCTCGGCTACAGGTATCGAGGCCGGTGCCAATATTAACAAACGCGCCCTGGGTGCCCTTACGCCGCTCTCAACGAAGCTCTCGACTGTGTGCAATGTTCTCGACCATGGTGGTGTTGCGGATGGTAGGACAGATGTCGGTCCGGCCATTACCAGCGCATTCTCCAGCTGTGTCTCTGGTAACTCTGCTACGCTCTACATTCCGGAGGGAAACTATTCTTTGGCCACCGCTGTAACTTTAAGCGGTGCTGATGGGTGGGCATTCCAGATTGATGGTCTCATCACCATGACTTCTGATGGTTCATTCGGTGGTAATGCCATCGTGATTGAGAGGGGCTCGGATATTGAGGTGTTTTCTGGGACCAATACTGGTGCAATCAATGGCCAAGGCTATATCGCTCGTCGTGATTCCACCAGCCAGAATGCTCGTCTCCTTCGCTTCATCAACGTCTCAAATGCGGCCATTCACAACATCATCTTGGTGGACAGCCCAACATTCCACTTGGTACTTAACGATGTATCCAACTTTGAAGCTTACTATGTCACTATCCGCGGACCTGACGTAGGTGGCACCGACGGCGTCGATCTTATCTGTACCGACAACTGTTATCTCCACGACATCGAGGTTACGAACCGTGATGAATGTGTCTCTGTCAAGACCCCGTCTCAGAACGCTCTTATCTCTGACTTTCTGTGCAACCACAGTGGCGGTATGTCCATCGGATCCTTGACGGCAGATAATGCGGATGGTACTGATGCGGCCGCCGTGTCCAACATTACGATGCGAAACATTCAAGTCTACAAGAACACGCAGATGCTCATGATCAAGACGTTCCCCGGCGGTAGCGGCGCGACTGGTTATGTCAGGGACAGTTTGTTCGAGAATTTCTGGGCATACGACACCACCTACGCGCTTGACATCGACCAGTATTGGGAAAGTCATACATCCGGAGACACTGGTGCGGTGGCTTTGTCAGGCCTTACTTTCAGGAACTTCACTGGTACCATGGACAACGGTGCCTCGCGCGGAGCTGTCGTGATCAGAGGTTCAGACGTTGTCCCTCTACAAGACATCACCATTGAGGACTTCTCCATGTGGACCGTAAATGGTAACAGGGTCGTCAATCAGTGCAAGAACGTCTACGGTACCGGTGAGTGCATTGCTGCTGCATCCGGTTCGGCGACGTATACTACAACGGTCACAACGACAACTACTCCCTCAGGCTTCGTCTCTCCAACAGCTCCCGCATGGGCTGTCGAGGGTTATGGGACAACAATACCTATCCCAGTTTACACACCTGCTCCGCGTTGGCCTGTCGCTAGCACCGGCCTTGCGAGCGGATCTGCATCTGTTACATCTGCCCCAAGTGCCTCCGCTGCATCCGTCGCATCTGATGCCAGAGTCGTTGCAACGCCAGGTTCATCCCTTTCTACTGCTGTTGATCCAATCGCTTTCACTTCGTCATCCTCCGCAGGCTCGGCTGTTGAGACCCCTGCCGCTGCAAACACCACCAGTGTAGCCTCAGCATCTTTGACACGCGTCTCAGCCTTTCCAACCGGCATGCCCAGCGGTGCATCCAGTGGTGTATTCCCACACTACGGAAACGGAACAGGCCTTCCTTTCGCAACCGGCAAGAAGCCACAGTGCACTGGTGGCAGCGGCAGGTCCAACTCTGCAACGTCCGCTGCCTTCTCAACCATCGCAGCCCAAGTCTCCGGATCAGCAGGAGCAGACACTGCCGCCGCTGTACCCACCGCTGCAGGCCGCCTCCCGCCCAACCCGGCTCTCGCGGTCTCATCCGGGTTTTCAAACGGCACCGCATCCGCTTACCTGCCAACAGGAGCAAGCACCGGCTTCCTAACCAGCACATACTCGGCTTTGTCCACCGGCTCAGCAGGTCTGGGTCTGGGTGCGAATGCAACCGCAAGCATCACCGGCATCGGTTCCACGGGATCTTCATCCGGTCAGGGCATGGTTAGTGTGCTGGTCGATTTCCTCACAGACCTTCTGTCTCTTCTCGAGCAGTCCTTCCACTAGAAGATGGGCCGTTAGGACATCCCACAACCGAACGCCATGTGACTTGTCGTGATCAGAAAGTGGTCCATTCCATTTCGTCGGCAATTTTTCTTTCAACCAAAAGAGCTTATTGTGTACATATTAATAAACCATCACTTTCTTCACATCGAATTTCTCCTCACATTAATACCGTACTCGATCTCCTAAAAAGGGGTCATGAAGATACTTTTCGGCGATATTGAACTCGAAATAGGTCAGATTAGGCAGGTAACGATATCGTATCAGTTCATGAAATACCTCGGTTAGGTAGGTTAGGTACTTTAGTAAGTAACTTGAGGTAGTTTGTACACGTACTGAATTCAGCCTTCTCCAGAATCCCCACCATGACAAGGCTGCCCACCTCGAAAGTTCTATGACAACAGAACGGTAGAATTTCTGACACTTCTACCAACGCTATCTCTTCAAACTCTTACAGAAAGCTTCAAGCCAGTCATAAACACCATTGAAGATTGGCCGGAGAGAATCCAGTCACAATGGTAAGCTTGTCGATGTTCGACCGTACACGATTTCTGCCGATACTGATCATATCTTTATAGTCCCTCACCGAGACGAAGAAGCGCCTTGCGCTGTCTATCATCGACTTCCTCCAATCCTCCCTCAAGGATGGTACACTTAGTGCAGATGATAGCGAATCGGTCGAGATTGCCACATCCTGCATATCAGAATGCTTCAAGGTCGATCCACATGATAAGGCAGCTATGAGCTCCGCCGTTGAACCTCAGAACCTGCAGAGTATATTCAACGTCTACGAGAAACTAAAGGGCAAGAGTACTGCGAGCACTGCTGGGGACAGCTCAGCGAACGAAGGTCGTCCCAGCACACCTGCGACATCGGCACCGAAACCCACTACCAGTGCTCCTGCAGGCAATACGTCATCCTCGGCGCCAAATCCCGAGGCAGAAAAGCTGAAGAGTGCTGGAAATGCAGCAATGGCTCAAAAGGACTATGCTACAGCGATCGAAAAATACACTCAGGCTATATCACTAACACCATCAAACCCCATATATCTTTCGAACCGTGCCGCCGCATACTCGGCATCAGGAAAGCATGCGGAGGCAGCAGCCGATGCTGAGATCGCCGTCGCCTCAGACCCCAGATATACAAAGGCATGGTCAAGGCTAGGTCTTGCGAAATTTGCGCTAGGCGACGCACGAGGTGCCATGGAGGCATACCAACAAGGTATTGAGTTTGAAGGCAATGGCGGCAGTGAAGCAATGAAGAAAGGTTATGAGACTGCCAAGAAGCGTGTCGAGGAAATGGAGCAGGACGAACACGATCTGCCAGAAGAGCCCGCTGACGATGCCGCCACTACTAGGGGCGGTGGTGGTGGTGGCATGCCCGACCTAGCCAGTCTGGCAGGTATGTTCGGTGGAGGCAGAGGCGGAGGTGGTGGCGGCATGCCAGATCTTTCCAGCATCATGAATAACCCTATGTTTGCAGGCATGGCAAGGAACCTGATGCAGAACCCAGAAGCGTTGAATGGTATTATGAATAATCCTCGAATCCAACAAATGATGCAAGGTATGCAGGGCGGTGGCGGCGGCGGCGGTGGCGGTGGTGGCGGCATGCCAGACCTTGGCGGCTTGATGAATGATCCAAACATCGCAAACCTGTGAGTACATGGATCCGATTTGGTCTGTAACAAGTCAATGCTAATATGATTAACACCAGAGCACAACAGTTCATGGGTGGTGGTGGTGCTGGTGGTGCTGGCGCTGGCGGTGGTGCTGGTGGTCAAGGTAACCAAGAGAGAAGGTGAAATTGGTGTTCCAACGATGCTTCAGGGAGCGTCAACCTTCTTTATTGTTATGTAAGGCGACATGAGGCTATTCTTAATTTCTATCTCTACAAAAGATAAAATACCCCCATTGATGAATTGCTGACAGAGACACAATGTTCGATTCCAATCACTTTCTGCTATTCTAGACTTCCTCTTGTGTTCGCAGTGTGTGAGAATGAACCTTGAGCCCTCACCCAAATCCGAATGTGCCATGAGAGCATCGGCAGTATCATCTTGAACAGGACTTGAAGATGTTCGGAATAGATATACCTCTGCTCTCCATAACAGCACTCGGCCGGAGTCAGAAAGTGGACCTCACTCTAGTGCGCGCTGGAAGGACCCAGACTCGAAATACGACGAGTGGTATCTTGGATAGACATTCTCATCCAAACACCTTTGAGTTCCAACGCAGGATAGAATTAATCCAAGTCAAGTGAGAGCAGTGAAATTGCACAATAATCTTTAACTCTATAGGCTTTCTCTTTTTCTTTCTTTACGTCTCAAATCTTTCATCTCATTTCGTCTACGCTTCTTTTCTTACAATCTACCCTCTGAAGAAGCATCTTCCAACATCGATTTCCAGTCCAAAAAAAAATAAGGCTTCAAATGGCTCCACAGCGCACCTTTAGAGAGCCAAAGACCATCCATCGACGTGTCGACGACGTGTCGAGCGTAACTACAGGATCATAGCTGACAACAAGAGGCCAACTGACTCGATGAAGATATTCGATTGGTAGGAGAAGATCAGAAAGATCGGCGAGGATATCGCTATGCTCCGCGAAAGTGGGAGATACCGTCTGCGAGCGGACGAGATCAGGGATGATCTGATGAGGCAGGGCAAGGACGAAAATGACTATCTTGCCGACATTGCAAAGCCGAAGCTGAAGCCGAAACCCAAGCCAAAGCCAAAGATGAAGAGAGGCAAACGCAAAGCCACCGACGACGATGGCAAAGTCACCCAGACGAAGAAGGAGAAACCAGCTGCTAACGACAATGACATCTCTGCTATCACTCCGATCCTTGCCCATCGACTTCAGAAGCGTCCTACTATTACTTCCACCAGCTGCGACCCGTATCAAACTACCTCCACAGCTGCACCATTGGCAATCCAATTCACGATTACAGGTACACCACTGGCAACTCAAGCAGTCGGTCAGCTCCCATACCAAATTACAGCCACAGCTACACCAACTGGCACTCGGGCTGTTAAAAATAATATCGCGGACGTCCCGATGACTACTCATGCAGTGATCAAAATCGAAAACAGTGACGGCGAGGATCACAACGTAGCTGCCAAAGAATGAGGGACGATTCAGGAATGATCTACCTACTACATTTACAGCTCCAAATCACTACCAATCCTGCTCCAAACGGCTTCCACTGCGACCTCAAAACACATCCATCTCAGAGAACGATGACGACATAGCTCCAATTCCGAGACGAAGATGGAGGGTCTTCAACAATTATCCAGTGATCAAGGGACAGGAGCTCTGAGAACAAGTCACTACAATACAAACACACGACGACTAGCTGACACTGAAGATGATATATCAATAGAAGCCTATTTGATCACATGACCGGCTATAGATAGATATCAACGCTTTGGCGATGCATTGGGCAAAGAATGGGTGGTTGTTGAGAGAAGCTTTGGCATTGACATTGATATGTATTATATAGCGAGCAACCTGAGCTCCCCCAAAAATGTCTCTTTTCTGATAGGAGGCTACTAATTAGATGTACCTTTTCTCTACTCAAGTTCTCCCATATACCTACTATGTGTACATAGTAGTTATGTACATAGTAGCTATAGACACACTGCTTCAGCCATGCATCTCAAAGGTCCGATATCTACGCCCTTCCTTTCGTATTTACTCCAGAATATCAGGCGAGCCACGAGCCACAGTTGTCATCGCTATCCCCCTTCATGATCCTCGATATTGCATATCATTGGCTCGTTTCGCTTACTCCTATCTACCTATACAACGTGGAAGCAAGAAGGTGCTCCTTCGGACATTGCGGGGAATACGGTACGATACGGACATCGTGCATAAGGTCGGAGGGGGATGGACGGATGACAGCGGGTTGATGAAACAAAAGGAATCGGACGGGAATGAAAAAGAAAGTTGAGGCGTTTGGGGAGATGTTGGTGGCGGCCGGAGGGGGGCCTTGGGTGGTTGGTGGATGAGAAGATAAATAAATATTGGTGGTAGGACGGGATTTCCGTTGTACTTGTCGTTCGCTTCTGAGTTGAGGATATATTGTGCAGAATTCGAACCATCGTTTGCTCTTTCTCTTTAGAAGAAGTTTTACCTACACCTACATCCTAGGGAAGTAAACATACAGTATATATTCTCAACAGGTAGACAACCACGTAAACAGTAACCCACCACACCAACACGCGGATTCCAGCAAACCATGCCCTCCACCACCACCACAAACCACATCGCCTTCACCTCCCCCATCAACCCCCCCAACTCCTCCCACTCCCCTCCCCTCACCCGCCGCCAAATCTGGCGCGGCCTCCAACACAAAATCATCAGCGCCGAAAGCTACGTCCCCGCCGCCATCTCGAGCACAACCGTCATCTCGGAGTCGACAGACCCTCAATCTGGGAACCTCGTGACCGTCCGCGACGTTACGTTCAAGGACGGGAACAAGAAGGTGAGGGAGACGGTCACCGCGTTCGAGGATTGTTGGGTCGAGTTTAAGCAGGCGGATGGGAGTACGGTACGGAACGTGGTGTCGGAGGGGGAAAGGGGGGAGTTGTACATGACCTATGTTTTTGAGTGGTGAGTCTTTTGTTTCTTCCTGTTAGCATCTTTTTTTTGGGCTTCTCTCTCTGGCCATTTTTAGGTCTATTTCATGGACGTATGACTGTCTTCGGACTACTGACGTGAAGAGAGGAATACAGGAGACATCCAGGTGTCGATGGAGAGGAATTGGCCAAGTTGAAGGACAAGGAGAAGAAGATGGCAAAGATGGCTGTCGAGGGCACCATTGAGGCCATGAGAAAGCTAGCACAGGAGGGCAAGTTGGGCGAATGATGCCACATTGCATTGGGCAGTATATCTTATATCTACTATCTGCAGCATATTGAGCTATGCTAAGTCTGCTCGCTCTCTACTCCTGCTACGGGTATGTTTCGATTGTGGCCGGCATGTCCATCATCTAGGGTTGCGGGTGCTTCGAGATCACTCGCTTCCTCAGCTGTCTTCGCATCGTCCTCTTTGCCTCCCCCCATCCATTTTTGATTGATCTTCCACCCGCCCTGTTGCCATTCCATAGCCTCTGGGAAGTCGTCAAATGTCAGCCCCACTGCCTTCGCTCTGCCTCTCAACTTTCGCGTTCGCAGCAACCAGATCCCTTGAGAAATGAATATGGAAAGTTCGATGGCGGCACTGCAACGAAACACATGTCAGTTGACTTCATTGAGGACACCATGGAGAAGATGGCAACTCACCAAAGAGCGTACATTGTGCCAAATAAGGCATCGAAGCTAAACTGGGTGGCTTCATAACGTCGTCAGTGTCATTTCAAGTGAATAAAAGAGAGTGTAACAGACCGAGAGCCATAAGTGAGAAGAAAGCGCCACACCAGTCAATGGCTAGAAACAGGAAATCAATCCCGACTACTCTGCCCCGGCGTTTGAGTAGTTCGAACGGTATGGGCAAATAGCCGGCAACGAGAAGGAAAAACGCGATGATTCCAATTGAGAGCACCGGCCATGCAATTCCCCTGGAGTACGGCCCTCGGATAACCAGCACCAGGGCGACCTCCAGACCAGCGTAGAGAATAAGGATAGCTGTGGAGACAAGAATCGTCGTCCAGACACGCCAACGTTCCGAGTAGATCATACATTGTGCCCAGGTGGCCAAGCACAGGACACCAAAGCACTGCGGTTGCACCTGGATTGGAAGATTGAAGTTCTGCACAACCGCATAGACAAAAAATGGCACGGCGGAAAAGGACCACACGAACATCATAGAGTGCGGCAGCCCTTCTGTCGACTTGGTTCGATAATTTCGCCATATCTGAGGAAAGAGCTGGACACACCAGCAGACGGTACCGATCAGTCCTAGGACATTGGCTGCTGGCGGAATCGAAGTCTGAGGTGCCATATACAACTGCGTTCCTCCCCCGTCTGTGGGATGATGAAGAGACATGGTCATTCCCAGTAGCGATCTCCCCCCAAAGATATTTACAGCCGGATAGTACTCAGGACTCTGACTGACACCTCTTCTCCCTCTCTTTCCCTCTGCTATTTTTACGGTTTCATTTCGATAAAAATCCGCAGCTTTGAAAAGCCGTGCCACTGCCTCATGAGAGTGGGATCAGCCCATGGCCCGTCATGGTCAAAACAGGAAATATATGATGAGATCACGCTGAAATCCGTGAAACCCTCTTATTCCATTCCATGACTTTATCAGCTAATAAAAGCTTGCATATTACCTATGTAGGTATATAATAGTTTCGGCTTGCAGGGCAATGCTCATCTACCAGCCACATCTCGACGATACTAGACGGTTGAGCGTTTAAAATACATGGTAGGTCAGTGGAAGCTGCAGAAGGGGATCGTCTCGGACACCATCAAGTTGGATGTCGTCTTCAGTACCTACTGTAATCAAAGACGTGCCTCCCAAATATACGTCAGATGTAGCTCTTGCGAAACAGGCCGTTGAAAGAATTATCATAATCAATCCTTGATCACCATCATCATACCCTACCGGTGGTGGGCATCGAATTACGAGTCCCTGAATTGATAATAAGTGTCTGCCTGACGGTGACGCGGAGTTATTCTGGTGGTCTCGAACCTCGGAGTATTGATAAATCTTATCACCCCACCATAATCGCGTACAGATCTACGTCATCTATCCCTTCCGCCGCCTTTAGCCGCTACAGTGCCCTCGAGTGCCTACGTACTACGACGTAGTGAAAGAGTCAACAGCTGAACAGCCTACGTAGTCCTGCATACCAACTCTCATTCCTCTTTGGTATATATATACACACATCCTCTCAACACCCCTTCAGAACAGAATTCTAACATATTATCACATAGAAATTCTCTTCATCAGTGTCTGTCTTCAATAGACCATTATAACCACATTCTCCGAAGGAGTATCAAAACCATCGAAACAAGTTCTTCATCATGCCTCTTGTTGTCCCAGGTATAACCTCGACCGGCAAAGGTGGTAGTGGCGACCTCACAAGCGAGTGGATGAATAAATTGTTGGGAAAGAAATTGACCGAGAGCAGTGCCGGGGATCACGAGGTAAGCGACGGCTTTTTTCCCTTCAGCTTCTCTTTTCACGGTCATATCTCGCTATACTGGCATCTACCGTGTTTCGAAATGGGCATGGTCTGTGAGCAGGGCCTCGAATAAGAAAGAGGTGTTGTTGTGTATGTCATACGCAAGAATCAAAATGTCTTGTCAAAGCGCACAATGTTGTTTCGATCTCTGAAGGCAGGGATCAGAACCTCTGACATCAGATTCCAACACGATGCTGCCGTTCTCAGCTGTCTATGTGCTTTACAATTTCATAACATCATTTTCCTTATCCGTTTTGCTGACAATCCTCCAACCTAGTCTTTCCCCAAGGCCGAACTCCCTCAGAATCACCGCGTTATCGAAGGCGAATCAATGTTCACCATGGACCACAACCCAGACAGATTAAACGTGCACGTCGATAGCGATGGCACTGTCAAGCAGGTTAAATTCGGTTAGATTATGGGATAGCGGTAGCGGTTTATTGCGGCACGTGTATCATATATATTCTCCTGGAGATATTTAGCGGTAATGGAAAAGTAAAGTCATGCAACTGTTTCCGTCTAGGATCATTTGTGACTGTCTCAGTCCTTGTAGAGAAGAAGCACTGTAGAGAGATGGTGGCATGCTCTGATTATTATTCCCGTCTTTTAACGGCACGGCAACACAGACAAGGTTCACATCTGGTCACAAACCCTAGTTAGTTTAGAGGAACCATAACAGTTTCGGACCTCTCCATGACTTCATGTTTCTACACAGTATAACGTACAGCATGAGATGAGACATCACAGACAGGTCTTTGGCAAAGGCGCATATCAGAGATAAAACCCGTAATCAGCGGAATGATGCCGAAAGAACAAAGATATCCCGAATCTCTCCCCCGCTATCGGACCCCCAACCTTGGTGTTCGGGAACTTTGGGGGTTCAATTAACCTCGACAACTCAAGAGCAGGCATCCAATATCGTAAGATTGTCAGCTTTAGTCTCTCGGATCACTTGGGTACTATTCTCCCCCATCGACGGTTCGTGTTCTTGGTAGTGAATAAGGATATCCTCTTGGACCACCCAGTTGCCACCGGTCTTCGGAGCGTGAAAGTCTTTTTGAAGGCATTGATCGATTGCAGTCTGCAGCAATGGCACCGCTTCGCAGAATCATCATCGACACTGATCCAGTATGTACCCGTCCACCTTTTCCTACACTACCTTGATAGGCGGCTAGGCCGTACTGGGAATGTAATCTAATTTCTCGGCTTGAAGGGGGTCGATGATGTGATAGCAATACTTCTTGCCCTCGCGGCAAAGGAGGAAGAGCTGGAAGTGGTATTGATATCGTTGACGTTCGGTAATGTCGAAGTACGGAGGTAAATTCCCCCCTACAGCGGTCTGTCGACAAGGAAATGACTGACATACGGATACAGCTGTCTGAAGAACCTTGTTTCTATTTTCAATGTATTGGAAAAGGAAGTTGCGTGGAGGAAGAAGACTGGGAAGTTAGAAGGCTTTGATGGAATGAGGATCCATAAGCCTGTGGTCGCCATTGGAGCCGAGGAACCTCTCGAAGATCAATTGATCATGGCGGATTACTTCCGTAGGTCCACGGTTGAGATGTTATGATGGAGAGACATGACTAACAGCTTGCTATTTCCCAGATGGACGAGATGGTCTTGCTGGAATTCATACGACTGTAGGTGAGCTGATCCACATGGATGGAACTGATATTGATACCCCCACTCTAGCATCCTCATCTCTCTCCAGAACAGACATGGGACCATTTGTTCGAAGAACCGCCTGTCAACGACGGTATCGTCAATACAGCCAAGGACACTATTGGCCTTGAAAAGCCAACTTCATTCACACCTTCATACAGACCAGCTCACAAAGAGATACTACGGGTGCTAAAGGAGAACGAGCCTGACACCATCACCATAGTAGCTGTCGGTCCTCTAACAAATCTAGCACTCGCCGCGGCTGAGGATCCAGAAACTTTCCTACGCGTGCAAGAGGTCGTGTCTATGGGCGGAGCCGTTGATGTGGACGGGAACGTAACGCCAGTCGCCGAATTTAACGTCTTCGCCGACTCAATCGCCGCAGCACGAGTATACGCACTCACTTCCCCACGTCCCGCTTCTACCATGCCAGTCTCATTTGAGAAGTCAAAGCTGCCACCATACCCGCCGGGCCTGTCGAAGCAGCTGAAGCTCACACTGTTCGCGCTAGATCTCACCGAGCAACATGCCCTCTCACGAGGCCTATTCAACCCCAAAGTAGAATCCCTGCTGGCAGAAGGCTCACCTCTAGCCGAATGGATGATGGCCTTTATGACCCCGATGTTCGACAAGATGGAGAAGCTCTCGCTCGGCCACGAAGGCGACAGTGCCTCCCTCGGCCTCCACGACCCCATCTGCATCTGGTACGCGCTCACGAAAGACTCAACCGCCTGGATCCGATCGCCACAGAGCCCGGAGGACATCCGTGTCGAGACAGCGGGTCAGTGGTCGCGCGGTAAGACGATGCGAGACACCCGCTCGAGACGGAGACGGGACAGCGACGGAGAAGCGCCGCACGACGTCGGGAACTGGTTGGGCAAGAATTCGGGCAATCGAATCGTGAGGATGATCGGGAGTCCTGGTGAGGATGCGTTTCCGAAGTATTTGCTCGAGAGGCTGTTTGGATAGGGAAGGATAGAATAGCAAAGCGTACTCTCGCTCTATACTGATGATTTTTGTAGACAACCTTATAAGATTAAGTACCTAGGCACCTACGTACCTAGTACTTGAAATATAGGTAGTAATAGATAGTAGCAAGCAAGCCCATTGCTCACCCCATCCCCATCCCTATATACCGATATCTGCACCACCCATTTCCCCCAACAACAGATATCCCAATCATACCTCCCATTCTCTACCTATGTACCTATATTTTCACACATCTCTCTTCATCACGTGCCCCTTTCTCCCCTTCTCTCTCTCTCTCTCTCTCTCTCTCTCTCTCTCTCTCTCTCTCCCCCGCCAAGCCACTCACCTCAATCCCTAATTAAACCCCCATGTAAACCCATCCATCCATCCATCCATCCACTCAACCAACCAACCAATCAAATCCCTCTCAACGACCCCGTGCCTTTTCATTGTCAACAACAACTCACCAAAGAAAAAAGAGTAACTTACATATTTTACCTGCTGCTACTACTACTACTACTACTACTACTACTACTACTACTACTACTACTAGATACGTACGTACAATACGAATTTTTTTTATTATAAAATGGTTGGTTTTTTGATTGACTTTTCGGGATTGATGTCAGTTAGTCTGTTAGCCTATCAGTTGGTGCACGGGGGGCACGCGACACTTGGGAATTGTGTATCTGGTCTGATCTGATCTGTGCTGGTCTGTGGTTTGTAAGGGGTTTGGGGGGTTTTGAGTGGTGAGCACATGCACATGGAATGCTCTGCTCTACTCTGCTCTACTCTGCTCTCTTCCTCTCTCGTCCCCTCCCTCATGTTCTCTTCTTAATGTGGTGCTATCGTTCCTGCTGTGAGTACATACACAACGAGCTTCAATCATCAATCTTTTCTGTTACTACCTACCTTTGTACTTGATTGAATTGCTGTGCTTGACATAGCCTGCTCTTGAAGTGTTCCTCGTGACTTGTCTACGGGTCGTATAGACATTCCTCATCCGATCAAAGTGGTATTGATGTGATTGGTGCGACGTGATAGGCCTGCGTCGATCGGCCTAGGAAATCCAGTCGGTTGGTGACCTCGAAGCTTGCTGTCCTACAGTCATAGGACGACCTACGGCGCATATCAAGATGCCACAACCAAATTTACCCCCCACACCTGTCTCTTCGACCGAGTTGCTAGCCAAAGACTTGAGCCGTTCAACGCTCGATAACGCTTTCGCTTTGCCGCCACCTGCATTGCAGGCTAAGCTTGAAGATTCCTCACGCTCTAGTACCACATCCGCCTTTGAACACAGTCATGCATTCTCTCGAGAACAAAGGAGCCGTCCACGACGCGCCTCGACAACAAAACCTCCAAAGCAACAGACGGTAGAGCTGCCACCTCCCCCGAGTCGCTCACGCAAGATCATTCAGATGAAGCCGAAGGCTGCGCATCCACATTCACTGGAGGAGCATAGTGTAAACAACAATGGGAAGGGAAAAGCAGATCTACCATCAGTCGCAGGTACAAAGCGAAAGGCAGGGACCCCGACAGCCGCGGGCCGCAAGATTGCCCGAAAGACAGCTCACAGCTTGATTGAGCGAAGACGGAGATCGAAGATGAATGAAGAATTTGCGACGTTAAAGGATATGGTACCTGCCTGTAGAGGGCATGAGATGCACAAATTGTCTATATTGCAGGTGAGTACAGGCAGAGAGTGGACCATCAAACCAGTGCTAACACATCGAGGCAGGCATCCATCGATTACCTCCGTTATTTGCAGAATTGCGTCTCAGATCTCAAGAATGCAGCCAACGAGGGACAAGATCATTGGTTGCCAAGTGAAATGCAGACATCGCCGACCTTCAGCTCCATGCCAAGCACAGCATTGTCTACCCCGTATTTGTCACCAGAGCTTGAACCCCAGCAATCAAGCTCGGAGAGCTCTACGCCCCGATTGAAAGCCCAAGACGACCAGACACAGGGGAAGGGATCATCAACTCGGACATCAGGTATGGACACGCACAGCACAGGCAGTGGCCAAGACAATAGTCCGACGATGTCTGTCGAAGAGATCGACTTGGATGCAGATCAGAATGCAGCGACTGCCGCACTGCTGATGCTTAATCGTGACCGCCGAGAGCTTGGCAAAACCGTCAAGGCGGGGGAGGATGCAGGAGAAGCAGGGACGACGCAAGAGATCGTACGATCCGTGAAACCTCGAAGCAGTCTTACGGGGATGAGTGTGCGTGAATTGCTGAGCTGACTGGAGCTGAGGTGATTCCAGCGGTCGTAGGACGGAGCTCATGCTTTTTCATCCACCGAAAACATCTTCCCACATCACCTCGAGATTACAGTGCCTTGAGTTACATTCGTATCGACTTGGTACGGAGAGTACTCCGTAATGTATGATATATCAGCTGGGAAGGATTCGCACGCGTACAGACAATATAACAATGTTAACTTACTGCAATCTCTGAGCAGCCGAGCGAGCCCAGCCCAGCCCAGCCCTAGCGCTTATCCCTTATCTGCCCCATCTTAATCATTGCAAGACGGCTGGGGTAATTAGATAGTCATGGAAAGCGGTATGATTGCGTACACACGACAATCACAATGACGACGGACACATTTGTAGAATCATTGCATGCTTTGACATGGTACAGAGGGCAATTGATAGCAGAGGGGGGAAAAAAAAGACTGATAATTAGATTCTTCAAGTCATTGATAACAAACGAGTCAGAAGTTCCTTAACGACTTACCTCAGTATTAACCTTGGTACCTAATTAGGTACTTCTGTACATCAATGTTCATTATCCCACTAGAATCTCCTCCCTCCCTCTCTTTCACTCCCACACTCTTGAAAGATAACGAACGCATAGTAACTCCATCCAGGGTCTATTGATTTTTATATGGTTGCCTAGGTACCTTAGCTACCTTAGCTACCTACCTAGGTGAGTAGAGTAGGTAGGCGACGTAATCAATCGTACGACGAAACAAAACCAACAAACACTCACTCAGTCTATCTACCTAATTATCTATCCAATTCAGCCCCCCCCCCCCCGCCCCCATTCATTGGGACACAACAAAAGTCCTCGGCTAATATTCATATAAGTTAGTAGATACGTACCTTAAGTAGGTAGGTAATTACTCGTGTACATATTCGTACACGTACTATATGAGGAGGGAAGAAGAGAAAGGGTCAGCAAAACCACTGCTAACGTTATAAACAATTGATACATAATTAAAACAAAACTGTCTGCTTGTTGTTTCTTTCTGCTGCCTCGTCGTCATATACAACCACCAGCAGAAAAAAGCAAGACCTGCTTCTGCAGCAGGCAGTACAAAATGTTGCGCCGTATCTGGGAGAGCAGACTTGTTCTGCTGCTCTTAGCCATCTCGTTGTCTTCATTTGGGTCTGTGTCTGGATCTCCCCTCATCGACGAGGATATTCAATCCATCCTTTCCGCACCATCCCAACAACAAGAAGCTCATGAGTGTGGTGACTCTGCACACCATGTAATCGACGAAAGCATTCTAGCCGCCCTCGACACGCACGCAGACCCCGTAGACGCCCTCGTCGCGCTTCGGCCTGGTCTCGCGGCAGAGTTGGCCGAACCACGGCTGTTGCATGTATTGGGGGAATTGAAACCCGAATGGATGACGGAGGGGGATAAGTTGCGTCTGCGGAGGGAGAGGAGGAAGTTTATGGATATTACGGATCATAGGGATTTTTATGAGGAGCAGCAGAAACAGCAGCAGCAGATAGGAGCGGCTGCGTATGCTGGTAAAGCTCGTGAGTTCCTGCTCGGTCCCTTGCAAGATGTGAAGGGGGTATTTTGTTTACAATATGTAAATTGCAGACATGCCCAACATCACACATCAGAGGCTGATCAAACCTCTGTTCCCGCAAATATCGACACAGAACATGCACGATGTCCTGAAGCATATGACCAGTTACTACAACCGGTATTACGGTGATACTCCGGGGGAGCACAGTGCACAATGGCTCCACGACCACATCGCCAAGGTGAGGGAATCATCCAAGTCTGCTTGCTTGTCCTACCAAATTGTCCCGACTAAAATCTCCATTGGCAGATAATCGATGATTCGCCTTTTGGCACCCATATCTCCCTCGAGTTCTTTACTCATCGGTTCCCCCAATCGTCTATCATTGCACGCTTCGAACCCAAAGTTCGCAACTTCTCTCTACCCCTGACGATCCTTGGTGCTCACCAGGACTCTGCGAACTACCTGTTCCCTCTGCTTCCTGCACCAGGAGCAGACGATGATTGCTCAGGCACGGTTAGTATCCTCGAAGCTTTCCGAGTCCTGGCCCTTAGCGGATACATACCAAAAGATGGGCCGGTTGAATTTCACTGGTATGCCGCTGAGGAAGGTGGGCTGTTGGGCAGTCAGGACGTCGCAAGGTACAAGAAAGAGTCAGGAGCGACGATTGGGGCTATGATGGAATTTGTGAGCCACCAGAACTTTAAAGGACGCGTATGATTCCTGTGAGCTCACGGTGTGACAGGACATGACAGCATTCGTGGCTCGAAACGCGACTGAATCGATCGCGATGGTGAGAACCCAAGCTGACGAGTCTCTAACTAATTGGGCTCTCAACCTAAGCAAAGAGTACATCTCGATTCCCGCCGCAGCGTTCGACCTTGATCCGTAAGTTCACGAGCTCTTCCCCAAGTCTCGAGAAAGCAGATTGATGAATTAGGGGTGCGGGATCCGACTATATGTCGTATACTCAGCTTGATTACCCAGCTGCGTTTGCATCCGAAGGTGATCCAATGGCCGGTGGTTTCCCAGGCGATATGGACAAATACGTCCACACGATGAATGACACCATGGACATTGACGACGAGACCGGTTACTTCTCTCTCGAGGTAAGTCTGGCTTAACTCTTCGCTTTTGGGTCATCGACTGAAACGTAACAGCACATGGCAAGATTCTCTGAACTGGCGATTGCTTTTGTTGTGGAACAGGCGGGATGGGACAACAAATGGCGGTAAATGGTCCATCTCAGCAAGCAGCATCAGGCATAGTGAGCGTGCTCGGGATTCGAAGAGAATTCGGTCTTCATCCTAATAACACGCGATTCCACAGTGTCCTGCATGTGTAATATCAAGTGAGCATGTAGGAAAGGACTGCCTGCGGGCAGAACATTTCCGTTTGAGTGGGTAACCTAATCCGCCATAATATGTCCGGTCCTTTACGTGACCTGACCGCCGAAAACCACGATACAGGCTTGCATATCCTGCAGCGTGATCATACTCCGTTCTCAACACTGGACCAAAGGACCAAAGGATCGTCTTCACATCATATCCTAGGTAAAAGTGAAAGCGACGAGAAGGCACATTGATCGGATCATATCATCTAGGCGCCACGTTCTGAAGTCAGTGTATATAGGTGGTTGCCGCAGGTGAAGGCTATTGCCGATAAACCTATGTAGCTACTGATGAATATCCTTCGACGCCAGTATTCTTATGTTTTGGAACCGTCGTACGCCTCGACGCTAGAATCGTACCACTTGCAGTAGGTTGTACTACTAGTAAGCAGGAGTTGGGGTGCGTGTGCGTGTGCATAGATTGCCGGGTAAATCGGCGAGAAGAGGAGGAGCCCTCGAGCCCCCTCATTCCAACGTGCAAAAAGAAGGCTCTCACGAAAGAACGATGAGAGAGCAGCGCGGAGATGCACGTACGGCAGCACTAGAGACTAGATAGGCAAGTGAGGCAGGGTTTGGTAGGTGGAAGGTAAGGTGATCCGCTAAGAAACAACATGGCGAGCATGGCTAGGAGGAAAAAGACAGGCGATAGGCGACATAGCGTGGTGTAACAGGCTCGCAGGGCACGATCAGCGAGTAACTGCCGAGAAGCTCTCTGGTTTTTCTGACTGTGGTGTGGTGTGGTGTGCTGCGATACGTCTCATAGTACGTGGTGATTAGGCTCTCGCCTCTCGCCTCTCGCAACTTTTGATGTTTGTCTAGCCTCGTAGCGTCGGTCGGATTCATGCTTGGTGTGGGGGAAAGATACTACGTAGAAGGCAGACATGGGCATAATGGTCCCTGCATGACTCGATGGTCATTGCTGCAATATGAGTGGGACTAACAAGGAACCATCCATGTTTATGTCTCAATTCGCAATGGCATACTACTATGTACCTGGTAAGGCTCGTAGGTAAATAGATAAGATGGTATGACGGACATACCGTAGTAGAATCAAGAGAAGGAAAAGAACTACGGCTCAACGGTAAGAATGGTGAGATGAAGGCATACAATCCCAGATCACTGTCCTTCCTTGGATGGAAGTAGTGTGTTTGGTATGCGTGACATGACATCCGAGGTAAGAAGGTGAAGCGAATGCACGAGAGAGTGAGCGGGATTTAATTGAACAGCTTTGGCTTGGCGGTCAGTCATGAGACAATACACAAGACAAACTGAAGGGTTTGGGATGAGCGAATTTCAGGAACAAGGACAGGAATGGATGCATAAGGTATTCTTTGCACGACAGGTTGCAAAGAAATGAATGATGTAGAATCATTGACCCTTTATTGCTCCTTGGTAGGTATTGTTTGAAAGAGGAGGAGAAGCGCCAGCTGGTTTCATATGTGCTTTGGTGTTATTCTTTGAAGACAAGGGACGCAGAATGAATGCAGAAAGCGGTTGTTGGGGAAGTACATAGTAAATTACAGTTACCAAAGTACAACCAAGTAATTATCATGATTGCGGTGTGTTGGAAAGACCGAAAAGGCCGACAAGCCGATAAACCGATTGATGGAAGGTTCAGTAAGCATCAAGGCAGGAATGCATATCGAGGCACCTTGAGGCACCTCAGGGACTCTGCCGAGCTGCCTCGCTCGCTCGTTAAATGGGTGGCAATTCTCTTAGTCCTCTTTACGGTTTAGTTGGCGAGTGATTTTCCCAATTGTCGATTGATGTGATTGGTTTGGTTGGATTGTCAGCTTTGTCTCCGATCCCTCCATCCTGTGCGTGTTTATTGGTTACTACGGTAGACTGTACTGGGGAGGGGGAAGGATACCAATGACGACGATCCAAACTAAGTCCGCTTTAAGGCTTTGGTGTAATTGTCCGCTGTGAAATAGGAACGAGAATGCCGAGTGAGTCCGTGTAGGCCAATCATTTCTTACCTTTGAGTATCCTAGTCCGGCGCCTTGTGAGTTTTTGGCCATCGTCACTGGCAAGAAGAGCTACTGAGTTTAGTCTGCAGCGCTACTAACGACAATTGCTACGTACTACTACGTAGTACTAAGTAGTACGTAGTACTGCCACTTACTGCGTACTATGACCTACGTAGGAAATAGTTTGTCCACATTTCTGACTATCATCTGTAGTCCCGTGTTACCGTGCACGATTCCAACCTGGAATAGGCTAGAAATTGCCTCTAGCGGCCTTGAACCTTCCACCTTACGATTTCGCCCGCCTCGCCGTCCATCGCTTTCTTCCCTCTTTCCTTTCAGCACCTTCCCCCCCGCCCATCATTCACTAACTTGTCTCCACGCAACAGCCACGTCCCTCTCTACCCACCCTCTTTCCACCCTATAAACCTACCTTCTGCCATCTCTCATCTTTCCCCTCCCGCCTTTTCTATCTCACCAAACCCACAATCATCTATCAACTTCACAATCAATATCGGTCAAGATCAATCCAAACCTCATCTTGCCCATGGTTTTTCATCACTTATAACCTCGTGCGGCGACATCTTCTTCAGGCTTTAATAGCCATCTCCTCCACCTCATTCCCACATCCCACCTGCACATTCTCAAAATGCCTCATGTGTCGCGTAAAGACTCGAGCTTCGGCCCTTCCTCTCGGTCTTCTTTGAACTCCGTCTCCTCTGCCATCTTTGATCGTTTCAGGGGATTTGGATCCTCTTCGCGCAACAAGGCTCTGGAGGAGAGATGGAGAAGACCGTTGACCGTCAGGAACGTCGAGACATTCGTCGAAGATCAAAGAATAGACGATGCAACCAGCTGCAAGAACCGATCGATGGAAGTGCAGATCGGTTTCTGGCTCCGAACGCTACCAGAATGTGAAGAAGACGGAATCGAATCGACCAAAAAATCCATGAGCCAAACTCCAGTCAACGATCAAATTGGCGCTCCACCCGTCGACGATATTCCCGAAGGTGGCTCCTACTCGGAATCTTTGTTAGCTGATCGATGATCGCTATCGACGCATAACAAGCAACGGCCTGGGGCTCTTGCATATCATTCTTTCTTTGCTCTACGATCTATCACCACACGAAACATAATCAACCCCCCCTCTTATGCTCCGTGAGACATGACGAGAGCTTTACAACATGACCACCCTCCTCCATCTCCCAACTTCCAGCAACTCTTCTCCTATTCGATCGTCAAAGTCCGCTATTTCATCAAACGCAGTCACAGTTCACAATTCCTGATACGATCGACACGTTATTTCTCCAGCCTCGGTCACCACCAACTTAATACCGCATCTTTGATAGAACGGGCCGCAGTTTGAAAGATTTACGCTCGTTGTCAGGCTGTGGCCATCCGGTTGTGGAGACAGAAACAGAACCCAGAGAAGAATCGTTGGAAGGTGGAGCATGGCATTCTTTTCCTTGATGTTACCAAAAACGGTCCAGGCCTTCCTCGGTCATTGTCGTCATCGCGAAGGAGTCTTTCTGTCATAATAGAGATGAGATGGAGTCGCTCTAATACGGTGTCTTCTGTCTCATCGTTTCCTTTCGCGCCGGTGTCACTCAAAAGAGAGGTTTGGCGTTTTTGCCTTGAACTTTTTGTTACCACCACATACTAGATACCCAAATAGCAATTTTACTTTCCTTGTAATACAACTATAAACTGAAACGTTCTGTCACGATGATCTTGTTGAGTATACCAGATGTAGTATTCCTGTCAATGTGGGCAGTAAGAAGAATCTGCCAATATCTAGTGACCATTCCCTACTCACGTTGTGTATCTATTACCTTCCATTTCGACATGTCGCTTTCATACCCATCCATGTTCCAGCCATCGGGTCCAGCTCTTTATGTACCTGTTGATTATGTCCATAGGTACTCATTTAGCTAAGTATCCGTCGCAGATACAATCCCAGACAGTCGTAATGTTTTAGGGTATCTACCTTGCTGCTTTACTTAGATATGTACTGGATGTTAGTACTGTAGGTATGGAGGTAATATACCACCGCCTACCTACCCTAGTCACATATATAGGTAGAAAACACTCTGATTTTATCAGATAGACACATTAGATAGGGAGTTCTTGAAAGGGTGATGTGATGGGATGGGACGGGATGGGATGAGAGGGAATCTACATTGTGGAAGGGGAGGGACAAAAAGAAGGAAGGAAGGATTCGAAATGGAAGGGCGGCATGCGGGTTGCTTGGAATCAAGAATAGAGGGAATAGAAATACAGAAGTATAGAATTTGGTAGAGTAACAAGTTTTTTTTCCTTTTCTATTTTTGTCGTCATGGTCGTCGCTTTATTTTCTTTGCTAATAACCACTTTGTTCCCGACGATTATTACTACTACCATTATCACCATCCTGACCGTCGTTGGCACCACCGCTACCACTTGCAGGAGCAGGTCTCGCGCTCGCCTCCTTGATCCCCTCTTCATCACCGCGCAATTTCTCAAAGTAGGCTTTGATGTCCTCGGCGCTGACGGCTTTGCCCGTCTCGGCGTACGGTTTCAAGAATTCCTTCACCTTGTCTTTGAGGTGGTTGTAGACCATCACGCCTTCGATGGCGCGTACGCGGTCCATCGTGTTGAGGGCTGCTTCGCCGCGGTCGAGGAGGCTGCCGGTGCCTTGGCTGCGGGCTGCGGTGGAGCCGGGACCGACGGCACCAATGGTGGTTCCATTAATGTTGACCTCGGCGGAGTCGGATTCCGAGAGGGGAGGTTCGTAGCTTTCTTCTTCTTCGAGGAGTTGGGGGTGTGGGATGAGGTTGGGGAAGCAGTGGGGGCAGTGGCAGAGGTGTTCTCTGAAGTCTTCTTTTAGGAATAGGGAGAATACGCCCGTTGGGGCTTCTTTGGGGAGGATGTCGTGTGTGTGTTTTGGAGCTTGGCTTTCTGTTTCGGTCGGAGCGCTGGGAGATGTTTGGGTGCCTTGCGTTTCTTGCTCGGTGTCTTCGGCCTTGACTCGCTTTTCGGGGTTTGATGTCCGATCGTCCTCGGGCTCTTCGGAAGCTTTTCGCTTTTTCGTACCGTTTGTCGTTGTAGACTCCGCTATGCCATCTGTCATGGTGGCCGCGGTGTTTTTCTTATTAAAGACAGGTGGGAGAAATCCTGGAGCGCCAGCATATTTCTTGATCCATGGATTTGATTCCACGCATTTGTAACAGATCAAAGTCTCGAACTCATCCTCTCCTGGGAACCCTGGAGGTAAGGGTGTCTCTTCTGTCTCATCGGCTGCGTCGGATGGTTTGATCTCGTCGGTGCTTGTATTCTCTTCTTTCGCTTCTGATGATTTGTACCAATCTCGCGACAATCCCATCAAACACTCTGGATGATACCAATCTTCGCCACATCCACCGGTTTCTACAGTCCCAAGTCCTAAACACTGGAACATTGTGCCACGCTCTTGGTGGGCATCGTAATCCTCGCCACAGGCGCAGAACTTATTTTGGAAGTTCTGATTGTAGGTGTTCGTCTGCGCCGGAGAGTCACCCTTTACCCCTTTCTGGCCGGTCTTTGCATCGGCGCGTAATGCGCACGGAGTTGATGAGAAGCGCGTCGTACCGCAATCACATGTGAAGTTGCGTCGATTGAAGAGCTCCACCAGGGTATGATCACCGTGACAGGATATTGAGCATGAGTAGCAGACACCAGCTGGATTGAAGACTTGCGCTGCCGATGCAGGTGGAGGATTACATGTTAAGCATGCGAACACACTTTGTCGCAATTTTCCCAACGTGTAAGTGCAAGAATCGAAGGACTACCATCGGTCAGTGTTGCGGCGTGCACGGAAGATGATGATTTACATATGGAAGAACTTCACGCGCGTCAGCCTCAAGTTGAAGTTGCGCATTGATGTAGCTATAAAGCAAGATCAGTAATGGCGCAGCAATAAGACAGACTGTAAGACGTACTCTGTGGCAGTCTGTGAGTCTTGGGATACAAGACTATCTTTGCGCTTCAAGCCGAGTCCGTCGCTGTCTGCACCCGCTTGCGTAGTCGACTGAGAGTGGTCTTCGACAGACATGTTGTCGACACAGTTGCGTGACTATGAAATACAGTACATCAAATCTAAGAGATTGATGAATTCAGTATTATTTAGATGAAATATATAAATCCTCACAAGCTGTAGGAGTATGAGCCTTGGAAGCAGCATCACAACACTGATACGCTATACCATGATAAGCCCTTAATTGAATTTTCCCAACATAGTAAGGGTCCAATCGCGAGACGCGCCACGCCTACTCATTAGACGCGTCTTAGTTAAAGTGCTTGCATCGACCCAGATCCCACCTTGATCAGTCTTCATCTTCCTCGACACTGATGAAAATTACATCGCAGGCCATCACGACATCGAATTGATTTTGATTCCTTTCTATACATCGGCAGTGAGGATCAGGTCTGAGGCTCACCAAATCGCGCCATGAGGTTAGAATAGTCTGTCTATATGTGATGCTTACAAGCTAACCAAGGGATGCAGCTCACCTCTCAGGGCCAGCATGTCTGCTGCCAATCGCGGCCCAGGTAATCTTCGCAGAAAGCGTGCCAGAGATGAAGAAGACAACTTGCCATCATCACAAGCGCTTGGCTCAAGTCGTAAGTATGGATGCTCGATTTGCAAGACCCCTGCCTAACAGAATTAAGCGCCACCTTCTTCACCTCCTGTCCTCCCAATGGACGATGACGACGACGACGATGATGTTCTTGACCCGGAGGATGAAGTTCTTCAAGATATCGATGATATTGAAGAGCTTGCTGAAGATGAAGAAGGAATCGATCTCTTCGCAGATAATTTCGAAAGGGATGAAGCCGCAAGAGATGATGTTGGCTATCGAGGTGACGACATCGACGATGAGGGAGAGTATGAAGAACTAGACCTTGCTAGTCGACGACAACTCGATGCACGATTGAATAAGCGTGATAGAGAGTTGGCTAGACGCAGGCGTATGCCAGCTGCTTTCATGCAAGATGACGAAGATGAAGGTGTTGACCTTACGCGACAACCACGTCGAAGGCGGCATGCGTATGACGAAGATCCCGATGACATGGACATGGACGAGAACATTATGGATGAGGAACTGTCACTGGAAGGCCTTCAAGACATCAAGGCAGCTTCTCTCACAGACTGGCTTGCTCTGCCAGCTGTGATGAAGTCAATCGCCCGAGAGTTCAAGTCCTTCTTAACGGAATACATTGATGCTTCTGGTATTTCCGTCTATGGTACTAGAATCCGAACCCTCGGAGAGGTCAACTCGGAATCACTCGAGGTCTCTTTTGATCATCTAGCCGCAACCAAGGCTATCTTGGCATATTTCCTTGCCAATGCACCTGCTGAGATGCTTAAAATATTCGATAGGGCTGCCATGGAAGTAGTTCTCCTTCACTACCCAAGTTACGAACTCATCCACCCGGAAATCCACGTCCGAATCTCGGATCTTCCAGTCCCTTACACTCTTCGCCAACTACGACAGTCGCATCTCAACTGCCTTGTCAGGGTATCCGGTGTTGTCACCCGCAGAAGCGGCGTCTTCCCTCAATTGCAGATGGTCAGATTCAGGTGCACCAAATGCGGTGTAACACTTGGCCCCTTCGCTCAGGAATCAACATCAGCAGAAGTCAAGATTACATTCTGTCAAGATTGTCAATCGCGCGGGCCTTTCACTCTCGATAGCGAGCGAACTGTGTACCGCAACTATCAAAAACTAACGTTGCAGGAATCGCCTGGTACAGTTCCTGCAGGTCGTCTCCCTCGTCACCGAGAAGTCATTCTGCTGGCAGACTTGATTGATAAGGCTAAACCTGGAGAAGAAATTGAAGTCACTGCCATCTACCGTAACAACTACAGTGGACAGCTCAATAACAAGAACGGTTTCCCAGTCTTTGCAACCATGCTCGAGGCGAATCACGTTATCAAGACTCACGATCAGCTCGCTGGATTCAGACTGACCGAGGAGGACGAGCGTCAAATACGTGAACTCTCCAGAGATCCTAATATTGTTCACAAGATTGTGCAGTCAATTGCCCCCTCCATTTATGGCCACGATGACGTCAAGACAGCAGTTGCATGCTCGCTATTTGGCGGTGTCAGCAAAGAAGCTCAGGGAAAGCACAAAATTCGTGGTGATATTAATGTACTTCTCTTGGGTGACCCTGGTACAGCCAAATCTCAAGTATTGAAGTACGTGGAAAAGACCGCCCATCGCGCAGTATTCGCCACTGGTCAAGGTGCTTCTGCTGTTGGTCTCACAGCGTCCGTTCGCCGAGACCCGATGACTGCAGAATGGACTCTCGAGGGAGGAGCTCTCGTTCTTGCCGACCAAGGCACATGTCTCATTGATGAATTCGATAAGATGAACGACCAAGATCGAACCTCAATTCACGAAGCAATGGAACAGCAAACTATTTCTATCTCGAAAGCTGGAATTGTCACAACTCTCCAGGCCCGCTGTGCTATCGTGGCAGCTGCTAACCCAATTGGCGGCCGTTATAATGGCACGGTACCTTTCAGCCAAAATGTTGAACTTACAGAGCCTATTCTTTCACGTTTCGACATTCTCTGCGTTGTTCGTGATACCGTCGACCCTTCTGAGGACGAACGGCTCGCAAACTTCGTAGTTAACAGTCACGGTCGTGCGCACCCCTCCAAGGTAGGAGCGGAAGGCGAGGCCATGGAAATCAACGAGGGTCAGGAAGATGAACAGAAAGCCGAAGGCCCGATTCCACAGGAACTGCTCAGGAAATACATTCTATACGCCAGAGAGAAATGCCGTCCTAAGCTCTATCAAATCGACCAGGACAAAGTTGCCCGTCTATTTGCTGATATGCGTCGTGAATCTCTTGCGACAGGGGCTTATCCCATTACCGTAAGCCCAAACCCACCACCTTCAGTTCAAATAATCGCAATGCTAACTCTACCTCCCCTATAGGTCCGTCATCTTGAAGCCATCATGCGTATTGCAGAAGCATTTTGCAAGATGAGACTGTCCGAATTTTGTTCGTCTCAAGACATCGATCGTGCCATTGCTGTCACTGTCGACAGCTTCATTGGCTCCCAGAAAGTCAGCGCGAAGAAAGCACTCGCTCGATCCTTTGCGAAGTATACTCTTAGACGTCCTGGAAGGAATCCCAGAGCTGCAGGTACTTCTAGGAGGGGTGGGAGTGGATTGGTCAATGTCCAGGCTGCTTGATGATGAGTAATTCTTCGGGGTATCATTCTTGAGGGCGTACTGGTGTTCGTGATGGATTCAGGCAAGGCTGACTTTACTTTTGTACGTTGAATGACCAATATAATGAACACGTGGGGGGTGGGGGGTGTGTGATGCTATGACTCAGAGATACGCATATGGGATTCCCTGGGATGGACGTGGGATGCCGGAAAGGGGGTGTTAATTTATTCGCCTGACTGATACCAAACTGCATGATCAGTTGTGAAGAACGGAAATAGATTTATACATGATTTCTTTCTTTTTTTTTTTTTTTTTTTTGATTTTGACGCTGAGTAACGTATAACGGTATTCTACAGAAGAAGAAGAAGAAGAAGAAGAAGGGATTCTTGTGGGGAAGGAAACGTGAGGATCGAAAGGGAAGATAAATCAGAATGATCAATCTATAGAAAAATACAGATCTGGATATACAGCTCAAAAGAACAATTAATTACATGTACAAACAATGCGAAAAATCGTGGTGAACCTAACGTGTGGATTTCAATCAACTCTTGCCATCCATGCCCTCCAACATCCCCCCACCAACACCAGAAGAAGAGTCCCGTTTCGTCTCCTTGACTTCGAACACCGCGCCTTTCCCTCCGCCGACGACTTTCTCATCGCCCCTCTCGGCTCTCGCGTACGCGTCGTCGCTCCTGTCCGTCAGGATCTTGAGGTCGTCTTCGCTCAGGATCTCCTTGCTGCCGCCGCCGACCTTGTTGCCGCTGCTGCCCTTATTACCTGCATCGCCGCCGCCGACGTCGAAGCGCTGGTAGCCTTCGGTGTCGTCGCTGCCGATGGATCCGGCGAGGATGCGTTTGACTTCTTCGTTGTCGACGCCGGTGAGGGTCGAAGATTTGGAGTCGATGCCTTCGAAGAGGGATTTGAATTTGCCCTTTTGGATGACGAGCTTTTCGAGCTTGCGTTTGGACTCGGCTTTGCTGAGGAGGACTTCTTCGACGGTGCCGCGGGTCGCGAGGCGGTAGACGATGACGGGCTTCTTCTGGCCGATGCGGTGAGCTCGATCCATGGCTTGAAGGTCCTGCTGGGGGTTCCAGTCGCTGTCGAAGAGAACTACGGTGTCCGCGGAGGTGAGATTGATGCCTTGACCTCCGGCACGCGTAGAGAGGAGGAACAAGCGGAAATCACTTTCTGGGTCATTGAACAGTCGAATCTGTTCTTGACGATCGGCTTGAGAGATGGAACCGTCAATACGACAACACGGCCAGTCATGGTATTCGGAAGCCCAGGCGAGGATAATGTCGAGGGTCGTCTTGAATTGTGAGAAGATGAGGATCTTGTGATTGAGGGAGAATAGACGGGGTATGAGGCGTTCGAGAAGGAGGAGCTTGCCACTGGCAGTGACTATGGTTGAATCTATGGTAGACTTCGAGGGATCATCTGACTCAGGCCATGGCCAGTAGAAGTTGTGAGGCGAATTACAGGTAAGACGAGCTTGCATTATGGGGTTCTGTAGTTTCTTCGAAGATATTTCTTTCTTTGCTGCGGCAATGGAAGAAGCTAGGTGATTCGAATCACTGTCTTCGGACTCGGAGGGATTTGCCGAATCTGCTTCCGACTCTTCACCATTCTCCAGACGGCGAAGCTTGGCATTGAATTCACGATCACTCACATCTGCATATGCGGGTCTCCCTTTTCGACCACTGGAGCGACCTTGCCGAATAGACCCTGTTGCACTGCCTGGGGTAGAAGCACGGCTTGATTTGAGGGACTTCAGAGGGGTTGAAAGCCCACTGTTATCGGCAGCTTTCCTTTTCAGACTGGAAGGTCTCGATTTCGAAGCTTCAATGCGCTCGAAAGCCTTACCCTCAAGGTAAGCTCTGCTGTTGCCACCGACGATCTCTTTGTACAACTCCTGCTGCTCGGTCGTCATTGGCGCGTAGAGGATGTATTCACGCTTCTTGGGTAGGGATGTTTCCACATCAGTCTTGATTCTACGCAGCAAAAAAGGCTTGAGGATAGCATGCATAGTTGATACAAGATTGCGCTTGCGCTTTTCCATTGTCTTCTGTCCCTTTTCATCGAGGACCTCGGAGAAGTCAAACCAACCCTCGAAGCTGTCAAGATCGTTGAACACTTCAGGAAGAAGAAAGTGAAGCAAGGACCACAACTCCGCAATGTTGTTTTGTAGAGGTGTTCCAGTAATCAGAAGTCGGTTGGCAGAGTTGTAGGTCAGAAGCTCCTTGATGAGTTTGCAATTGAAATTCTTCAGTCGATGGCCCTCGTCGACAATGATGTACCTCCATTGATATCCAGCAAGAAATTTGCGATCGTTCATGCAAATCTCGTAACTCGTGCAAATCACAGGGAAATCTGGATCCTTTTGATTCTGCATCTTCAAGTGCTTGCGCCGCATCTTTTCTCGTTCTTGCTTACTGCCATGATATAGTATCGTCTTGATGGCAGGCGTCCACCTTGCAAATTCGTCAACCCAATTGCTTAGAGTGCTCAGAGGTGCAGCAATCAAGAATGGACCAGAGACATTCTTTTCCCGGAGGAAAGCCAAAAAGGATATGGCTTGAACGGTTTTACCGAGCCCCATTTCATCCGCTAGAATACCGCAGAGACCATTCATCCAGAGTGACTTCAGCCACTCTAGGCCTTCGAGTTGGTAGGAGCGCATTTTGCCACCAGTGACCAGTTCAGGTTGCTCTGTAGCCTCGAGTTCTTGAGCGCCGAACCCTTCTCCTTTGACTTCGTATTCGTCTGCAGCTTGAGCGAGAGCTTCTTGGACAGATGGACCGTTGTCGATTTCGATGTCCTGTGTCTTAAAGTAGTCCGTGATGCCTTTCTTAGCTCCGGCTTTTTTGTTCCCTTTGCTCCTCGTCGGCAATTGCTTTGAAGGATTTGCCTCTTCATTGGTCTTTTGCTGTACGTCGCCACCATGCTGTGCGCGTGTTGAACGCCTCGCGGATGCTTGCTTTTCGCCCTTCTTCTCTTCGGCGTTGTTTGCCTTCGTTGCCTGGCGTTTTGCCTGCTCCCTCTGCTGTTTCTGTTGTTCTTTCATCTTATCTGCCATGATCGCAACGAAGACGGAACTCGTCTTGAGAAGGTTCGTCAGCGCTTTTGCCTTGACGCCCATATCATCGTCCTCTTCATCCTCCTCATCCTCCAACTGTTTGCGACCATTTTTTGCCTCATCTTCCTTTTCTTGCTTCAAGTCTTCCAATTCTGGTGTCTTTTCAGGCTCAGCGGGAGATGACGGCTGGGTCGAGTCGCGCTCTTTCGTAGAGCTGGTGGTTGACTGGGGGGTCATTGGAGCTGATGAGGACATTTCCTTGACTGAGGCTCAATGGCACGGGAGAGGCAATAATGATATTATCACTACTTATACATATGTGGCTATTCCACACCCGAATTCCGAATATCAATGGGTGCAGAGAGCGAGCAGGACAATGTCACTGATCAAAGATACTTTGTCTGGCGGAATTAAATCCCTTTACTCAGTCATGACGCAGTCCATCAAATCTCCAGGGTCTAAACGCGGTCTCGCGTTGTTCCGCGTTAGTAGCGTGTAGTGTAAAGTGATCGGAATGGAATCGACTTCCCCGCTCCGCTGTTTATCAGATAAGATCTTCGGCAGTTTACTCCGTAGTACGTAGTAGATGGTACACATAGTGACTGTAGTCACCTTATCTTTTGCTTAGGCATTCAAAGAAGACCTGGATACTCGTAGCTGTCCAAGCACATACTTACTATCTACCAAGGGACCTGAGAGCGTAAGTACAAGGCAGTGCTTGTTCATGCAGCTGTTGAGGCTGAAACTAAGAATTGGGCTAATTTGACGGATGTGACGGTCCTAAAATGGCGCCGGCGCTTCCATTGCGACATGGTGGTCAAGACTGGCGATTGACGAACTGGTAGTCGGATAGATCCGGATCTTTCTGTGACAATGTTGCGAGATGCATGCACTGCCTCTGAGCTAAGCCATGGTGCCTTGTTGTAGCTTAACCATTGGCCGTCCCTGATATGCGACGAACTGAGAAATGGGAGGGCGCGGTCCCTTCCACCATCTGCCTTTTGCTCGTGACACTTGACGATACATCACCCATTTGGGTAGGTATATAGCCTTTACCTCATCTATCTCTCACTTCTTCTTGACCAGCCTCTACCATCCAACGCTCTTATTCGTTCTCCACGAATTGTAACAGCCTCTTCTTGATTGTCCGTCACTTCAATTGAAGATCACACCACAATGCCGGCATATCAGCCGCCCACTGCGCGAGATGAATTCGACGAAGTGTTCTTCCTAGAAGAAGACTTCTCTGTCTCACCCTCAGCCTCACCACTCAATTCTGTTGCGAGTCGCTCCAACAATGACGTTCAGAGCAGTCGGTCAATAAGATTGGCACCCTCGACACCAGGCACGAGCACCCAGACTCCTACATTCATCAGTGCGCTTTCCATAGATGTTGAAACACTCATCTCTTCATCTGAAGCTCGCGATATCCTCGCTCCTGAGAACATCAACAATTATCCCTCTATCGTTGTCTCATATGCGAAGGTCGTCCATTTTGCCGTCTCCATTGGACCATGGACAATGAACAACTTCAGATCAAGAGAAAAATTGTTCGCACGGCTCTGTAGCAGGCTGTGTCAATCAACGCCTCTTATTGCGACTGCGGTTAAGCGCCCGTTCCGAGACGCCGTCAAGATCTTTCTACATACCATGCGTTTCGAATACCAAACACTTATCGCGGAACTTGGTCGACTTGCACAAAAGTTCTTTGTGGATTTCCAGCGTGGTGTGATCTCGTTCCCGGACGGGCCTGCACTACTTTCGACCACCATGCCTGCTGGCGCTAACTTGAGACATCAACAACTTTTTAGCAAGTTCGCAGTAGATCCGGCTGCTGTCAGTTTCACTGAAACCAAGTCGACGGACTTGTTTAGGGAGATAGACATGCGTGTTCAGGAAGTCAGGCAGCTTATGAGTAACATCCACAAACCAAGGATGAATGATCCGGCTGCACAATTTTTGGGGACATTAGAGCGTCAAAAATGTACAGACAAGCAAAAACGCTGGATCAATGAGGTACGCGAGTGGGACTGTCTACCAAAGATCGAGCTCTTGGAGAGCGGAATCGTGGTATTAGTGGAAGGATCGTCTCGACCTACGGCTCTGGAGGAGTGCTTAAGATGACTTGGTCGACCAATGCGGGAGATTTTGTTGGGTTGTACTGAGGATTTAAGAGGCGCACGTGGGTCTAGATACTTTCTGGGATATGTTCGGGAGCTGAGTCAATCGCTCAGTGATTGCCAGGGCATACGATTATGGCTGCCATCACGATAAAGTTACGAATGGCGTCGACATGTGATGGAATGCCGATGGAATTGTAACATATGGTGTTCTGGTATTGACTTCATGATTCCAATTCGAGGCTGTGCACAGCAATAGAGCGGTGATGGTGTTGACCTTTAAGAGCCGGTGGATCTATTCCTCAGTTTCCATAGCGAAGGCGTTCTTGATCGTTACAAATATGTGTCGGGAAACAGGACAGTTTTCCAAGACAAGGAGTATGATATTTCAGTGATTTTCTTTCCCTTGTGCCGTTCCTGACATCGTGTCAAGTGACCCTGGATCTGCTGCCCTCTTCTCTTGCCACTCTTTCTTCTTGTCGGCGGCCCAGACACCCCAGCTTGATAGATAAGCCCCCGCTTGCGCCTTGGCTGCATTGGCTCTCTCCTGTACATTAGTCATGTCCACGTTTGGTGGTTTCACGTTTTGGGTCCGAGATGCCCATGCAGATTGGATACCAGAAAACCGGGCCCCTGCTGCCGTAGACTTCGCGGCCGAATGCTCGGTTGAGATTGACGAGGTAGGGCTTGGTAGATCGACAGACGATATCGGATCCTCGGATCTTCGAGATCTCTCCGCCGACTTCTTTCGTTGATTTTCCCTCATTGCTTCAATATCTGCCCATAAGCGCCCTAGGCCTTCACCCACTCGCTCACGCCCAGCAGCTAGAGTCTTATTCAATGCCTCGCGACCATCCTTTAGACGCTCGTCCAAATGGAGCTCGTTCACTTGCTGGGCCAGTCGGCGCTGTATATCCTCCACACTTAGTCCGCCAGCTGTGGGATGGCGCGGTGTAATGATGTCGAATAGGTCTGAGTCCTTGGTAACGGATTCGAAGAGAGCATAATTCGCTGTCCCCGACCAAGCCTGAATGAATTCTTCTCCGAAATCCACTGACGGATCAGTGGGAGCAGCGTTAGGCGTCGTGTCCCCTGCTCGCTGTGGTTGACTACTTGACGTGCTGTTCTTAAGATGACGACGGTAACTGACACAAGAAAGTAGTGCCAAGAGGTACTCCTCGAATTGAAGTCGAATAAACTCTTCCGAGCCCATATACCCCATAGTGTTTGGTCTTGAGGGATTGGATGGATCCCACGTTTCGTTCACGGTTTGGGCAAGGAAATCTATCCACCTTCTGTCTGCAGCAGATAACGAGAGAGCTGTTCTCAACGACGGCGACGTTATGCTGACAGACAGTTCATCAAGGTTGATTAAGATATCGCTATACTTGTCTTTTTGTTGAAGCAAAAGAGAATTAGTCGATCCAACGATATATGACTTAGTACCAACATCAGCTAGCATGTCGAGTTGTTGTAAGGGCGTATATGGACCGAAAAAGCTTCCCTTCATATATTTAGTAACAGTGTATCCGATATCGAGGAAATTCAAACCTTTCCGAAGAGTTGTAACGGTAGTCCCATATATGCCAGCACTAATAAATCAGCAAGACGGCATCGTAAAGTCTCAGGATGACAAGCACTTACACGAATTTCTGTCACTCGTCTTCAGAGAAGTCGGCTTCTCCAGATTCTGAGAGTAGCTGTCTAAACTTGGGTCGGCACAATCTTCCAGATGTTGGATGAGGCTTGGTATCAATGTCAACAGGGAGAATTGGATCATGCAAAGACGTTCACATCTCGCACTGAAGAAAAGCATCTAGAGGGCGAACATCAGTAATGGCACAGATACTGCAGTAGGTTTGCGAACCTTCGGTTGAAGGAGACAACACTTGAACAGGACCAGTGTTTGGTACTTGAATTCAAAGATCATCTCACGAAGTGAAAGGCCTGTTATCGATTAGTTTGTAACAGCTCTTGCATTAACGGGACCGTACCCAAATATTGATTCTTGTCACTTTCCGCATTTGCAAGGCTGATAACCAGACTCTCCTGAAAATGCTGCAGGGAAAATCAGCTATGGCTGATCTAGTTCCTCGTGTGCTGCCCTTACCTTCAATATATCCGTGTCCGAGAAATCTCTTTTTACCTGTCAATGGGTATAACCTTTGCTAAGATTGGCTGCTGACCTTTGTGCGAACCAGGCAGATGTAACAGCAGATAGTCTCTCCCTCAACTGTCCGAAGTGCTGTGGTTCATCTGTCACCACAACAAGCGCCTTTTGTACCGTTGACCGCGTCACGTCTTCCGATTTGTTTATAAGATCTCTCGCTGGTATTTGCCTAGTGCACGATATGCCGAACAATGATGTGGCTGGTTCAGTCTCCGACTCTTTTCTGCGAAGCGTGAAGTACGAAAAGTCCTCGGTGGACCTGGTATGCGGTGAGCGCAAATACAAGCTCCGCAGGGAATATCGACATACGCATGTGCACCGTCTGAGAGCGCCATAAACGGCAGCAGGGCCCAGTCATTCTCGACGCCAGGATCATGCCCATCTTTCGTGCCATACCATTGTTCGATCTCAGGACCCCTATACACGCGTTAGTTGTTGGCTGTAATGCGGTGAACTCGACTTCATGCCTTGCATGGTGGAAGTCGACCACAGCTACCAGCGGCTCCTGACGAGCCGGACGGCGCATGGTCATTGGAGGCCGTGCATATAGGATATCGAGGCACAAACTACCGAATTATATTAGTTGTACAATTGTTAAAGGAATTCTCATCAGATAATTACTGTAGTAGATTATTATGGGCTCCGAGTACTGTACTTGATGCATTGGTCCGTGGATTACGGGTCCACTACGTAAGGGTCTCGGTCTCAAGCTATCGCTTCCCCGCATCGTACACCCATAGGTACACCCATAGGTACACCAATAGGTACCGTACCGTAATCATCTTAGGGAAAACACCAAGAAATACATAAGTTACTACTACGTATGCTAAGACCCAAAGCATAGGGCCCGATAAGGAAGGAACCATGATAGTAATATCGGTCCATCGCTTGGATTCATACTAGTACAGTGATACCTACTGTACTGTAGATAAGAAGTCGTAAACCTCGTCGCCTTCACGATCGTAGCCTTCGTGGTTCCAGTCCCTGGGGACCTCTCATGAAATGCCTACTCGATTCGTCTGAAATCAGACCAACACTGTCGATCGGTTATGGCGACAGCCACGAGAAGAAGTGGACAGGCGTGCTCGAACTGCCATGCTCGTAAGGTGAAATGCGACTTGCCACAGCGCTCGACACCTCCTTGCACCCGTTGCGAAGATGCTAGTCTGTCATGCAATCGTTTGATCAGGAGGAGACGTCCAATTCGGTCGCTGGAGGCGAGCAGAAGTGACGGTAGTGTCAGTGATGGTAGAGTCCGGTAGGAGGAAACCTCCCTTTCTTTTAGGAGAAATGGTTATGCTCATGACTTCTCCCATCTATTATAGTAGCTCCAATCAAGGAGTCTCTCGGCGGAGCTTGGGAGATACTGGTGCTACTAGCCATAGAGACGATGACCGGGATCATGTTCAACGCGATAAGGGAACCAAAGAGGCAACGAAGTCTTTTAGTACGTTAGGAAGTGGTGATCATCCAAGGAGAATGGCTGTCGGAGGCGGGGGGGACGTCTCGAAGCAGTATTCTATTCTCGTCGACTTTTTGTCCCAGGACTTTTCCCGCGGTGCGATCAATGATTATCAGGTCACCTTCAACGATAACTATGCGACAATAGCCAGGCTGCTGGCTGGAGAGTTTGGCACAGGCTTCGACGAAGGAGTCTACCACCATCGAGATGCGCCGTTTGTGAAACGCTCAAATGGCGGCATCCCCCGAAGTCTGAGCCCTCCGGAACAAGCGGTGCTGGAACTGCAGGGGTCCTTTATCCTTCCAAGCCAGTCAATAGCAGATTCCTTCGTCGCAGCTTTCTTCGACCGAGTCCATCCCATCATGCCAATTCTCGACAAGTCCAATTTCATGAAACGCTATTACAGCAGAGGATCCGAGCCAACGGGCATCTCTTTGCTGCTTTTGCAGAGCATTTTACTCTCGGGTGCGACCGTATTCACATCTCCTGAGCTGGACGAACCTCCCGAGGAGGTCGCGGAGAAACTCTACGTCAGGGCTAAAGCTTTGATTGAGAATCGATTCGAACAAGACCGCCTGACGCTCGTTCAGGCGCATCTCCTGTTTAGTACGTTTGGATCTGACAGTTGTGATGATACGATACAGAACATGTGGCTTTCTATTGGATCAGCAGTGCGGATAGCACAGGTAAGAATTCAGGATTAAGCTTCTACTACAAGATCATGCCGCTCATAACACATACAAAAACTTAGGGCGTAGGAATGCATCGCTCCTTAGGAAAAGCCAGTGCAAGCTTGGCGATGCGACGTCAATGGAGACGCATATGGTGGACTCTATTTGTACATGATGTGAGTGCTATCGAACCTCTACTGGCTGATCCGCTTTTCAGAAAAGCTGACAAATGCAGACACTGTGTTCATTCGAGTAAGTCTGGTAGTACACATCGCTATATGATATAATTGCTAAGCTCTACGAAAGATGGGGTCGGCCCCGTGCTATGTAAGTGAGAACCGTTGCGATCGGACATCCTTACTGATACGGTGCTCGTCTTTAGAAACCTAGCGGACTGTGATGTGGAAGAGCTCACAAAAGCCGACTTTGAGCCAGAAGAAGCGGGATTCTTAGTGTCTCACGAACACTCGGAACTATTTCTCAGCCTTGTCAAGCTGTCGATGTTCATTGTGAAGTGGCTAGACCTTCTTCGACCCAGCAGGTACCAAGCTCCCTCCGAAGGAGCGTTAGGCCGACTCGAGAAGACCCAGATACTTCTCGACCAGCTGTCCGAATTCCACAAGACTCTTCCATCCAGTTTACGCCTCCTGCATGGCATGTCTGGGTTCTCGCTTTGGGCTGGCACGCTGCATATCGTATATCAAGCTGTCCGGCTACGGCTCTCGACACTCGTGCCACAAGGCGATGACCTGGTGTCTCATTGTGCGGCTCGGATAATCGACATCTGCGCAGACCTCGATCGACAGGGTCTACTCTATTCTCTCTGGAACTTCGGCATCCACGAGCTCGATCTGGCTCTAGGACAGCAAGCGCGCAGGGCGAACAGCTCCAGTCCCCAGATCTCAAGGCATGGTTTAGACTGCATGTCCAAAGGTCTGCCTTTGCTCCATAAGCTCAGAGACCGCAGCTCGGTCGGCAGCCAGGGCATCATGTTTTATGACCAACTGTTCAAGAAGATCGAAGCGCTGCACCGCGAGAAGCGTTGGAGTGAAACTTTCGAGGAATCGCAGCCGTCGATGCATTACGGTCATGACCAGGAGGACCATGAAGTTGACCATGAGGCTGGACCGGCTACCCAGAGCGGTGCGGATGAATGGCCCTTCAATTTCAATTTGGCGGAGGTCACGTGGGATGGGATGGAGAGCTCTCAGAACGGTCATCCTTGGGGGTGGGAATGGAATCCTCTACATTGATGTAGTATTGATGCACAATTGAATTTCAGGCGGCAGCCATTCGTACTATTGGTTCTATACCTGTGCTCCTCCCATTTTTAGAGCAAATTTCTACTTTCTCTTTCCTCCCCGCTGCTTTTGACTATACATAACGTCGACGGTGTTTAGATGACTACTATACATAGCCAGGAGGAGATCAATCCACCGATCTCAACTCCTCATGAGGCGAGACCTTCCCTTCCGCAATCTCTTCCTTGATGTGCTCTCTCTCCGCCTGCTCCGGCGGAATCGTCCCGTCGACCAACAATTTCTCCTCGATGGCAGCCGGCACGATGACGGCATCCTCGAGGAAATAGTTGGTCTGCTTCACGTACACGAAGATGACGTAGAAGAGACAGGCGAGCCCGACGACGTACACGGCGAGCTGGTAGATGATCTGGTTGCGGTAGCTGACGTTCTGGGAGTCGATCGTGAAGGAGATGCACATGCCGAAACTGACGGTGCCCTTGAAGGCGCCGGCGTAGCGGGCGCAGAGGGCGGGGTCGTTGGTGAGGGCGGAGAGGGTCCATTGGACGGTGATCTGGAAGCAGGCGTAGATGATGCCGAAGAGGATGTAGAGGATGAAGCCGGCGGCGAAGGCGGGGTCGTTCCAGTCGACTGCGGGAGAGGTGCGGTTGCGGTCGACGTTGTTCGATATAGCCCAGCCGAGGAGACCGGCGGTTGCGCCGAGTGTGATCAGGCCGACGGCTAAGGTACCGAGGAAGCCCTTGGTTCGTCGAGATCGGATCTTTGGGCTGTCCATGACGTAGGCTAGACATATGGGTGCTGGGATCATAATGAATTGAAATAGAAGGTTGTTCAGGGACCTCGTTCGCAGGTTGAAGTAGTATGCTACAGGAGAGGAAAGTCTGTCAGCGGTCGTCCTTCCTTCTTACTGACACGATGGTCCCCTAATGGCGGCTTACCGTTGATACTGCTGGTCAGAGCGAGGCACATCTCTCCGACGAACATGGCTGGCAGCAGGATGACAATCTTTGGGTCAATAAGGACCGACAGGATGCCCTTGAGTTCCTGCTTCAAGTTGTACTCCTTGAAGATGGCAATTCGACGGCCGTCATCTCTGACAACATCTTCTGGTGCTACGATGAGTAAAAGGTCGAGCACAATAGCGCTACGCTTCTGTCAGCACGTCTCCGGGACTCGGGGAAGAAGAATTTCCACATACGCGCACATAATGACAATGAAAACAATATAAACGGCGGTAGATACTCCAACAGCTTCTGTCTGGCGGTAGTTGGCACCAAAGGCAATGAGCGCACCAACTGTACTGCCAGAAGAGGTCAGAACCCATTGCCAGGTGATATACTGTTCTAGTGTCAGATCGCTCCCTTGAAAATCATAGGGACCATTCAGCTTCCACATACCTTGGCTTTATCGGCTTCTGTTGGGTATGCGAATTGTATGAAGCCCGAAGCCGTCCATAGCAATGCGGCACAGAATCCCAAAAATGCACCACCTATACGGTTTGAGGTCAGTATGTGAGTATACTTGAAATCCTAAGGCAAGATACTTACCGAAAAGTGGGAATGCTTCACCTCCTACTCGGTCAAAATACCACAGCGATCCGACATATACTGGATAACCCAATGCACCGATTGCTCTGTGATCCGGTCAGTCAGTATACACTTGCCCGCTTTTCCATACATTCATCTCTTAGTCAAGGGAAGAAACTCACATTGTCAATTTCGGCTTCATATAATTGACCGCTGCCCCAGCGCACCAGCCAATAACAGTATAAACACCATAGAGAATTCTGAGACGACGTTAGCTCTCTCTCTTATTCAACACACTCCAATGGCTGCTGGCGTACGAATTTGTCAAAGAAGCAACTCTAGTTGACGCAGGTCGTCCACCTCCGGCACCAAGGCCGGTAAGGGCAAGATAGATACCAGGGAGACAGAAGAGGATACTGGCACCATGTCAGTCGATGAATGCAAACCGGATAGTCGTGATGCATCGCCTTGGACTTACCATCCCATAATAAAGTTCTGGTTGAACGGGCGATTAATACGCAGTTTGCCCTTGAAGACCTTGTCCAAATACATGATGGCGGCAGGAGGATTGGTTCTTGATACTAATGCTACTACTGCTGTACTGCTGCTTCCACTGCTGAAGAGATGAAGAACCTCCACCCCCTCGGTCCGAGGTGTGTGGTCTTCTTATATCGCAATTGTTTATCATGTTGCTTGCCATATCGGTTGAATCTATATCAGTAGATGGGTACAATAGCCAAGCTCTGATTTGCCGAATTCAGTGATAATCTGCATGAGGTTGTTAGGATAGAAGCCAGTAAACACATCGTTTCGGCGTCTCGTCGGCACTTGTCCTGTTGTTATCGCTCATCTTCTTCCGCGCCGATGCCGAGGGGATCAACGTTATCGGGATCATACCAGCATATCATTTTGTGAATGGACATTGACGACGGGGGCCATTCAAGGAGTCGTATCAATCGACCTTGCAATGAAAGTAACTCGGAGATGTAAGTCCAAATCCAATCTGGTAGATAATGGCAAAGTCTGCCGGTATATATTGGCTCTAGAAAAGTAACCGAGCTCTCTCAATCTCATTCTCACTGCTCATATTAACACTGTAGACATTTCAAATCCTTCAAACATGGCTACAAACGGTGTCTCTGCGGACGAGAATGCGCTCAATGCGCGGATCCCACCGCCAACCGTCAAGTATGACGATGTTGCTATTTCTTACGACCGTCTGCAAGAGGCTTTCAAGAAACAGTGGCCAGAGCGTCAACGACTAGAAGTACCCGAGTTTACAGCAGACACCAATTCCCAGGATGTCGTAGAAGGCCTCAAACGGGTTGGTGGTGTTGTCGTCCGCGGAATCGTGTCTCAGGAATCACTGGCTCAGATGGAGAAAGATATACGACCTGCTTTGGAGGCAGATGCTCCTTGGGATGCAGGGGACAATTTCTTCCCACCCAGCACTCGTCGGGCATTTGGCCTTGTCGGGAAGTCGAGGGCGTTCGCGATGGACATTATCGGAAACGAACTCTATCAAGAGGTCTGTGCAGCGTTTCTTACAACGAAATCATATCCGTGGTACGGAAACAGGAACAACATCAATGTTTCTCCGCCGCAGGTGAACAACACCATTTCATTCTCTGTTCGGCCAGGGAACAGCTTCAATCAGCCACTCCATCGAGACGACGATATACATTATGGAAACCGTCAGCGGGTGGAGAAATACCCAGATCAGACCAACTCTCGAGAATACGGGATTGGGTTTTTCGTAGCAGGCACGAAAACGACCAAAGCAAACGGTGCCACTCGCTTCATACCGGGTAGCCATCTCGAGGATACATGTCAACCTCCTGACGAGGAATTCGCTCATTACGCTGAGTTGAATCCCGGTGATGGTTTCATAATGCTCTCGAGTTGCTACCATGGCGGCAGCGCCAACACCACTAAGGACGAAGAGCGACTGCTATTCAGTTGCTTCATGACCAGAGGATATCTCCGTCAAGAGGAGAATCAGTACCTTTGTGTTCCACTCGAAGTTGCTCGGACCTTGCCAGTTCGGATTCAGAAACTGCTAGGCTATCATATAAGCGAGGTAAGTCATTCCACGGCGCCATGCTGCTCACAGATGTACCCATTGATGCCCAGAGCTGACCAAGTTTGTTTCACGTAGCCGATGCTTGGCTGGGTAGACTTCAAAGACCCTCGGATGTTCTTGGACCCAAAAGCTGGCGAGCGTGTTGCACATGGGAAAGAAAAGTTGAAGGTTGCGGCTGGGGCGTGATGGCATTAGATGTCCTAGGGATATACATTTTGAAAAGCACTGTGCTCGGTTGTGGTACGAACTGAGTGCCCTACGGCATACCTCGCTAGTTTGCATACTCAAAAAGTTTTGTGATATTGAAGGACCATCTCGTACCGAATGCGTCATATTCACTCTACACCAATTGCCTGTGCGAGACAAACACGTAGACATTTGAAGCTTTTTGCCAGTGGCGTATCAGATTGGACTGACCAATGCAATAGTAACTGCGCGGTCTTGTCTTTGCTCCTAATAGTCTACCGTCTTGCTCTAGATTGTCGAAGAATGGCCGTCTACCAAATATCGTAGTTTAACTAGCAAACCCCATTTCTAGAGAAAGCCCATGTACTCAAGATCTCCGGTATAGGCAGGTACCGTGTCTCTGAAGCCAACAGCTCAGAGTGGTAACAACACCGAACGTTGCAATTTCCTTGATTGGCGTCAAGCCAAGAAGGTTGGCGATGTGTCCGGCAGTGTACTACGTAGTACTTCTTTGTACGCTTCACGCTAGATCTGACTTGCGGAGGTTTCCTTTCTTATCTTAACCCCAACAATCTGCCTATTTTGGGTCTACGAGTGTCGGTTCCAAGATTGCACGATGAAAACTTCCGATGGAACGTTGAGACGTGTTACCTTCTCTTAGTGTTGATTGCAGATTGTCGCACCAAAGGGAGATTTTGCGACGTTATCGAAATCATGGCAAGGACACCCAAGGAGAAATCCAAGCGGTTGACTCCATCTCCACCTTCCAAAACCTGGTCGTTGCCCTGGTCGAGCAGTGAATACTACATCGGTATTTCTCTTTGTGTGACAGGGATTCCCGTCAGTCGCTCATGGCTGGAATTTATTGGGAAGCTTTCCCTTTAGTGAGGTCGCTTTAGTCCGATGTACGCGATATACTATTCTCCAGAAACGATACTGGCACGCCAAAGATGGGGTCATCTCGTCCATGAAGCCTGGTTGATGGGCCCCCCTAGTTCCAGGAAGTCATCGCTATCTGTATGAAACCGGATTGACAATCGTGGCATTCTCATTGCTTCATTTCCGGTTATCTCGCCGAGACTGGGATCGGCGTCCCCACTATAACATACGATGATAAGTGCTTACGAGCATACGGAGTACTATGTAGACGCATGATAACACTGAAGACTGCACACCGGCGATATAACGGATCTTTCCACGATTGAAAGCAAGCTTCGAAGTACCGAGAACATGAAGATGTTAAAACAGGGGATAAATGCACGTCGAACGTGCCGAAGTTCTCCAGAGCGTCCAACATGTCTTCTACTATCTTTCCGGTGCCTGAAGGATACCCGTCCGAAATCATCGGCTATGCTGAACCGTGGATTGTCTCCCCTGGTGATAATGTCGATATCAAAGTAAGCTGCCACAGATACTATCCATACTATCCATCCAACCCTGCACAAGGCCGTCGATGAAAAGGCCAATTCACAGACGTGAGCGCGGGCCCTAGCTTGGTTCCGAGACGAGAGAACCCCCAAGCTGGATAGTCACTAACACGGCCATCTCAGGTGTCCTGCACAGAGCCCGAGTATAACTATCACACCGTTCGCTACCTTCAAGGTTGGGAAGGGCCAAAAAGTCCACGGAGACGCGTCGAGGAGATCCCGGATATCCCTGTGGGGACCCGGAAGGGACGGTTCCAGTTAGCTCCTTCAGGGTCTTATGGACTCGTCAAGGATATTGGTATCACGTCCGAGGACCAGGGAGTAAACTTCTCACTCTACGTCCAGCCGTGGCTTACCGACTGTGATCATCCGCAAACCATTTTGTCAACTCTGAATGGCGTGCAAAACACGGGGTTTTCCATTAATCTCAGCCCGGAAGCCATCATTGAATTGTGGGTTGGCATCGGATCATCTATCCAGGTGATATCTACCGGCTTCAAACCTCAACTCAAACGATGGCTACTTATCGAAGGGGCGATAACATCGGGATCCATTGAACTGAAATTCACACCTCAGGCCAGGTTTACAGAACCTGCGCCGGAATCCCGTATCTTTGAGGAGAAGCTCATGAGTCCTGTGAAGTTCTCTGGGGATGAGTCGTTATTGATTGCTGCAGGGGATGTGTCCTCCCCCGTCGCCTCGGAGCAGCCTCCCAATCCAACGAATCATTTCAATGGCCGTATTGACACAGTCATTTTGGAAGCAACAAGTCCCAATCCACGTAATCTGGCCCAATATGACTTCTCCATCGGCATTTCGACGGACGAGATTACTGACGTTTCAGGTAGTTCTCGGAATGGACTTTTGGTCAATGCTCCAACCCGGGCCATGAAAGGTTATAATTGGGACGGGACAGAACTGGACTGGACCAAGGCACAATATGGGTATGGTGCGATTCACTTCCACGAAGATGACCTGGATGATGCTTGCTGGAATACCGATTTCTCCATTCAAATACCCCAAAATGCGAGATCTGGTGTCTACGGCGTAGAGATCCAGGGGACAGAGAAGGATGTGAAAGAGACGGTTGTGTTCTACGTAAGACCAGTACCATCCACAACAGCACAGGTATGTGTGATTCGACCTCAACCCGGTTTACGAGTCAAAATTAGCGTCTTGGTCCTCCATCTCCGTGATCATTCAAAATCCTAATATGTTTATATGCAGGTCGGTGCGAGAACGGCAATAGTGCTTGGAACGTTCACCTACCTCGCCTACGCAAACGAACACATGTGGGACCCCAACAGTCCAGCTCGAGCAGAAGTCCCCGATGAGTTCGGCTCCTTCAAGTTCTACGAGGACGAAACGCTCTACAAGCAACAAAGAAGAAAAGATCTCGGCCTGTCCCAGTACGACGTGCATAGAGACGGCAGCGGCGTTGTTCACTCATCTGCCAAGAGGCCTATGCTCAACAACCGTCCTGACTACGTGAACTGGACCGGTCACCGGCCCCGAGAGCTCTCCGCTGATTTGATAATGATCGGTTTCTTGGAAAAGCTGGGCATTCCTTACGATGTCGTCACGGACCATGACTTGCATCTATACGGCGTGGACATCCTTCAGCCTTATGTTACTCTTATTACCGGGTGTCATCCCGAATACCCAAGTTTTCGGTCATACATGGCGTACGAGAATTTTGTCAAGAAAGGAGGTAACCTCATGTACCTAGGTGGCAATGGGTTTTACTGGGTCTCGACAACTGATCCAGCTCGACCACATCGTTCTGAGATCCGCCGAGGGGGACAAGGAGTTCGAACATCATATCAGGAAGGTGGTGAGCGTCATCATTCCACCGATGGCAAGATGGGCGGGCTCTGGCGAGACAACGGCAAAGCGGCCAATTACCTTGTGGGGATCGGCTGCTGCGGCGAAGGTGCTGGACCAGGTAAGTCGACCCTCGTCGTTCCCTCTTACGAAAGTGCGATCGACCACAAACCGTCTACTCAGATGACTAACAAGCGGCCTTCAACTCTCCAGGTGTCCCCTACCAACGCACACCTCACCTCTCCCAAACCCACCCCACCCTCTCCTCCGCCCTCTTCCAAAACATCCCCCCAGACACCCTGATCGGCACCCACGCCCTCGGCAACTTCTCCGGCGGCGCCAGCGCCGACGAAATCGACCGCATCGACTTCCACCACGGCACGCCCACCAACATCATCGTGCTCGCCTCCAGCACCGGCCACTCGGACCGCTTCGGCCTGTTCCCCGAAGACGTCGGGTTCCCCATGATGCGCACGCTCGGTTCCCAGACGGACATGATCCGGTCGGACATGACGTACTATCGCACGAGCGGCGGCGGCGCCGTGTTTAGCGTCGGGAGTATCAGTTGGTATGTTGCGATGGGGTATGAGGATTATGGGAATCATGTGGCGGTTTTGACGGAGAATGTGTTGAGGGAGTTTGGTTGTTTTGGTAATTAGTAAAGATTAGCTAGCTTAGCTCAGCTTTGGAAGAAGAAGAGAAGAAGAAGGATCTTGTCTCTTATCAAAATTGGGACTGGGGACTGGGGACTGGGGACTTTCAATTGAGAAAAAAGAATTGTCTGTCTGTCTGTCTGTCTACCTACCTCACGCTTATCGCTGGGTGATTAGGCTGGTATTTATTATTCTACGCTATAGGAGCAGCAGTGAAAGAAATGACCCCCCTGTCCTACCTACCTAGCTAATTCAATGATCGGTCGATAGGTAAGTAAGGTACCTACCTACCTATACAGTACTGCCAGGAGAGACAGAGAGACAGAAGAGAAATACAGCTAATTCAATGATTTCGTGAAATTATGGATAATAACTACCTTACTCACCAGGTAGATAGATACATAGGTATTCACCTGAACTCACCTATCTGATGAGAATACAGCTATTCCAGAAGATAGACAACTGACCGGTTTCTTGACGACGACCGTGTGAAACCAGCCACTCGTTCGTTATTCAGATGTTTCATTCGTATTTCTTCTTCTCTTCCCAGTTTGCAACCCGAGACAGACGACGCTAAATGGACTTCTTTTCGCCTGACATAAAAGACCTTTCCCGTGAGTATTTCGCCCAAAGAGACCACCGTCATGACCATCATAAACGCCGTTATGCTCTCTCCGCTTAAGAGTGGACCATGCTTCCCAGCACGGACAGCATTAGCATCTTCAGGCAATGTATGCTAATTCATCCCCTTCCAATCGCTCAATGTAATCTTTCTCCATCAAGGCGTCAATGTTCTTTTTGATGTCTGCAACCTTGGGCGGGAAACGCGCCTTGACTTGCTGGATCACCTCCCCGACAAGCTGGCTGTGCTTGAGCTTCTTCCTTGACTTCATGATACGCACGATAGCAGACTGGCCCATGTTAGCACTCAATACTATGACAAGTAGAGTTAACTTCTTACCTGGAGTAGCAACTTCCTATCTTCTTCCACCGTTTTCTGCGTCTCCTCCGCCTCATGCTTTTGTTCGGCTTTAACTTGTATGTTCAGGTTGACCTTGATTTTCTTGTTCTTGAAATTGTAGTTCAGAGAATACTTGGTGCCCGGCTGAGGCTTCCCATCGTCAGGAGATAGTGTGACAACCTTGGCTTTGCACAAGATGCCCATGTTGGGTTCTAATATCTCGTCGTTTAATTTTGTAGCCTCCCGAATATCTTCATAGTCAAGGCTGTCGGTGTCATTGAACAAGAGCAAAATAGCCATCTGGTACGTTGAAACTTGGAACGTATACGGCACTTTGTTCGCTTTGATGTAATTTGCCCGGATCTCGCCTTTACACAATTGCCACAACCAGGTCAGTTTACGTCCGCTGTGCTTGTCGTTGTAGAAGGCGGTGAATGACTCCATAGCTTTGTTTATTTCACCAGGTGGAGCGAATGGCGTCCCTGGGGCGTTGAGCGGCCAGAACCCTGTCCCAAGGATTTGGTAAGACGGGTCGAGGCTACGCTTCTCGTCGCTGTCGCCTTGGATCTTCTCATGCCACTCTTTGTAGCTTGAGTTGAGATCCTTCGAAATTTGGATATCGTTAAACATGCGTTGCAGTTTGTTGGTGTATTCGAAACCACATGCTTCCTTGAGCTTGGCTATCATGCTGGTCTCCGCATCGTCAGAGACGGAGCTAGTATGGACAAGACGCTTAGCTAGCATGCGGGAGTAGAATTTCTGGAAGACATCCTTATCTTCGATGTATTTGAAGACGACCATGATGTTCGAGAGCATGTCTTCAATCTCGGATTCCTCGGCAGTTTTAGCACCCTTCTTCAACAATTGATCGGTGTATCTCGCAAGAAGTTCTGGCGACTTGGCTGAACTCGTCTTGCAAACATCGTTTCGGTTGACGAATTCCTTGCACGCATTGTCAAGCGACCGAACAAACTCGGATTCGCCTGCGAAAGCCACATCCACAAGCTGGCGGTACTTGCTGTGAATCTCCAGAAGCGCATCTACATACACCTTTGGCTCAAAGCTATCCCCACCGGCAGCTACCTTTTGAACGGCGGCAAGGCCGGCCTTGCGTACGTGAGCTTCAAAAGTGACACGGAGAGGGTCAAGACCATCCTTTATTCGGGAAAGAAGACGGTACATTCGTTCCAAATCATCTGTTCGCTCATTATTAAGAAGGACTTGGAACTCATCCCGGAGAAGAACAGAATGATCGGTGATGAGAACCTCATTGCAGACATCCATCAATCGTTTCATGATATCGAGATGAAGATACAGGCCGACACGCGCCCTCTCTTCCTCTAGGCGGGAATCAGCCTTCTTCATGTATTCCACAACACTATTCTCCGCCACAAATTGTTTCGACTCATTTTGGTAGAACATGCGTGTGGCCGATAGGAAGGGCCTCTCGAAATAGAACCTGTATACCTCCAGTGTCGATTTGGTGCTGTCGTTTTCGTCGAGCCCCAAAGATACGAAGGAATCGACAATGGCCTTGACCTGCATCTGATCGATGGTTTCACCGTTTCGTTGCTTCTCAACTAGCTTGAGAACTGAATCCATCACCTTTCCCTCGACCTTCATGAAGAAGTCCTCTTTCCACCGTACCAAATGCAGTGTATAGACATCATATACGTTCTTTTTGCCCTCGTCCATTTCTCGCTTCACCCAGTGTCGATTTAGGTATCGAAACAGGTGGTTGTTGAACTTGGCAGCGTTGGTAAAGCGAGTCCATTCCTTGATGTAAAAGGTCAACAACGCTTCATCTGTATGCGAAGCAGCGGTTTTAGCAATGCCCTCAAGGTGATCTGTGAGATACTGTCCAAGAAGCTGATACAGCTCTTCGCCCAGTAAATGCGCCCCACGGTGGTTGGCGAGAGTACCGCCGGTCGCCTGTAGACTGTTGACGGCTTTTTGAGATGTACAGAAATTGTGTACCGCAGTATATACGCCCATGTAGGTCTTCATATCGAGACCCTCTTCCAACCTCCACATCACATTATTCACATTCTCTTGGAGGTATGTCCATGTGGCGTCAAGGTCATCGCGGTTGCTGGGCGGCATAGCGCCAGTTCTGGTGGTCGGAGGCATGGCTGCAGGTTGAAGAACGTCACCTTGCGCAGAAGGGGTGGCGAGAAGATGAAATGATCAATCGGAGAGAGATCTGGTCGTCTAGGGTTCCGGAAGATAGCTGGCCCTAGAAGAATGACACCCTACTCTATCAGTGGAAGCAGACCTCAAGATCCAGGCAGCCTCTACGGGAAACGGTCAAGAGGCGGCCTGACCCGTTTTGTCTGAATCGAAACCAAAAGTCAAATCCAGGGCGTAGTTAGGGGGTACAGATGAGAGGGAATGTAGAATCGAGGTTGAAGGAAAGAGAGATTGAAGGCGATGAAGTAAGCAGGACAATCACGTAGGTAGGAGGGAGGTTGTACTGAATCACCTGCTTCTGTTGAGGTGATGGCTGATGGAGACTAAAAACGTCCAGCGGAGAAAGGGTGATTGGAGATGGTGGCAAGACTAATCCTTACCTTAGTTGCCCTCTGTACAAGTCCCTAACTTCACTTGGAAAATGGATTTCTTCACTGCGTACAACTAAGGTCACTACAACTAACTGCAACCAACTACAACTAAGTTAACCATAACTGAAGATATCGCATGGGCTTACTAACCCAGAGCCCCTTCTTCCGTCATTCTACAGTTTATTCCGTCATAGGCAGCAAATAATTAACAATTATAAAGGGAATCCGATCGAGAGCATTCGACTTCAAGAGACCGAATACGTTTTACCATCATCGATCATTTGCCTTCACATTTCTGTATCATTTCTTAACCAAAGTTGACGCTGTTATTGTTCTTCAGCTTGCCATATCGATACTGGGATTCCCACGATGCCTGTCACCGTAACACCATTCAGTAGACTTCGGGTTTCAAACTATCAGATTCCGGCTTTCCGCCGTCTCCCCAATACTTCCATTCAAAATAAGCCGTTGATGATTTATCATGGAGCCTTTGAAGGGTCTGCATCCGATATTGAAACGCATCTCACTACCGTAGGCGTGGTGGTACCACAATGGAGATAGTCAGTGCAAGGCATGAGATACACATTCAGACCACTACTGCTGACGCTGTACGCTCAGTTCCATGTATACCACAACTCATTTTCATTCAACGACCCATGAGGTACTCAGCATTTCATCAGGCTCTGCTAAATTATGTTTTGGGGGTGAGGAAAACCCCAAACGAGTCGAGGCTGACGTCGAGACGGGCGATGTCATTATTGTTCCAGCCGGCGTTGGACATCGACTCCTGACAGACCACGGGAACTTTTCGATGGTCGGTTCCTACCCCAAGGGTCATAACTGGGATATGTGTTATGGGCGAGAGGGTGAGGAAGGGAAGGTCAAAGCTATCGAAAACATCCCATGGTTTTCGAAGGACCCAGTATACGGCGGTGGAGGGCCTACTTTGTCTGTTTGATTGAAGTGGTTCTAGCAGTAATGGTATTATTCAGTGGACAGTCGTGAGTATAGAGGAAGTGAACAACTTGCAAGGACCAATGGTTTCACCCGCTGGTTCCTTAGGTCATTGATGAGGTTCGGTGGAAGTAACATGACTTCTTGAACGACACAACTCTAATGATATGGAGCCCGAAGTCGGTATATGTGGCTCATCCCCATGCATCCACTTCGGGTCCATACGACCGAAGTTTACATACAACCAAGACGACATAGACCATTGCCCCTCGATAGACGGTGCGATCGGACCAAAAGTTCGCAAGGAAATGGTAGTTGTAGGGAACATAGAGGCATCCCAACAAAGAGGGGAGGAGATGTAAATAAGCCTGAGACCAGTGTCCAGGAGTGTCGTCGTCGTATGAAAGCGAGAGAGGTGGTCAGTAAGGTTGAGCCACGCAGAATATGCAAAAGTTGCACATCTCGTGCAATCTGAGAAGCTGGCCATTGTACGGGATCCGGCTGTCGGTAGAGATAAACTAGGTTGTATTCGATCGTCTCACAAAACCGGCTCTGTTAAGGTTCTCTTGAATAGCTGACGTAGAGTGATGTTGGGTTCTCGTACTCAAGCCTTCACTCCATTCACAGTCTGCGCTCCTCGTAATCTCCTGTTGCCTTGAACGGATGAGGCATCCAGGCCAATTCTGAACAGAAAGTCCAAAATGTTCGCAATATGTGAATACAACATGTTGACACGTGGGAGATCATCCTTGAGCAACGCGTTCGACGAGCCTAGCCGATCAGTAAATGGTATAGAGTTCAATCGTTTGACTCACCTTAATATACTGACAGCGAAGGTCAGCAGCCAAGCAATGAGAGCAATCAATAATACCGAAGCCAGTGCCTTTTGCCTGCTACATATACTGGTATTTGTCCTGCCTTCGCCTGTGCCATTTCCTGCCCTACAAGCCTGACCGGAGCTAGAAAGGCTTTCAAAAGCTAGAGCCAGGTTCGCCGCTTCGAAGATTATAAAAAACAAGTCCAGAAACATCAATCGGAGTTTGGCCCTGATAGATCGGAGTCCAAGCGGCTTTGAGACGTACTCATCAACAGTGATGTAGACAGTGTAGACCATTGCAATTACGTCGACAATAATCGCCATCTCTGCAGAAGGGCCCTGCTCGAACCCGTCCTTGTCTGAATAGTGATGTATCGAGCCACCAAGCGAGAGAGCAACTGCTGAGAACATGAAAACCGTAAGTCTGAAAGCCAGAGGAATGAGCGGGTTTTTCAAGATGGTGTCTTGCGTCCTTTTGTACCATGCTTTCCGCTTCTGTTGGAATGCGTGATAACGACTATTACCGTCGTCTTGTTCGTCGTCAAGACCAGCTAGCCATGGAGTTGAGTAGTCACCGAAGTTTCTGTTCAACCATTCCGCTGATACTCTCTCGCCTTCTTCAAGCTCTCGGGGATATGCACTGGCTCTAGCGAATGTAACCCACCGCGAGACATGTGGTTGACCGTGTCCAGGAACGTATCGATCAGCACTTCGTGCAAGACCTTGTGCTTGGCCATATTTGGCTGAAGGCGTGTGGTTGTGTTGTGCGACCGTTGCAACGTCTGGAGATGGTAGGAGGCCAGCCAAACGGCCCCATTCGACGTCGTCCTCATCTGCATCCCGGACCCATGCTAAGCGTTGTTAGCTACCACTTCGCTGCAATTTGGGTACATGTACGGACCTGGAACTGTTCGCACAATCCTTTGTGCTTCTATATTTTGAGTGGTCTCATCTTCTGGTGAGTAGCGACTGGACTTTGCGCCTGAGGTTGCTGCTGTCGGAGAAGCATTCTCCGGTAGCTTCTCATTCAATGGGTCCTTGACAGATCTATCTGTAAGGCTTGAGGTCTTTTCCAAAGCCGCTGAAACCGCGCGCTGTCTACCAGATACGGGGGTCTGTTTGTTGCGTTGCCGGCGACGCCATGGAAACCTTCGTGGTGCCATTTGTGAAGGCGACTCTCTCGGTGGTTGCGGTTATTCCCGGTTCGCAGCAACCGGTGTGTTATGATACTGCCGGGCAGCTGATGCGCTCCATGACCAGCATAAGAAAGAGACCAATTGATAAGAAAACGAGAAACAACAGTACAGTGAGGAATAAACCGTGACTAACAAATGAGAGGTATGAATAGCATGTTCTGTTGAAGCAGTAAACATACGTAACTTGGAGCCGAACAGAGATCCGGCCGGTGCGAAATTGCGGCTGGAAATTAGTTACTTAGCAGCTAAGGAATATCACCAAATAGGGCGATCACCGCAAACTGGAAAGTTTACATGACATCAATGAAAAACGTGGTGAATCCCAGCTTGTTCCAGGCACCAGACAGCCATGCAAGATACTCTCTTTCTGGTTTATCCCTTTAATCCAACTTCTTTTTCTCTGGAATAGTGCTACAATGCATCTTGTTCGGATATGAAAGTCTGTACGCTGGAAATTGGTTCTCTTAAACACTACTCATAGCTGCTATGCGACTCTACCTACTCCCAATCTCGACGCGACGAGCTTTGATTTATTGCCAACGTCTCAACAAGCAAACAAATGCTCAGACCGGTTATGCTGAGAAGATAACCCAACGAGCAACCGATACTTGGACAAAATGGGAGGGTCATAATGGTGGATGGCAGAAGAAAGTCACAGAGTATGGCAAAAAGGCCATGCAGCGCATCCCGTTTGAGGAATGGGGCTTGAAGAGTGTGCCACCACTTAGCGCCAGAAGAAAGGCAGAAGACATGGACGGACGCGGCGCTGTTGAGGTTGTTTACCCCGGAAATGTCATTAAGGAACAGGACATCATCCCTCTGGTGAAGAGGTTGGGCACAGAACGGCAGTCACTGCATCAAAAGAGGGCGTGGTGGAGCATCGCTGCATGTCCTCTAACAATCCCAATTGGTATACTACCAGTGTAAGGATTGATCTCTACGGCTGCTCCAACTTCGCTGATAATCCGTGTAGAGTACCCAACTTGCCTTTCTTCTACCTCGTTTATCGGGCATGGTCGCACTTCAAAGGTGAATGAGCGTCCGGGTAGCATAGTTTCTCGACTGACATTGTTAGCATTATATGGCTCGAAGCATCTTGTTTTCCTTGCCGAAAACAGCCTACTGAAGCCCAAGTCCCTACCATCGCTGGAGAAAATCTACGCCGCCCGAGGTAACCCCTCTACTTTCATCGCACCTTCACCGTCGAACCCCGAAAAGATAGACGCGCGCGAGGAGTTACTCCTCGACGAGATGAGTCACGATATCCTTGCAGAGAACTTGAAGGTTCCAGAGCTTGCGATGGAAGTGGAAAGAGCTGTGAAGCAGGTCCGCCTGGCCATTGAGCAACAAAAAGAGCTCTCGCATCAGAAGCAGGAAGCGAAGGAAACAGTAAAGGAAGTTGATCCTGCCCAGGACAAAGCAGAAAAAAAGTGAATGCAAGTGCGCGCGCCAGTGGGTTTGTACAAGATAGAACGTGGTGGATTTGGCAAGGGCTAGGACAGGAAATACAGATCATCTACGTGGTGCAAACAGGACGCCAACGATGACTGAGAGCTTAATACAAGTGTAAGAATCATAGTTTATTGTCAATACTCTGTGGAGTTTCCATTCAACATACACTTGGCGATGCATCCGAGGTCATTACCTTAGGTATGCACATTGAGGACACTTGATTGTCATTGTGACGGGCTTGGAGAATGACTTGACATGTATTAGGATGTTCTCCGTATTCGGCTAGTCCATTTTCTGAACCACATACTCGTAGTCTGCGTCCAGAGAACTGAACCTGATGTATATACCTAATGTACTACATATATCAAGTCAACATTGACGGCCTTTCGTCTCAAGAGGAATCTGGAGCATTCTGCGAGATTTGAGATCAGTATGTTCAAGGCAATTATGGATTGACTCAGAACTTCATATTCAAGCAAAGATTTAATTAGTATTCTCAGAATTGACCTTTTCCGACCAAGATTCAAAGTCCTGTTATGCTACCAACTACTTTCAACAACCGTGTCTTCACAGCCTAGTAGGGAGACTATATTTGCGAAACCCCTGGCAACTACAGTTGTAGCTTTCCTCTTCACCTGCCATTCTCACTTCGCTATGAAATTACAACAATGCTCCGAAAAGTCCTGATGCAAGCACTGTCCCAGCATTGTCCTACCAGATACCCCGGGCACACTCCTTAGCGTACAAGACATCCACTAGGAAAAGAAAGGATGCTACTTTAGTGGTATCGTTTGACATTCTCACGGGTTTACGTCTGCCAAAATCGCTTTCCGACTCTTGTGACAGCCACAATGAATACGAACTACATACCTTCACATCCTTACGATACACGAGTAGCAGGACCACCTCGATTGATGATACCACCACCGCCTATACAGTACGTTGACAATCGGCCTTTGATGGCGATCCCTGGTATTGCCTCATACGACTATCAAGACGAGTTTGGAGACCCTCGGTTTCTAGAGCTTCTGATCCGCCAAGGTTGCAATCTGAACCATCGGATGCTAGAGTGGAAGTACGAGGAGCGTAGGAATGCACAATCTATCCTCCCCTTCCTTTTCCTAGGTCCTAGTACTGCTGCACAAGATAAGGTCTTTCTACGTGGGAATGGAGTTACCTTCCTGCTTGCTGTCAGGGCCAACGACTCATTGCATGCGCGTCTGACAACAAGCTTGAAGAGAGGAGAGGAGATAGGCATTCAAACCGCCGCTGTCATTGCCAATTCCCCTCATGAAGTTATCGGTAGACTCCCTAGCGCCATCAGCGCAATTAACAACCACCTGCAAACCATGTCATCGGCAGACCCATTTCCATCGCACAGCTCTGGCGAATCCCACTCTTCTACAAGGGGGAAAGTCCTGGTATTCTGTGAGAACGGCAATGAGCGATCACCAGCGATAGTCCTTGGTTATCTGATGGCGATGTACAATCTCGACACCATTCAAGCCATCCATGTGGTGCAGTCGCAACGATTCTGTATTACTATTGACGAGTCGATGAAGCAAGCACTACTAGACTTTGAGATCATCCTTCGCGCAAAGCGCGACGTTACAGCAGATAAGCGTGCGCTACAGACATACAACATTGGGCGTGCCGCTGGATCTGTATCTACAGAATTGAAGTCTCAGAAGAGGACACTAGAAGAAACGGAGTCTTCTGATGAAGAGATGATCGAATCCAATGCACCTGGGCAGAACTTAGGGAGGGTTGGATCGGCCCCATTTCGTGATCATGGGAATTGAGGCATAGCAGAGAACTGGGAGCAATTGGTTTTGCTGCATGTCCATCGATCAGCAATGGCTTCACATGTTGTAAAGCTGGGTACAACCACTTTCAATTTTGGCATTGCTCAATGAGCGTGATCGTTTCTGGAAGACCTTCACCACTTCATGACAAGGCTAATGTGTTCCTGCACCTCACGCTCAAAGACGACAGAAGTTCACTAGGTGGAAGGCTTCACCAGATATCTTAACCACCATAAACAAAGGTATAGCGTCTTAAAATTCCTCCTTTTTTTCCTTTCTCACTCACTGTAGTTCTTAGTCCATTGTGCTATTATTCACTTGTTTAAAACTCCAGAAGGTGCTGTAAGGTGCTGTAAGCAGTGCATCTTGCCTACACAATGCGCCTTCGAGGTGATTCCCCCGAGGGCCGCTGGTACTCCAGCAGGCACGCTTCCAACTCAATGAAACCTGCATTTCCAGAACTCATGCAAAAAAGCGTGATTCCATTCAATCCTAATATTCCTCCTGCTACCTTTCCGACAAAGCAATACGACCGGCACGAAGAACATCCATCAGAGAATGCAGAAACAAATATCCTCTCTGACACAGAAGCTCAAATGGCTCACAGTCCTGAAGTCGTCCACCATGGTCAAAAGCGCAAGCAAGAGGACTCCGTCTCAACCACTATGCCTGCTTTCGAAGAATTTGACGATCATGGTTTCCCTGTCTATGTAGACTGGGCAGCTAGCAACGGACCGGATAATCTGATTTGGAAGGACAACATGGATATGTTCAAGGGAAGACGCCCCATTAGACAAACTCCAGGCGCATCCCTTAACAATGGACTTGAATCAAAACATATCCAAAACGAGTTTGCGGCATCCTGCTGCCATCCGATAGCTGATACGCCCGCGGATATTCAGACCAACACGGAGCCGAAAACATCTGAGGTAAGAAAGTCAATCTCTGTTTGTGCAGCTACTGACAATGGTAGGAAGGGAGACAGAACCGTACTATTGGCTGGAAGAGTGTCGCAAAAAGTCTACAAGTAGAGATCTTCAGCAATCTCTCTGAACGATATGGCTCTGGACACGCTGGAAGGTTCTTGAGCCTCAGCAGAAAGGAGGCAGCCGATCTAGCTAAGAATGTGGACGAATACAACAAACAAGCGGCAGCAGAGGATGAGACAATACGCTTTATGCAGCAGGATCAGCTGAATTCTATCCTGAGGACAGATCATAGCATCAATCCGAAATGGAGGGAACAGCGCTCAGACAGAGATATCACAGACAGACACCTGTCATGGTTACAGGACGGAGCCGAAAATCAGCACAATGTTTGCTCAGAGGATGAGTTAGAATTGGCTGCACATTTTCTTACCTCTAGACATCTGGATCCCGGACTAGCAGGCCAGTGGAATTTCCCAAAGCTAGGGATAACAGAGGAAGCATGTGATCAGCTATGCCAACTCGGTCCAGATGAACCAAAAAAGGAGAACGGACAGGACAAAATAGACGAATGTCGTGTGCCAACCAGCCGGCCGTTAGAATACCACGGTCCTGAACGGGTCCAGGACAAGCAGCAACAGAAGGTATTGAAAGACACACAGGGAAGGACAAAGCAAAGACGATTCCGAAAAGGAAACATGTTGGCATGGAATCCGCCATCTCGCCTGACTCCACCATCAGTTGTCCACAGAATACGAGTATCCTCGCCTCTCAGAAATCACGTCAACTTTGACTCTCAAGAGTCTTCTCCATCCAAAAAGGCAATAGATCACTCGGTGCAACTAACCCCCATGGTGGCCACTGAAGCTATCTCTGTGAAGGCCATTCAAGACCGGTCGCCGGCATCAAGGTACAGCTCTCCTAGTGGTAGCGATGGTGGCCCTTCGAAAGGTCTCCGCTCACGCCACGAGCTCAGACCCAGCAGGGTGAAAGTGGAAAGCGAAGAGACTGCTCAAATTCTACGACAAAGAGGCGGCGAATTGGCAGATGAACTGCGTGACGACAACATTTGCCCAGATTTTGTCATGGCCTCCAAAGATAGGTCGACAAAGATTGTCAAATTGAAAATTGGTAAGAACGGGAACGCTTATCTGCAAAAAGCCGCGACAAACATCAAGGGCATTAGATCGTCTACAGCAAAAGGTCTTGGCTTGAATCTTTTCACAGGTCTGGCAACGTCAGCAATACCACGAAGGTTCGGAAATTCTGATCAAATGGACTCACTCTCTCTAAAGGTCCCTATTGCAGGAACCAGGAAGACTGATCGAACACCAAAAGGCTTGCCCCCGGTCGTGCCGCTGAACTCTTTTACCCATCGAGTCTTGGACCTGAGTGAACAAGAGCCCGGTCCACAAAAACAGCAATCACCCCTGCAATTGGCTCGAAGGGCTTCTCTTTCTGGTCCGTCTCCTCAGTGGTCGCCTATTTCTGAACAAGAAGATGATGTATCAGCATCCGTTATGGGTGACAGCGACGAACGATTAGTTAGTAATCTTATTACACATCAGCCAAGCACGGATCATGGGAGAGAGTCCTATGTGGATGCTAATCAACAACCATCATTACGAACATTACTAAATTCAGCTGTCCTCACACCTAGAACCAGTCCTACAAGAGGTCCAACTCACACCGAGCGACCTGTCTGTTCGTCAAGTGAAGTATCAACATCTTCCCCAAAGCGTATCCAAGAAACCGCGGTTACACCTATCAAGCCAACGTCAACTATCAGCACCAACACTGCTAAACCTGTCCATGACAAGGACCAGCTCCCACAACGTAAAGATGAGGTACTGCAGACCCCGACTCCGACGAGACGGCCTTACACCAAGAGATCAAAATACTGGGAGACACGAAGTAGCGGGAAAAAGACTGGGAGTGGCAGAAATCCGTGAACAGGATGGTTGATCCGGCGTGGGAAGGCAGAAAAGTGATAGCCTAGCTAAGCGCAAGCGACAAAAGCCAAGCAACTTGTATGAACGGAGGCAGTGATATCATGGTATCATGACAGGGCTTTGCACGGCATCTATTGCGATATGCCTACAGCACGAACCGAAGTCGAACACACCTCAGCGACGAACAAACGAACATCTTGACAGACCAAACTCGCTTATCGATAGCTCCAGAAATGAGCTCAGCAAGATCCATACAGCCACGTACGTACGTGAACGCAGATATCTATCTACCTAAATAGCCCATCCATCCCCAGTATGAAAATACTGAAATTACATCAAGTGCGCGAACAAACCTCCAAACGTACTCTTTTCCCCTTCCACCCCTTTCACCCCCTCTCCCTCTCCTCTCACTCACTCACTCACTCTCTCTCTGTGTGTGTGCGTATGTATGTGTCTGCGTTTGCCAATACCTTTCTACTACCTCTAATTTCGTACTTAGTATCAACAAGTGACAAATAATAATTCCATGCTTCTTCTACTCCATCGTACGTACTGTACCCCTCGGAAAGTTTGGATTCTAATCCTTTCTCCCCTTTCTCCTACAGGATATGGTGGTGGTGGTGGGGTGTCATGTGATCGGATTGGATAATAGATATATATATATACGGTATCTATATATATACCTATATTTTCTTCATACACAAGAAAAGACAGGGAAGGAAAGGAAATATATTATTACATACTGTGACCACGTATGTACCTAAGGTACCTACCTAGGTTAAGGTGTATAAATATATCAGAATCCGATTTTCAAACGGGTGTAAAGCAGCATTCGGAAGATCCCTAGGAAGGAAGAAGATATTGCTTGCAGGTAGGGTTAGGTACATATATATATATTTGTAATGTTTTTTGATATATTTCAAGACGTTTTTTGATTGATTGATTTGATTTGATTTGATTTGGATTTCCATTTCTTTGCCATGTATAAGGAGAAATTATAAAGAAATAGAGAGAGAGAGATATGGATAAAGATAGAGAGAGAGAGAGACGACCAAAAACGATCACATTTCATTTCATTGCAGAAACGGGGGAAATTGGACGAAGCTCTTGGGACGCCGTCTGTAGAGAGAAACTTCTGTGCCTGCAATGTCGAGGCCAACGCATTTGTCCCCCCTTTGAATCTATCTAAAGAGCTGGAGTATGGTATTGGGGGGTGGTTCTCTTTTTGCAGAAACAGAGTTAAGTCGACCAAATGAAGCAAGCACGCCGACCGACTGCGCGTCTCGAGTTTGGGATAAAGGGGAAAATTGTCGATACTATTGCCCATTCATACCTTCAACAACCTCGCCCTCTGTCTGCTGACTATCGATGTTGTGATAGTCCAGGATTTCGCTGTACATCATGATCTTCCATGTATCCACTGGCAAATCGGCATCGTTGAAACTCCAGTCGAACTTCTCTTCAGCGACTGGTTCATCGGACGGGTCGTGGTATGGCGAAAGATATTCATGAGCCAGTGCTTCGCCAGCCTTTATGCGCTTGTACGGAGCGAAGACAAGCATCTTCTCTAGCAGATCAATAGCCCCTGGATCTGCGTTTTTGAACTTGTTGGCAAGTGGTTGGCGTTGGCGCTTTGGCAGTGACTGCACGAAACGGAGCGTCTGGAACCGAAGTTAGCAAAGCTAGCAAACATGAGGTAATATGTCAACGTACGTTCTCACTGGCAATAGTCTGAATGACATCGTCTGGGGGAGTTCCAAGTAATTCAGTGATGATGGAGAATTGATTAACATGATCCTTGCCAGGGAAGAGTGGCTTGCCCTCCAACATCTCCGCGAAGATGCACCCAGCGCTCCATATGTCGACCTCCACATCATATTTCTGCCAGGTAAGCATGATCTCTGGGGCCCTATAGTATCTTGTAGAGACATATCCAGTCATCTGAGGGTCTTGGATACGAGCAAGACCAAAGTCGCAAATTTTCAAGTCACAGTTCTCGTTGACTAAGATGTTGCTGGGCTTCAGGTCACGATGGACAACACCTGCTGAGTGGACGTATTTCAATCCACGCTGATACATTGTCAGCTTTCGAGACCTCCCGTAGTGTCGATATCAGACGTACCAGGATTTGATATAAGAAGTACTGGATGAATTGTTTCTCAAGGGGTCGCGAAGTAAGCAGTCGGTGCAAATCGGTACCGAGAAGTTCCGTGACGAAATAGCTAGAGTAGACATTGTCAGTCGCTGTGTCTCTATCAGGGCGAGGTCAAGACCAACATGTCTTCGAGGGGCGAAATGAAAATATCGCTCAAGCTGATCACCTTCAGAGAAATGTAAGCTGAAATTCGCTGGATGATGTTTAGAAATGCTCACGTTCTCATGCCGTAAGTGCTTCAACAATTTCAACTCTCGATATGTTCGTTTCGATAGTACCGGGGTACTAAAGGGTTTCATGATTTTCTTGACGGCGACGGCTTGACCAGTCAACTGGTCCTTTGCGGAACTGCATCTCGCGCATCAGTGGATGATGTTCCCAACCATCTCTTCTCAAGCCAACATACCAGACTAGGCCAAACGCTCCCATTCCCACAGGTTGAAGATCTGTGTACCTAATTCACGGTCAGCCACGATCGTTCGGATTGCCTTGCGACATCTACTGATGCGACAAACCTGCTGGTAATTTCAAACGTCGTGCCAAAAATCTGGGCGCGTACAAATTCCGCCATCTTGCCGGTGATGAATCAATGTAGATATTCCGTTGTAGGACGAAAGAGAGAGACAGCGACGATGTTGCAAAAGGCGAAATAGAGATTGCGGAAGTTGGAGTGAGGCTAAAGCTGCACGATGAACGTGCGTGGGCGCGAGCGGTGACTGTGGCAGATGAGAGAGCCCAATTGGGAACAAATGCCGTGTGGGTAGGAGGGAGGGGGAAAAGTATAGGGTTCCGATCGCTGGGGTGGGAAAGGAGGAATGAATTGTGGCTTGAAAGGAAATCCTGAGTTGTACTGTATGACTGTAGGCCCTGTCCCGTAACCGCTACAGAGAACGTCCAATGAACTCTTGCTTTTTTGGCGGCAAGGCGGGTTCAACTTGAGACAAGATCAGGTAGGTACGTAGGTAAGTAGGATGGCGGTAGTCAGATCGTCCACAAGGCAGGTTCACGGGTTAAAGACGATAAGTAAAAAGAAGGTTAGATTTAATTAAATTAGGGGAGATGCACAGTTCTGTAGAGGGGTGCGGGTAAGGATGATCGGGGGTTGAGTGGCCCAAGTACCTACCTAAAACATATCTAGGTCGGATTCAATTAGGCATACGATGGCAAGGATTAGGATGTCCGCGTGAGGTCCTACGTAGTAGGTCCTAGGTATGTCAAGGAGAGGTTATAGAGGGGTGAAGAGGGGTATGTCGAGTCATGCTTCTATTCTTCATAGCTGTACCCAATACATACCTTAGATAATGGGAGGTGTCTAAGGTACGAGAAGGGTAGAAGTCATCTCGGCATCAGAAAGAAGATTCCTAGATACTACGTAGGTACAGTACCTAGGTAAGGTATTAGGTAGGTTACTTGGGAGGAGGGGTACAGGGGTTAACAAGGACTGGGATTGAGTATCGGAATGGGAATAATGGGAAATGGCACGATGGGATACAGGACATGGAGGGGCAAATCACCCCCCAAGAAGATTTTCAAGTAACAACGCATCCCAGTCTTGAAATCCGGGTTCCTATGAGTCAATCCTTCAGTTTCCTCTTTCTTTTCTTGCGACCAAATTTTCTCCGTTGGGCAACAAAGTTGTGATTTGACGAGGGCGAGCCATACGTGATATGCGACTGTCGAATCAAGGCTACAGTGATGATTGAAACTGTCAATCCATGATTTGAAAAGTGGGTTGGCCTGAGTCTGCGAACTGGGCATAAGTCGAGAAGTTAGAGCTTTGAAAGTAAACTTGATTGGGACTTGGACCCGCCTGAAGTGGCGTTGGAGACTACCCCCGATGGAAATTCAGATGCTAATCTTCCAAATTACTGTGTACTGTCTACCGCGGTGGAGGCTCGATTATAAATAAGCCTGAGCATACGATTTCTTGGGCGCCATGCCTCACCGAGCTACCCTAAAAGGAACCACCCCACCTCATTCCACTCAACGGTGTTGTACTATGTAGGTACATAGTACTGGCGAGCTCCTAGTTAAGCACTCAAGCCTCAACTTCTTTCTGCGAATCTCCTTAGTCCACCCGCTACCGTGACTAATAACAATTGCTATGACAGGATTGCCGTCCGATCAAATCTTGCCGAGCCTTTTAGACCGACAAGAAGTACGTAGTAATAATATGGAGTCGGAAAAGGTATGCGTCTCGGCGTGTCTGCGGCTTGAGGGGGGGAAGAGCATAAGTAGGTACGTATGCTGGCACAGTGGCACTAAGCTTTCGAAGAGGCCTGGTATCTATTCCCTTCTGACTCCCTCTGCCTACATCGCCCTCACTTTGCAAATTCAAGATATATGTTCTCTGTCATTCGCAGTCCCTGACACTCTTGGGAAATAAGATGATGCAAGGTCGGACATAGACCCCCGAGTCATGTGGTGATCGAGCAGGGATATGAGAACGAATTCAGGTACCACCGGAGACATTTCAAGCCAGTCCCATCATCTACCGAGCCATCATCGCCGATTACAAACATTGCTGTTCTGACTCGTTCGAATGCTCTGCTATCACTCTGAACCAGCGATGCTGATTATCAGAAATCGTGTCTGTCGGAAGAGGCCCGGTTGTGTGAGATTCGACAAAAGGTAGGAAATGTCATCCTATCTACGTGGCAAGCTGGGACTGTTCCGACTTACCTACTGAGCCCCGACTTGTCGATCACGTTGTGATATCGCAGTAAGCATGTGCCACAACGAGGCTGAGTAGTGGCATGGGAATAGAACAATGATCTATCTACATCGGAAGGAACAGGCAGCAACTGAGTTGGGTCCCGAGCACCTCTCGTTCTCTGATCATTGACCCAGAGCCATGGCAAGAGAGCTGTACCAAATCAACGAATCACACGGTGCCTCTGAGGTCGCAATTCTACCGCACCTACTGCAACGTATCAATGACAATTGGCGAAGCCACTTGACTCATGCGGCTGAAAGAAAGAATGGCATACAAGTTTCAAATAATTGTGTAGTGCCGCTGCGACATGTATTCAACATCCTTCCATCAATGACCGTCTCTAGGACCTTTTAGAGTATTCATGCTCATCGCGAATCTAGGATACCCGCTGCGCATAAGGATGTTTCGACTCAAAAAAAAAAAAAAAAAAAAAAAAAAAAAAAAGCCCGTTTAACGGCGCTGTGGTCGCAGGTCCAAAAGAAATAGGATCGGTCAATTGCAGACGAAGATGCCGCGGGATAAAGTCTTCCTTCCAAGGATCTTACCTACATACCTAGGTAGCTAGCTACTGGACAAGACATCTAACGAGATCAAATCTCACTCGGCTATTGAATGATAAATTCATGATTCTCAGAATACTTTCATCAAGTTCTCAACTTTCGAGGCGCGTCTTGGAAGAACAGTTACTAGACTGGCTCCGCCCCTCACTGATGCTTGTCGACTCGCAACACCAAGTATCGATTTCGAGTAGTAGACGACATCGCAACAAGAAAATGAAATTCAGTATGCCAGTATTACTGGCCGAACACAGAAGCCATGGCCAACCAAAGACATCACTGGATCCCGCTTTCGTGGGGAAGTTAGTGATTCTAAATCAAATTTGCTTTTCAGTTGAATGGTCGTTTTGCACCTAGTCCCCATTCTTGAGGAGATTTGAAAAGTTGCATTTGGAAAAGAGCGAAGACAAGATCCGGCGGAGACTGTGGAATAGAAACATACATTGTCTTTCTACCCCATACGTTCTCGCCGTGTCGCCTGGCCTGCGATTTCAAATATCTTTACTATGTACCGTCCCCGCCGGATAAGAAGACGGTCTTCATATCAGCTGAGAATCAGAGAGAAAAATGGATGAACAGACCAGGCTTTAAATTCTCTAGCTCTCTCTGCCTCACGAGAGAGGGCCAGGGTGAAAGATCTTAGTCAATGAATGGCATATATGCGATCGCAATCCTCAGGTGATACAATGAAAGCAGGCCGCCTAGATCGCAGCCTCTGCCGATAGTGGCCAGTGAGGAATGATGGGGATATGGACTTCATACTATCTGCTCAAATATACCTAGGTAATAACAAGCATACCTCTATCTCTACCTCTGTAGGTATGGTACCTAGGTACTATGTAGGGATTCAGCTAAGGTACACGACCTACCTATTGCAGCTAGTCCTGGTTCATAGGTACTAGTATGTCTAGGCAATAGGTATCACACTAATAGCAATACGTCTTGGGGATCATACATGTGAGCATCACTCAATCAGTAAGTCAACAAATTAATAGATCGAACAAGGGTCAACACGACAAACACGGAGGTATTGATACTGTTCTGCGATGTCTTTGCCTTGAACGAGGAAGGACTGAGGAGGATTGGATCACAGCAACTCGCAGTTGGATACGATGATTTACAGCACAGACCCTAAAGACCCTCGCTAAGAAAGAATAGGTAAAAAGCCGGAAAGTAACTTATATAGCAGCAAAGAATGTGCCCTGTGCATTCAGAGACCCCATGTTCTCTTCGATCTCCGGACCAAATGACAGGAACCCATCCCATACCCTGAAGGTGTCGTATCCTTTGACTGATATATATAGTACCTTAGGTAGCCATATCGGCAACGATAAACCAAACCACTACAGGCATCAGGTACGGAAACGTGTATATGATGTGTGTACTCCGTATAATGTATATATATACCCCCCTACATACATACTATGTATGTAATTTTCTGGCGCTGAGGTGAGATAGCAGAGTCAAATAATTACTGAAACGGAAAAAAGGGAAGTCAGCCTAGACTGCTAAGACAAGATGGGGTTCTCTGCCCGTTGTTTGGGCAATTACAGTAAGAATCCATGATGCTGTAACTCTCGCCGAACCCAGACATCATCCGGCCCCAATTGCGGTAGGAAAAGGAAAAGGCAATGCTTGACTCTATTCGCCTCGCCCTTTCTATTTTACCCTTCGCTGTTTTGCTGTTTTGCCCTTTTGCCCTTCGACCCTTCGAAACCCCCTCGAAAGCTCGAAAGCTCGAATCTCGACTTGCTTCTCCACGTGAAGGGACATCATCTCCAATCCACCGACTCCGTAATTGTCGATTTGCTGCAATTCGCTATATCTCCGTTCTTTCTCCCTACCTCTCCTTGGGACTCACGATACATCATCTCGCCATACCACATTCCTAGCTACGATAATTCTCCCGTCTCCTTATCTGTTGAAGAGACCATCCATTGATTACATACCTTACCTTTGGTTGGATGGGTCTTGTTACTAGTAACTTAGCGATTTAACCTGCGTGTCTCGGCAAGGCTAATCCAGTGGGCGCTCCCGCTTCGACTTGTCAGCGACGACATCCCTCGATCGCTTGATACTGAACCACCACCACTCATCCTGTCGCATCACATCCTGTCCGATCTGTGCTCTTCCAGTCATTCCTCGCTGCTCAACGAAATCAATTGCGAGCTCCGTACGCGTGCTATTTGGGACACCAGTATCGCCTCTGCGCACTCGTTATCGGCCTGTGGATTGCGCGCATTGACTATAGCTCCCTTCGCCCCCGATCGCAATCATGGGTGCTTGCGGAAGCACAGAGGCCGGGGATGACCAGGAGCAGAAGAAACGAAGCGCGGCCATTGACAGAAAGCTAGAAGAAGATCAGAAAAAGCTGCGAAGAGAATGCAAGATCCTTCTGCTTGGTAGGTGCCTGATGTATCCTGATCTTCACAGACTTCTAATATCTCGTAGGCTCCGGGGAGAGTGGAAAGTCGACCATTGTCAAACAAATGAAAATCATCCATCAAAATGGCTACACTCATGACGAGCTGTCCCTATATCGCCTAACAATATACAAGAATCTAATCGACTGCATGAAAGCCCTTATCGCAGCAATTGAACAATTCGAAATCGAAGTGGAAAGCGAGAAGACCAGAGAATTTCATCAGTATATTCTAGACTATAATATCGAACCGGATCCGCATACAGTTTTGGATACCAAAGTTGGCGATGCGATCACCGAGATATGGAAAGATCCAAGCGCACAGCGAGCCATGGATCGACAAAGCGAATTTTATCTCATGGACTCGGCACCATAGTAAGATCCCTGGGACGGTAACTCCTTGACACATCTACTGACAATTTTAGTTTCTTCGAGGAATCGCAGAGAATAGCATCCCCCAATTACACGCCCACGGAAGCAGATGTATTACGAGCCAGGACGAAGACGACGGGTATTTATGAAACTCGATTCACAATGGGTCAGTTAAGCATACAGTATGGTTGCACCTGCGCGCATGGGAGCAATTTGCTGACGCTGGATAGCATGTTTGATGTCGGTGGACAACGAAGCGAACGTAAAAAGTGGATTCACTGCTTCGAAAACGTGACGTCGATCATATTCTGTGTTGCACTGAGCGAGTACGATCAGGTTCTGTTGGAAGAAAGTAACCAGAATCGTATGATGGAGAGTCTGGTGCTTTTTGACTCGGTCGTTAACTCCCGGTGGTTCATGAGGACCAGCATCATTCTGTTCCTGAACAAGGTCGACCTTTTCAAGCTGAAGCTTGCACGTTCACCTCTGGCCAATTATTTTCCAGATTATTCCGGGGGCAATGACGTGAATCGAGCAGCGAAATATCTTCTCTGGCGCTTCAACCAAGTCAATCGCGCACACCTAAATCTTTATCCTCAGTATGTCTCCCATGCCCAGTCTTTGACATGTCACTGACCATTCACAGCCTCACTCAAGCGACCGATACCACCAACATTCGCCTAGTCTTTGCGGCAGTCAAGGAAACGATATTGCAGAATGCTCTTAAAGACTCTGGGATATTATAGACCCTGCGACTAGTGGTTCGTCGATTCCGTTATGCATAGGAGTTTGCCTATCAAGCAACACTTCGCTCACCCTGTGGACGATTTCTCGTTTTTGGCAAGGCGTATATATTCTCGTTCATGCAAGGCGTTTCTGGGGGTGCTTCTTGCAGGCAAGGCTTTCTGGGTTGGTTGTCCTGCTTTCGAAAAGTCCATTTTCAGATGTGTTGGCGCTTGAATTTCCACCTACGATCTATTATGATCCTCAGATCCCCTTTCAGTAGGTACTGGGGGGTGACACGGTACTAGCCGTGACCGTGGGACGGTGATCAGAGTGTCAGGGCACAGGGTTGAAGATTTTTGTCCTTTTTTTTTTGTGTGTGTGAGTGAGCTCTACAATCAAGTCCAGACACTTTGGCTGTAGTGGTGGAATTTCACCGTCCGGCACTTGCTGGAGGATATGTCCATTGGGTTTGTACGGGACCTCTGTTGGCAGTGTCGAATCTAACATCATATCCACGAAACGCTGCACTTGGCAGTTCTGAAGTAGATTTTACAGTAGAGTATCCGCTCACCTTGGCGAGAGGATTGTATGTGATGTTGAATATTCAAGTTGACTTTGTTGTTTCCATAAGTCAGGTGTTCCGTTGTTTAGATTCCCCGTCGAAACAAGGCAAGATCTAGATCTCTGTCATGAGATGGTTGAACAAGAAGTACCTCGCACTGGAAGCCGGACATGACGAGGCTCACAAGGCCTCAAACTTACCACCGAGATCGTGAGGTTCCACTTGAGGCGGCCCAGGCCCTTTTCTCTGTGATCGGATTATCGGGCCTACATCTCCAAGGTGCGGAAAGCAGCCAAGCACAGGCCTGCCCACCGCCTGAACAACCCCAGCGGCACTACTTTAGTTGGTTCTGGAGTCCCACGAAGGACCGGTGGATCGACCGTCATTATCACACTCTAGGCAAACTTCTGGTTATGGGGTGACCATCTTTCCCACGGCACACAGTTAAACCTGTTTGATAACGCGAGCTGTCTCCGGTGCTGCCCGGGAGGTTAGGGACAGAGCTTGGGCCAAGGCCCTGTACACCACCTACGTATCTATCGTAGTAATAAGTAATTATTGTATTCGGCGAGATAGAGAACCCGGAACCCCTGGATAAGATACCCCTACCTGTAAGCTAATTGTAATTGTCTCAAGGGGACAGTCAGGTGCGGATAATCAAGGACCAACAACTCACGTCACCGTATAGGAGAGAGACAACAACAATCTGACTGAAAGACTTTGTCGAGATCTATCGCCCATCGATATATTAGCTAGGTGCTATCAGAGATGTATATCTATTTGACATCCTCATTGCAAAGTGGCCTAGCTACTAATACTATCTGACTTCTAAGGCTCGATTTTTCGTCTCTCTCAAATTACACTGGGCGTAATTGTGTAATTACAGATAAGGTCGAAGGCCAAGGTACCGTATAATTGATGAGTAAGCGGTGGAACACGGAGAAGTGGTCTGTTCGTTCAGGTGATCTGGAGAAAGATATCCATAATACCTCATCCCCGTTCATACTCCCTGCTCAACCATCAAATGTGTGCTACTTGTCCAGTTCTGCTTCTTGGATCACGGGCAAGTCTGCGGCTAAGAAGAAATCCCTCTGCTCACCGGTTCATGGCAAGCTTCACGAGATCCAAGACGTTCACAATATCACGATAAACATCATAGCTTCTTCCACCACGATACCATCACACCACTGGTGGTTTACCAACTAAACATGCTCTTAACGGCGTCTTTAACCAATCGCTAAGAGGGAGCCTCAATAGGGTGGTCCCTGTAAAACTGGGGTTGCCCCGCCTAGCAATTGTTCGTCAACTCGGACCCATGTAAGCTCACCCGATAGCTGCCAGCTGCCCCTCAGCTCAAGAACGAATACCAACCTTCCATCTTCCGCTCTCTTTCACACTCCTTCTTGGCTTTCTCTTCATCAATCTCTATTCTCAGCTGTCGTTTGTTCTCAGTGTCAACAACTCCCCTCAGTCTATTCATCTCATCATGGCGGCCCCTGCAGTTGCTGCCAATCAGCCGCGGCAACGGAGGCTCTCGGCAAGCAGTCCAATGGAAACCCTGATGAACGGTCCGGTCGGGCCCGGTTTCACTCGTCCAAAGCACAAGAGGGCGTACACTGGTTTCGGGGCTGGGGATATCCAGAGCGTGGAAGCCAGTATTCCAGAACCACAGCGAGAGACGTGAGCCAATTCTAACTCACCTTTGATATCTTCGATTCTGACCTGCTTTGTAGTTGGCGCAAACATGTGCGACCCTTCCATGTTGTGCGAAATCACGTTGCTTACAATGTATAGGAGATAGAACCCTTCAAAACAAAGGATGAGTTTCAGGTAAGCCCTTCAGATACAAGCTGCGTCCTCATACTAATAATCTCAAGGCTGAGACGATCAAACACGTCGAAACAACCCTGGCTCGCTCTTTGTTCAATTGCGATGAACTGTGGGTGCGAGTGCTATGTTTGCTTCATGTATCTGACAGAGTTAGGGCTGCATACGCAGGGACTGCTCTTGCATTTCGAGACCGCTTGATCCTTGATTGGAATAAGACTCAACAGAGACAGACCTTTGCTGACCAGAAGCGAGTATACTGTAAGCTAGCTATCATTGGAGCTCTACTTTTGCTGACACGGGTAGATTTGTCTCTGGAATTCTTGATGGGCAGGGCGCTCGACAATGCTATGCTCAACGTCGGACTAAAAAATACCGCCAAAGGTGTGCTTAGGTATCGAGAGAGCGAGACTACTAGCTGACTTGCTTACAGAGGGTCTTTCCGAACTCGGCTTCCGCATTGAGGATATCATCAGTCAGGAACATGATGCAGCTCTCGGTAATGGTGGTCTTGGCCGTCTAGCAGCCTGCTTCCTTGACAGCTTGGCCACAATGAACTATCCCGCTTGGGGCTATGGTCTACGATATAGATATGGTATCTTCAAACAGGAGATCGTAGACGGCTACCAAGTCGAGGTTCCCGATTACTGGCTCGACCTCAATCCATGGGAATTCCCTAGACATGATGTGACCGTTGACATCCAATTCTACGGCTGGGTGAGGAAGTCTACTGATGACGATGGGAAACAAGTTTCGTCCTGGGAGGGAGGCGAGATCGTCAAAGCCGTGGCACATGATGTGCCTATTCCAGGTTATGCGACCAAGACAACGAATAACCTTCGTCTGTGGTCTTCAAAAGCTGCCAGCGGCGAGTTCGATTTCGCAAAGTTCAACGCTGGCGATTACGAGAGCGCGGTGGCAGATGAGCAGAGGGCAGAGACCATTTCTTCGGTTCTGTACCCGAACGACAACCTTGAGCGCGGTAAGGAGCTTCGACTCAAGCAACAATACTTCTGGTGCGCAGCATCACTTGCCGACATCGTTCGCCGTTTCAAGAAGACCAAGAGAGCCTGGTCAACGTTCCCCGACCAGGTCGCGATTCAGCTCAACGACACGCATCCAACCATGGCCATCGTGGAGTTGCAACGTATCCTGATCGATCTTGAAGGTCTTGAGTGGGACGACGCTTGGAACATTGTTACGAAGACTTTTGGATACACCAATCACACTGTCCTTCCCGAAGCTCTCGAGAAGTGGAGTGTCCCCATGTTCCAAAATTTGCTCCCTCGACACTTGCAAATCATCTACGACATCAACTTGCAATTCCTCCAGTCGGTGGAACGCCGATTCCCCAAGGATCGTGACATGCTCGGTCGTGTCTCCATCATCGAAGAGTCTCAACCCAAGATGGTGCGCATGGCTTACCTCGCCATCATTGGGTCTCACAAGGTCAATGGTGTTGCTGAGCTGCACTCAGACCTGATCAAGACGACCATCTTCAAGGACTTTGTCAACATCTATGGACCAGACAAGTTTACAAATGTTACCAATGGCATCACTCCCAGAAGATGGCTGCATCAAGCAAACCCAAGGCTCTCTGAACTGATTGCTTCGAAACTGGGTGGATATGACTTCCTCAAGGATTTGACCAAGATCCACAAGATCGAACAATTCATTGATGACAAGGACTTCAAGAAGGAATGGGCTGAGATCAAGTACGCCAACAAAGTCCGACTTGCCAAACACATCTTGGAGGCAACCGGTATCAGCGTCAATCCAAAGTCTCTATTTGATGTCCAGGTCAAGCGTATCCATGAGTACAAGCGCCAGCAATTGAACATATTCGGAGTCATCCACCGCTATCTAGAGATCAAGGCTTCAAGCCCCGAAGAGAGGAAAAATTTGACGCCCAGGGTGTCTATCTTTGGCGGAAAAGCTGCTCCGGGTTACTGGATGGCAAAGACTGTCATTCATTTGGTCAACAAAGTTGGCGATGTTGTCAACAATGACAAGGACGTTGGCGATCTCCTCAAGGTCGTTTTCTTGCCAGATTACAATGTCAGTAAGGCTGAGATCATCTGCCCAGCCTCCGATATCAGTGAGCATATTTCAACAGCTGGTACTGAAGCGTCCGGAACCAGTAACATGAAGTTCGTGCTCAATGGTGGCCTTATCATCGGAACCTGCGATGGTGCAAATGTAAGTCTACAAGTTTTCATTCGTGATATCTGCTGATTTTCTACAGATCGAAATCACCCGCGAGACCGGCGATCAAAACATTTTCCTCTTTGGCAACCTTGCCGAGGACGTAGAAGACCTCCGCCACAATCATTACTACGGCAAATATGAGCTCGAACCAGCCCTGAGTAAAGTCTTCGAGGCGATCCGCTCTGGGATGTTTGGAGACCAGAGTGAATTCTCCGCGTTGGTCAACTCTATCACCGACCACGGCGACTTCTACCTTGTTTCCGACGACTTCCACTCTTACGTCGAGACGCACAAGCTGATCAATAACGCATACAAAGACCAAAACAAATGGATCGAGAAGTGTATCACCAGCGTAGCCAGAATGGGATTCTTCACATCCGATAGATGCATTCAAGAATACGCCGAGTCCATTTGGAACGTCGAACCGCTCAAGATCGAAGACTAGACAAGATCAAGACGGACAAGAAAGACAAGACAGAGGAGGGAAGACATTAGTGACTAGAATTCGGGAATCGGGTGAAAACAAGACAAGACGAGTCTACCGGTACTTCTTGCAGGGTACCTAGGTACCTCCTATCATGATGATACATACATACATATGTAGCTTTTTCCAGACCAGCCATGTTTCTTTTTTTTTTTGGTTTTACTTCTTCATAAAAAATATTCTATTTATTTATATACCGGGAAATCTTGTCCTTTTTTTTAATCCTGCTTCAATCTCTCTTCTTCTTTTCTCTCATTCCTCCCATTTCTGGGTTTCTTTATTTATTATTTTTATTATTGTTATTATCTTTCTCTCAACATCCCCCCTTTCGAATTGTAGACGTAATATCTATCCAATACTGTAACTGAGATGACACACACACACATCAGTACTTTTGGTTCGGATTACCAGTACAAACTTAGCTTATTGAGTATTACCCTGTCTGTCTCTCCTCTCTGCCTACGTGATATTTTACGCCCAATACTTCCCTTCCCCTTTTTGTTTTCGTCGCGATGCTCAGCTTCTTTAGTCCTGCAGAAAACTTTTTTAAAACAGGGATGTGTGCAGGGGACGGGAATGAGGGTGGAAGGATTATGGTAGATAGGGTGGCTGATGGTTCATATTCGTAGATATCGAATGTCTTTTTTCTTTGCTTTTCGTGTTCTCTGACTGAACTGACTGACTGATAATGATACATATACTCATAATCACAATCCGTTCCACCACGTCGTCTCTTCAATGTCGAATGACTTTTTCAAAAACCCGGCGCCATCGTCATCGCTACTGCTCAATCCGACCAGAACCTCGTATGAGCCCTTCTCGCTCGTCCACGCGTCTCTCCTCTCGTCCCAGAAGCTGGTTGCATACCGTCGGAGTGCCGAAAGGGTGACGGATCGGGTCTCGCCGGGTTGCAGGTCGTGTACTTTGAGGAAGGATTTGAGCTCTTTGGGTGGGCGGGATATCGAGGGGAATGTTGGGGTGATGACCGGGGAGATGTAGAGCTGGATAACGGTGGAGCCGGGGATGGACCCGGTGTTGGTTACGGAGAGCGTGGCGGAGAGGGTGGTGGGGTCGTTGGCGGCGGCGGCGGCGGCGGCGGTTCTGGTGGTCACCGGTGAAGAATCAGAGGAGAACGAAAGCGTCAGATCGGAGATGGAGAAAGTGGTGTAAGAGAGACCGTGGCCGAAGGGGAACAGGACAGCTCGCTTGGTTTTTTCATAGAAGCGGTAGCCAATGTATACGTCTTCGCCGTAGAGCGCGCGGCCACGCTCACTGCGGAAGTTGAGGAATGCTGGGTTATCTTCCATACGGATGGGGAAGCTTAGAGGCAATTTTCCCGATGGGTTAGTCGACCCGAATAAGACATCAGCAATCCCGTTGCCGGTCTCGTTACCACCGTACCAGGCTTGAAGAATTGCGGGTGCTTCACTAGCCCACGGCATAGATACCGGTGTACCCGATTGGATAACGACGGCGGTATTGGGATTTGCAGCGATGATAGAGCTGATCAGTCGGTCGCTCAAGCCTGGGAGATCCATGTGTGAACGGTCGTAACCTTCAGATTCCCAGTCGGCGTTCAAACCAGCACAGATTATGACCTGGTCGACCGATTTAGCAAGCTTGATAGCCTTTTCCAACTCGACTTCAGCGTCTGCAGCAGGGGCACATCCAATGCGGAGGCCTCCTGATTGGACTGTGGCCCCGGGAACAATCAATGGGGAGGTTATCAGGGAGCCATATTCAAGGGTGATAGTGTATGTCTTTCCGCCATCAAGGGTCATGGAACCATACTCTTCAATGGTGCCCGTGCCGAAGAATGAGTCCCCTCTGGTTTGCTTGGTGGCGTTATCAATCACAAGAGTGTCGTTGACATAGAGCTTGCCTGTCCCGGCTACGGAGAGGGAGAACTTGTACTCTCGAGTCGATTCTGGGCTTATAACACCAGTCACTGTAGCGTACCAGAGGGGATGATCTTCGGTCACCCCCTTAGGAAGGAAATCGAACATTGCAGCATCCGAAGAGGCCACGTGAACTTCTTCGAGGAGATGCCTGGAGGCCGACGTTGGAGGTTCGGCGTAGCATTTCATCGTCAGACCAGACTCGCCGGCTGGGGTTTTAGCGATGTTGCTTATCAACGGTAGTTTTTTATAACCCGCACATCCTTCAGCGTACTCTGCATGTGGTGCATGAGCCTTGATGCCATCATAAGGTGATATGACATAGTACGGTGCCAGAGAAGCACTACCACCACCGGAGTATGTATTTGTCATCTTCGCATTAGGCCCGATAATGGCGATGCTCTTGTCATTCTTGAAGGGAAGAACGCTCCTTTCGTTCTTTAGGAGGACCATGCTTGAAGCAGCGATCTTCCGAAGTTGCGCCGCGGTTTCGGGAGTGTCGACCGTCTTTTCCGGAGCATCGCTGGGAATGCCCAAAGGTAGCACCTTGTTGATCAGTTTCAGGATTTCCCTCAGACGGCAGTCAAGATCATATTCGGTCAACTTCCCACTGACTAATGCCTGATTGATCTGGGCACCCCGCGCGTACGGAGGTCCAGGCATCTCCAGATCCAAACCTGCTTTGACACTTTCGGCTGCCGAATATGTCCCAAACCAGTCACTCATAAACATAACGTCAGCTCCCCATTCGCCTCGAACAATTTCCTGTATCAACCGCGGACTCTCACTGGCATGTAGGCCATTGACTCTACCGTAGCTTGTCATATATGCCCAGGGATCGGCGAGGAGCTGTGTGATCTGGAAGGGCATCGTATAAATCTCTCTTAAAGCCCGCTCTGTCATAATTGAATTGAGGATATTTCTCTCATGCTCTTGGTCGTTACCAACGAAATGCTTGACGGTCGCCGCGACACCTGTTGATTGAATACCTTGGACGGTAGCAGCACCCATCATCCCTGCTAGGTATGGGTCCTCACTGAAAGACTCAAATCCACGACCACCTAAGGGGCCACGCTGCATGTTCATTGTCGGACCGAGAATCACCGATGTACCCTTTGCGATAGCCTCTTTGCCTTGCAATTCGCCTCCCTGTTTGATCAACTCGATATCCCAGGTAGCGGCGAGACCGGTGCCATTGGGCAGACAAGCTGCAGGCGTTCCATTGAAGGCCTTGATTCCACGGACACCGTTTGGACCATCCGAAACACGGATCGAGGGAATGCCCAGTCTCTTCACCGGAAGTAAATGCCAATTGTCAATGCCCGAAAGGAACGCGACCTTTTCCTCCATCGTCAATTCCTTAAGGGCATGATTGATATCTATCTTTTCAGCTCGCAACATCTTGCTCGATTTGGTAATGACAAGGGAAAGGACGAGGACTCGATTTCGGACACAGGTAGTCGAGGTGATGATGCAAGAAGGGAGACAGGGCCATATTTGAAGGTCGAAGACGTAGGGGACAAAGTCGAATCTGACATGGAGCTAGCACGCGAGACTCCGCGCTCATCGCGGAGGGGTATCGCCATGATATCTTGAAGCTCCACCGGAGATCAACGATATGCCTCAAAGAAGTCTCCTTGGCAGGTACATTGAAGCAATCACGGCTTAGTACGGGATTTCTCCGACGTATTACCGGGAGGATCACCGCAGATCGTGCAGCTTGGAGCACGGTAACGTGGAGTGTTCTAGGCACAGAGGCCCGTCAATCCGTCTCGAGCGGTCAAAAGGACCGAGTTGCCTGCTGCTCGACTGAGTCTCTTGTTGGAGTAGATTCGGCTCAGCAGAACAGATTCCGGCATGGGTTTCCGGCATGGGCGACTCGATAGATGTACTCCTCTATTGGTGCCTTCGGTGAGCATCTAAGGAACTTTATAAACCCAGTATATGAGCTTTATTTCGAAACATAATTGGATAGACATTGACCCCTCTGCCAGGGCTGAAGATGGCAACATTGGGAGCGGGAAAATTCATTAAAAAGTAGACGCGGCGCAGCAAGCAAGGAAGGGTAATACATGTATGCCTGCACAATGCCTGAAGGGGTTCATCTCGTCGGCAGCAACGATATCACCATCATTGTCATCAATTTCGGTAATCATTGTTACACGATGTATGATGAAGCCTTTATCCAAAAAGAAGAGAAATGTCGGTGGTGGTGGTGGTGGTGATGATGATGATGATGATGGTGAGAGGTTTTGATTGTAGATTATCTACTGTTGCAGCTTTCGCCGACACTGACGCGGGCTTCGTTAATCTGAGGGCCTGACCTAATCGATCGCTTGGACTAAATCTGTCCTTTTATTGGTGGCCGTTCCCTAAACAATCAATCGCTTGGGCTCCTCCAAGTTACTGTACTATCGGTGATACTGCTTCTACATCCGATAACCTCATTTCCCTGTCCCAGTGTTCACTGAGGATAGAAAGTGGACGAGATAAGAGCTGTTTCGACATCGTTGTCGGTATCGTGATCTACTCGGTCAGAGAAGTCCAATCGTGAAGACGTCAGGTTACGCATCACAAATTCTACGACAAGGAAGCGTCATGGTCGATACTGCTGCGGATACTATCGAGTCGCAGTTTAGGACCCGTCAAGAGCGCCAGTGCCATGGCACCCAAAGCCGTCGACGAGCTTATCTTCGTTTCGCATCAGGGTCGCAGTCGAGCGCCCGTTTCAGTTGCAGAGCGGAAGAGAACCAACTCAGTGCTTCAACGGAGGAGCTGGCAGAAGAGGATCCAGGAATCAGCAGACAGACTGCGTTCTCCCAGATTTCCTGAGCGAACACCAAGCACTTTGTGTTCACATTGCCAACTTCGAAATCAGCTAGGAAACTCCCAAGCCGCAGATGTGTTAGTCCAGAGAGGTACGCCTGGAAGGTGCATCGACTGTGGACGACCAGCTCTCGGCACACCCCCGACTCTACCTCGTACTCCGCTTGATAGCAATCTAGATCCATTTCGCAGTCACGTTGTAGAAATGACGCCTGGCATGCAGAGAATGCTCTCTTTGGGTAGGTACCTGGCAGTTCTTGCTGCTTCCTAGAAGCTGACCCAAGCGTAGTTCTGACATACATTGCGCCCAGATTTCGTGATATGAACGGTATGTAGGGACGTGTTTACTTCTCTATATACGTCAGACTAAGTACTCCATTGATAGATCCAGACAGTATCGCCACAAATGAGCTTGCGAAGACACTAGTAGATAACAAAGCCGTCCTCCTAAGTCTGGTAGCCGAGGGCCAGCTCTTCGAAGACACCCACCTGCCTAGTTATTCAGAGCTGGTCAACACTACAGTTGGTCTGGGATCTCCTAGGTATCACCAGTACCGCTCTGGTTGTTACAGGGAAGTCAGTGAGGGTCTCACCAACCTCTCGGAGATATCACTCACCCCCATAGTGCTAGCGATACTGTGCCTTGCTGCAAATTCACTCATGGCTGGCCATTTTGAAGAATCTCGCACGCATTGCATGGGATTGGGAAAGATTTTCGCTCAATCCAGACTGAAGCAGCGCTGCCCAGACCATCTGTTCAGGGATGCTGTCGTTGTTGACGTGTTGTCAAGCGTATTCCTGCAGCAAACTCCAGCTATCGAGGTATATCGTCCACCCGAAGGACCTTCTCAAGCTTTCAGAATCCTTCGAAGAGAGCCAGAATACAGATTTGAGGTTTGCAACGAAGCCGCAGAAATCCTCGGTGTTGCTTATGCCGATACTCTGGAAACCGTCTCACAGCGCTCCATGTTCCTGGACGCTACTGATCTCGGGAAAATCTCCTATAAAGACAACATACTTCACTTTAAAGGCCTTGGGTGGCAATGGCATCGCTGGTGAGTTCTCGTCATAATTCCGGTCAAATTGAGGAGTCCGCTAATGTCTGGTTCTCAGGGCCCTACGTGAGCTTTATGGCACGCAGAGGTCACTCAATAGATCTGCCTTGCAGCGGGCCGTGTGCCATGCTCTCTTTCTTTGGCTGCAACATGATCTAAATAGATCAAGCCCCGTCATCGTGATGCTTACCGGTCGGTTGAAGGATGCTATGTCGAACATCGAACCTGAAGTCATCTCCAGTCCTCGGCATTCCGATATCATCCTGTGTCTCACGTTGATATTATTGGAGGGTACACTACCACAGACCGAGTTAAGGCAAAGCTCCATCCAGCGCTTAGCAAGTAACATCTGTGGGCATAAGCAGAAGTCATGGGACTACGTACGTAGTCGAATTGAACGCTATTTCTTTCTCTCTCAAGCTCGAGCCACGATATTTCGAGGGTTCTTTGTGGAAGCCTCGTCTTTGCTTGGTTGAACAAAAGCTCATTGCCCATGTATAAAAACATTACGGTGTATCTGCAGGCGCCTTGGTGGACCTCCTTGGATCATGCAGATGATGTCCCAATGTTGATATTGGAAAAGGACTTAGGAAAACGCCATGACAGAGTCCTCTCGATTCGGCTCAGAGACAGGACAAGGCTTTGAACACCCAGTCGTTTATATATGATGATTTCAGGCCAGGGCCTACATCATCGTTTGTGAAGGTGCTTACCAATGACGGTGATAAGAAGCATTGTACCTAATGCATCCGAGAGATCTTACCTAGCAGCAGTTTATTCACATCTTGTTTGATGTAGTTACCAGTACATGCAGAACCTATCTTCCACTCCAAGGCGGCGGTATCCTTGTCGACAAAGTCCGGTACATATGCGGAGATCCCGCAGATCCGAGGACCTCATTGCTCGAGAATTCGGTCTACGAACGTCAATTGATGATAGGCCAATGTTCGAACCTAGACACAGGAGAGAAGTCCTGTGCAGCGGAACAAGTTCACCCATGCGTCTCCGAGTAGGCATTCATCACCATGTCTAGACAGGCTCGTCGCTAAATACTCCTTTCTACTATTCCTCTCGCATCGTCAGCATATCAACATTCGAGCGTTTTCCTCGTCCATAATATGGCAGGGTCAAATGTGAAATTGAGAGAGTACCTTGCTAAGAAAAGCATAATTGATTGTGATACTTTGAATCCGGATGGTAAGCTGGGGCAGTCCGATTGGTGACCACCATCCAACTGACATCTCAATGCAGTACCACCAGAACTAGGTCCATTTCACGACTGCACGAGCAACCAGGTTCGAATATACCACTCGTGATCCTCACCAGTACATTGACACAAAGGAAGGCGATACTGTGTGCCGAACTTGCTCACGACAAGCACCGCGACCTGATCAAGGTCGGTCCATTATATTAGGTACTAATGCCTTTATACTCCTAACGTCCTCCAGAAATGCATCAGCACTGCCAGGGAGATCAAATCCATCTTCCCTGATGTTCGCCATGAAGAACTGACCCTCGATCTCTGTGTATGCCTTGACTCCGGAACTGCCGGCTTCTTCATTGGCTGACCTAAAACAGGCATTAGCCGTCCAGCAGCAAATTGCTCCCAACATATCCGGCTATGTCCATCTGCAGGTCAATCCATTCAATGCGTACAGTGCTTCCAAGATAATTGCCAATGCAAAGCGTACGTTACGCTTGTGTCCTCTTTCCACGAGCCTTCCTTTTTGACACATCGGTTCCCCCTCACAGGCTTCGTCTCCCTATGTGATCACCTCTCTCCCAACTTCGATTCCAAGCGACTTTGCATCAAAATACCCAGTACCTATGAAGGCCTCACAGCCTGCAAATCCCTTGAAGCGTCGGGCATCCGTACCCTCGCCACCACGCTCTTCTCGATGGAACAAGCCGCCCTCGCCGCCGAAGCCGGCTGCCTCTACATCGCACCCTACGTCCTCGAGCTCCGCGTCCACATCGAGCCCGGCTACATCGACCCGGACCCCGCCTACGCGGTCTGCCACCAAGCGCAACTCTACTACCGCCACCACGGCTTCAAGACCAAAGTGCTCGCCGCGAGCCTCACGTCGATCGAACAACTAACCCGCCTCGCCGGCGTCGACCACATGACCATTTCTCAACCCTTGCTCGAGGCCTTGACCGCCGCCGCCGCCGTCGTCGCAGAAGACGACAAGGAAGTATTGAGCGGCCGATCCATATTCAAAACCTTTGACACAGACGCCCTGCCGGAAGAACACAAGCAACGTTGGAGCTGGACCGTCAACGAGGACGAATTCCGCATCGCATTCACGAGACGAGACAGGGGTAGAGCCGAATGGAAACAAATCTACGTACGTAACGTGTTTGCTGCTGCTGCTGCCGCTGCTGCTCTTTTTCTTTTCTTTTCTTTTCTTATTACACCTTTTTTTTAATTTTGTTTTTTTATTTTTTTTAGAACGGCTGACTGACACCAGAGAAAAACAGGCCATCAACACGTTCTGTGACATGCAAATCGCACTCGAACAGATGATCAGAGAGGTTTGATGATGGTCGTTGCTGAAGTTTCTAAGTGGATATGGATGGAATGGATGGAGTGGACGGATGAAGTGAGGGAGAGAGAGAGAGAGAGGGCAAGACGATATGTTAATTGACATACAATGAAGATATGACAGCCCAACCAGCCAGCTTCAGAATCAAATCAACGCAATAACCACGAAAATGAACGTAAGAGAGATATATTTCTTTTACAGTTGGTATATATAGGTAGGTAGTCAATCATCATTTATTGGAAATTCTTTCGTTCATATTTCTAGGTTTACCTAATTACCTAGATACCTAGGTAGTTAATCTATGTCCAATCCAATCCCGTCCGATCCGATCTATAATTTCTCTCTCCCTCGTTCGTCAGGAGAAAAGAAAAGCCCTAACGCCCTTCAACTGTGTAGAACCTCTCTACCCCTCTCTCTCTCTCTTTCTCTTCTTTCGAGGAAAGGAAGAGGTTGTCCATCCATACATCCATGTCGAAATAGGCGTTTTTCTCATATTGTTTTTTGTTTGTTCTGCAAGTCGACGACCAGCTCTTGGCCACATCGACTGATGAGAAGAAAGGGGGGTGCTGTTCTGTCCGGTTCTGCCCTATCCTGGAAGGGAAGGGAACCAACAACAACAACAACAAACCCGCCCCCCACAATCCAGAAAAGAACCAAAAGGGGATGTGTATGTGTGTTGACATGACATAAAAGAAATCTATGATGGAAAGATGACTTATAATAATAAAAAGACCACTGGTTTGCGCCGACGCTTTGTTGTGTGAAATTTACGGTATTCCTAGGCGATGGCGCTAGCATCGTGGTGAGCGGCGTTGATGGGGTTGATGTCGTCAGACCACTCCATCTTGAAGTCCTCGCCCAGGTTCTGTCGAAGCGTGTACTTGACGGCTTCGAGGACGTTATCGAAGACACCCTCCGAGGCCGGGTTGTTCTCATCGTTGTCGCCGCCCTGGAAGACACCGGTTCTCAACAGGCAGGTCTTCCAGCCGTAGTTGTTGCCACCGCAGATGTCCGAGGCCGGGTTGTCGCCGATCATGGTGATGTTTTCGGGCAGGCGTTCCTCGCCGTGGAGTTGGCCCATCCATTCGGTCAACACCTCGTCAGCGTAGAGATAAGTGGCACTCTCGGGTTTGCCGTAGACGACACGGTCGAGTTCGACTCCAGTGAGGGCTTTGTACATTGCTTCCAGACCAATACGGAAGGTGCCTTGGCTGTGACGGGGTTGGAAGTGTTCGGTGGGGCAGAGGAGATCGCCTTGGGAGAAGTAAATTGGGATGCGCTGTGAGACGGGATCTTTAGCGACGGTGTAGAAACGACCGTTCTCGGACCGTAGGAGATCCATGATGATCTGGAGGTCGGTACTGTAGTCACGAGAGTCTGAGAAGACAAGGATAGCGTCGATGTTCATCTTGGAGAAGTCGCGTGGGTGGGCAGCGGCGACTTGCTCGGGAGTGAGTTTGGTGAATGGGGGGATCGTAGGGTCCCAGGCGACAATGTCGTGTGGGATGATGACGTCCTTGAAGCCATACGAGAGTGCAACCTGTTTACATTTATCTCCTTCACCACCAATCACGAGCACTGTGTTGTAGTATTCTTTGAGGGCAGACATCGGCGTGTGGGATTGGATGAACTGATCAGTCGATACTGGCACACTCAGGATCTTGGAGAGTTGGTTGCAGCGGTCGACTTCAAGTTTGCCTCCACCGTTGGTAAGGAAGATGTGGGGAATCTTGATACCGAGTTCGTTGTCTCCGTTGAGGATCTCGAGGGCTCGTCGGCCTTCTGGAATCAGGCGATCTCCGTGTACGAGTACACCGTCGATATCAAAAGCGAAAGCCATGTTCTTGGCAGCTTCGACCTTGGTCTTCGATTTCGGTAGTGATTGCAAATGAGAGCTCAGAATGTCCCGGGTGGGCTCAATTCGAGGCAGACCTGGTCGATGAAAACTCTCAGGGCCGGCCACCGATGAAAGCCGAGATTGACGCTTGGATTTGGGAATTGGCAACGATGCGCCAAACGAGTTCCGTGAGCCTCGTCGGCCGGAAACTGAAAGGCTGTGCATATATTTGGTAGAATCACCCGTCGACGGGCGGTCTGAAGGGACTTGGAGGTTCTCGCCATCTTCAAGAGGAATGGAGAGGGATGCAAAACTGCTGCTGAGGCCGCGGTTGCTTTGGTTGGACAGTACCCTGTGGAAAAGGCTCTGATCTCTCGACCTGGTGGGGGACATGGGGCTCATCGAGGCCTGAAGGTCCTCATCGTGAAAGGTAGGCATTTTGGGCAAGATTTGTCTGGATTCCCGAAACTTGGACAGCTCGAAATATCGTTTATATCGAAGAAATGACGACTGCGGATAATCACAGGGTAAAGGTGAGCAGATAGATGCCTACGACAGCACGGCGGAAAGAGAAGGGGGAAAATTTAGAGATTAAAGAAGAGGAAGTCTTCCTGCCCGGAAACGGCACGTTATATCATCCCTTCTGTATCTGGATACGCGGTACACACATTTTCTCTCACTCGCAAGCTTTTCATATGCGTTCCGAATAATTATCATTGTTGTGCATCTTACCTGCATGATTGATCCACTATTACAATGCGTTGAAGAGATGGCCAAGGGACCGGACATGTTTCGAGTCGACATCGTTGCCGTAAACCTCAGACCAGGACGTCATCGAGGAATTTGCGGTCCACATGGGAACTGATACCGATATGATAATAAACTGGGGCCCGAAGGTGAGGACGACGAGTAGAAAGGGACAGATGGCTAGACGTTACATAGATTTTGAGCGTCAAGGCGTGGCTGGTGATGAATGGATTTCCGTACGACATAGTACGTAGTAGGAAGAGTAAAAGAGTGGGAAAGATGCAAAAGAAGGACGGAAGCTAGACACGATTTTGGTTCACTGGCGACGACAATCTCTATTCGGTCCGAACAAGTGTGTAACCCAATCCGGGATCGACGTCAGATCTGCCCAATCACGTCACTAGTAATATTACTACGTCGTACTACGTCCTCGTATGGACTACCTCAGGTAATGTTTTTACTACGGGGATTTTCAGGGCCATTCTTTTTCTTTCTCTCAATGACACAACGAGGACAACGGCCGAATTGTTGCCACGACATGGCAGATGGGAAGTAACGAGGTAATACAATACAACACAACGTTCGTTAGACATAGCCAAAAAAAGAGTTCAAAGGGATGTGATGTGATGAGACCCCCTCCTCACTACTACAATAGACAAATCCACCGAGAAATGCCAATCTTATCGTCCCTATTGCGGCACAAAGCGGTCAAGGTCGACTCCCCCCTCCCCCTCCTCCCCCTCCTCCCTCTCTCCCTCCTCGGTCATACCACGTCATGGCTTGATTCCACTGTAAGAGTAAACAGCATCTTGCCTCGCTTGGTAACGGCTTCATCCGATACGAATTCAACATTTTTGATTGTCTGTGCAGAATTTTCATCACTCAAAGGTACACCATAACTCGTATATCAAACCGGAAGAAACTTGCTTGATTCAGTGTGTAACATTTTCTAATTTCCCGATATTCTACCACCTCCGAGAAAAAGAACAACAGCACGTATCCCCTCAAGTCCTTACCACCGACCAGACGAAAAATTAACTCAGCTATACAATCATCACCATGGGCAGCACCGGAGCACCATCGCAAGAGTATTTCACTTTGAACACGGGCGCCAAAATCCCCGCCCTGGGATTTGGTACCTTTGCCAATGAAGGTGAAAAGGGCGGAAGTTATAGGGCGACATTGGCCGCTTTGAACGCGGGGTACCGACATCTCGACTGTGCCGCCTACTACATGAACGAGGACGAAGTTGGTGATGCCATCCACGATTTCCTCAAGGCCAACCCATCCGTCAAGCGTTCAGACATCTTCCTTACAACCAAGGTCTGGAACCATCTTTCCAGACCAGGCGACATCGAATGGTCCTTCAACGAGTCGTTGAAGCGTCTCCGATTGGACTATGTCGACATGTTCCTCCTCCACTGGCCATTTGTCGCCAAGCGCACAGATGATAAGAAACCACTTCTCGGTGACGACGGTCTCTACGTCGTTGAGAAGAACCTCAATGAAGAACCCGAAGAGGCTTGGCGTAGTATGGAGGCGCTTCAAGAGTCGGGAAAAACCAAGGCCATTGGCGTGTCGAACTGGTCGCTTGAGGGTCTAAAAAAGCTCCTTTCTATTGCGAAGATCCCACCGGCCTGCAACCAGATTGAAATGCACCCATTTTTGAGCAACCCAGAACAGGTGGAGTTCTTGAAGGAGAACAACATCCTACCAGTGGCATATTCTCCTCTAGGCTCTCAAGGCCAGGTACCAGGAACGGACGAGAAGGTCTCGACAGACCCGACCTTGAATGCCATTGCTGAGAAGAAGGGGTGTTCGCAGGCACAACTCTTGATCGGATGGGGTATTCAGAGGGGCTACGCGGTGCTTCCGAAATCTAGCACCCCATCGAGAATTGAAAGCAACTTCCAACGTGTAAAACTGACAGATGAAGAGATGGCGGCCATCAATAAAGTTGCAAGCACGAGGAGAATCAGATACGTGAATATGGGACCTGGAACGTTTGGTCACGATCCTTTTGCCGGCGTGCATGCAATCTAGAATTTTGGACGAAAAGTGTGGCATGGACAACGCTGGCCGTTTTATGAGTTACACGAGTTCTGCATATGTATTTGGTTATAGACATCCTGGCAATGGATTGAGTCTCTGCTCATGAAGACTCGGGCGTTGATCAAATACTTCTGGCGCCGCAAAGCCACATGATTTCAATTGCTACCAATTTCCACTCAGGAAAACGTGTAGACCAATTGTATACTACGTCCAAATCCAACCAGTACGAGTCGTAGTAAATCAAATATTTTACAGTAGATCCTATAGTGAATCGTGATCTCTTCTTGTTGATCTTGGACATAATAGCAGCATTTGACACGTGATGCGGGGGGCGGCAAGCTGGAGTGATCGCGAGGTGACGGATGCACCCACAGCTACTGTTGATACTTATTACGGGATACGGCAACCTCCTCACCTATGCATCCATTGATGTCCCTTGTTTCCATTGGGGGATCGGCCGGGTGAGATGAAGAGGTATGAGTGTCTAACTCGTGTCAATGGCCGCGACGCCTTGACCACTGTTCAGGACGCCCATAGCACCCTACTCCACAAAGCGGTGAGGGTTGTCTATCATCATGGAATCCCTCGACGAAGTCCGCAAATCGTTAGAAATGGGGTCTAAGAATGACGAGGATGTGGTCAAGCCCAAGGATTCGGACGGTCAGCCTCCAGTCAATGACGTTGGGCCTGAACCAGAGCAGCCAATGGCCATGCAACACGACGACCTACCCAAACAGTCTGACACCCATGACAACTCGAGCGCGGATCTAGAAAGCTCCCAATCTATCGAGGAAAATGCTAGCTATCCAGCCATTTCGAACATTGATCCTGCTTCGCCGCGACTTTTGGACGCCCGCATGAACGACGACGAAGATGAAGTCGCGAAATCCTTTCAGCGCTCCTCCTCCCCTCCCTCCGCAATGCAAAGGAACAAAGGCGCTGTATATGAGAAAGTCGGGGAAGGCGAACTTTCGCGCATGCACAAATTCAGCTTCTACGAAACGGCAGGTTGGTTTTACATTGTTGGCGGTGATCTGCTAGATCAAAAATACAGGATCCTGAAGATTGACAGAACGGTTGAACCTGGTGAACTGAATATTGTTGAGGATGACATTGTATATACGAAGAAAGAGATGAACCAGATACTCAATGCGGTGGACGAGGGGAACAAGAGTTCAGGAGGGTTGAAGCTGAAGTGTAGCACATGGGGCCTGCTCGGTTTCATTCGCTTCACAGGCGCTTATTATGCTCTCTTCATCACCAAGCGAAGCCAGGTCGCGATGATAGGCGGTCATTATGTCTATCAGATTGATGATACGGACTTGGTTCAGGTTACGTCCTCGCGAACGAAGACCGAGAAGAACCCTGAAGAGGCTCGTTTCCTCGGGATATTGCAGAATTTGGATCTTACAAAGTCCTTCTATTTCAGCTACTCGTATGACATCACGCGCACGCTTCAATTCAATATCATGAGGGAGAGGAAAGCAGCAGAAGATGGTCTACGGTTTCCCCTAGCTCCGGACCACAATGAAATGTTCGTCTGGAACCACTTCCTCCTGCAGCCAGCCAAAGCTAGGATCAGGAACGCCTTTGACTGGTGCCTACCTGTCATACACGGATACGTAGATCAGTCATCGTTGTCAGTCTATTGGGGGCGTGTAGTCTATATCACTATCATCGCTCGCCGATCTCGGTTCTTCGCAGGTGCGCGATTCCTCAAGCGTGGTGCAAATGACCTAGGGTATGTTGCAAATGATGTCGAATCTGAACAAATCGTCGCGAACATGTTGACCACATCTTTCCATGCTCCTGGGCCGAAACTCTATGCCAACCCCAACTATACGTCCTACGTACAACATCGCGGCAGTATTCCCCTGTACTGGACTCAGGAAGCCACAGGGATGACGCCGAAGCCCGACATTGAAATGAACCTCGTGGATCCATTCTACAGCGCGGCTGCCTTGCACTTCGACAACCTTTTCGAGCGTTATGGTGCTCCAATCTACGTCTTGAATCTCATTAAAGCTCGAGAGAGAACTCCTCGGGAGTCAAAGCTGTTGAAGGAGTTCACTACGGCCGTCGCGTACCTCAATCAATTTTTGCCTGAAGATAAGAAAATCATCTACAAAGCATGGGATATGAGTCGTGCGAGCAAGTCCCGCGATCAAGATGTCATTGGCACTCTCGAGAACATAGGCGAAGAGATCATTCCCATTACTGGCTTCTTCCAGAATGGAGCAGATGCGCAGTCAGGTTTGAAACTTCAGAATGGGGTGGCGAGAACCAACTGCATTGACTGCCTTGATCGCACCAATGCAGCTCAATTTGTAATTGGCAAGCGAGCACTCGGGCATCAACTTCACGCTTTGGGAATAATTGATCATCCATCAGTGGAGTATGACTCTGATGCTGTCGATTTGTTTACGCATATGTTTCATGACCATGGTGACACTATTGCTGTCCAATACGGAGGATCCCATCTCGTCAACACAATGGCCACATATCGAAAGATCAACGCATGGACATCCAACTCCCGAGATATGGTTGAAAGCTTCAAAAGGTACTACAACAATTCTTTTCTTGACGCACAAAGACAGGAAGCATACAATCTCTTTCTTGGGAACTACGTATTCGTACAAGGACAGCCTATGCTTTGGGATCTTGTGACGGATTACTATCTCCATCATACGGATCCCAGGGCTTGGTTAGAGAAGCATCGACCCGCTTACATCAATTGGTTCACCCCTCAGTACCTCAAAAAGCAGGAACCACCGCAATCGAACTCCTCGGTAATTCTTCCTCAAAAAGATCTCAATCTGTTCGATGATTACTGGCTCGAGTACTATCGGCCGCTGGCGGTATCCTCCTTTCAGAAGATATTTTCCTTCAAAATGCATTCCAACCTCAGGTACATCCCCTACAAGAATGTCTCAGAGAGCAAATACGATCTCAGTCCCTTCAAGCCACGTGTTATACATGACCATCAGCCGATTGAGGTTGTGGAGCAAAATAAGCCAACGCGCCGCAAGGGAGTGAAAATTCTGGAACCCTATGAAGAGGACCCTGAGCAATCCGAGGTGCCATCCCTTCTTGAATCAGCCGCAACGTCGATAGCTCCTCAGCAACCTCAAAAGCTGAAGCCTTCGGCACTCGGTCCATGGATCGAATCGCAGACTCACGCTCCACATCTAGGCATGACATCCATCATGAAAGAGCCCTCTTTTGGAATCTCTTCGGCATTGAAGCTACAGCAAGTTACATCTGCGTCGACGTCCCCCGCTTCAAAAGCTCAGCTGCAATTGGAAGCTTTCACTAAGCTAGTCCACAAGTCGTTGAACCCGGCTGTTGACGACGAGATTGACGAGTACGAACACTACGTCAGTCATCCCCATACTCTTCCACTCGTAGTCCGTACAGACCAGGAGACCAACCTGCTAGCCGAGAACGGCGAATTCGACAGCGAGATCAGTCCCGACGTCCTCGAATTCGTCGAATATGTCAACCGAGCATCAGGACCTCCACGTCACAACTCCTCTTCCTCCTCATCTCGCCACCTCGACCCCATCCTCTCGCACGACGGTCCCTCCTACTTGCGAAGTCCTGGCGCTGTTACTGCTACCAACACTGCTACTAACGGCGGCGGTGGACTGCTGGGCGGAGCAGGATTCCTCACGATCGACGAAGTAGCCGAACAGAACGTCGACGATTACCGCGAGTTCCTCGAGGGCTATCCGATCGAAGGGCTGAGCGTGTCCGAGGAAGATTACGGGCTCAAGCGGTATAAGCGCTACCGGAGCTGGTTGAGAGGGAAGAGTTTGTTCAAGCAGAGGGAGAGGGATAGTTTTGGGGGGATGGTGGTGGAGAATTAGAGGCAGGGGAGCTGTTCATGTTAGTGTATATTGTATGTTTGTATATTGTATATTGTATTATTTTTCCCTTTTTGGATTTGGATATTTATGATACCCCCCCACAAAACTATCCCGATAGTATTAGGTGTATACATACCTATGTATGTATGACATGGCTACCTATCGTATGACACTACTATTCAGTCCCAACTCCAGTTCCAGAAAGATAACGATCAGGAATATCATCAAACAAATCCCTCAAAAACAATCCTCCATCTTCATCTTCGTCAAGGATCGATTTGATCGCGTTTGTGAATTCATTATCGTCGTCGTCATCTTTGTTTCCGTCGGGCCGTCGAGACCTCCTGACCAGATCGCGAAGAAGATGGACGAGGGATTTTAGTTGTACGAAAAGGGTGGATTTGTTTGAGGATGAGGTAGATGAGAGAGAAGAAGAAGGGTCGTGGTGCAGATTGATCCAGGCGCCGAGGATGCCGCGGAGGATTTCGGGCCACCAGCCGCTGCCGCTGCCGCTGTGTGATTGGTCTTCATCTTCATCTCCTTCGTGATGGTGAGGAGGATGATGGTAATAAATCCGTTGCGGAACAGCGTTGCACACATCCACGCAGACGGTGACACATGCCTGCAAGACGACGAGGTTGGCGTCGACTGCACCGAACGGGTTGCAGAGCGTTTCGCGGCAGTGTACCAGAATGGGATGTAGATAAGAGGCGACGGAGATGCCGAGGAGGCGGATTAGGTGGGAGAGTTGGGTGAGGAGGAGGGCTTGGAGGGCCGGGTGGGAGTCGGAGAGGTGGGTGAGGGAGGTGAGGAGTTGGGGGAGGACGGGGGTGAGGTGGGTGGTGTAAGAGAGGGAGGAGGGGTGTTGGATTGCTGCGGCTGAGGATAGGGTTGAGGGAGGAGGAGGAGGTGGGTATGCTGCGTCGACCACTGCTATGTACGCAGGATAGATCCGACGTAATATAAAGATGGATTCCTCTTCTGGCGTCAATGACGGTAGCAAAGATAGATTCGGTGTCAAGGCATCGATGAACACGGAGGCGAGACCTGTCCTTGCAAAAATCGATGCCTTCGGCTTTGCTGCTGTCGGTGTCTGCAACGACAACGCCGATTTCTGCACCGCGGAGTGGGCACTCGAGAATTCTTTCAGCAGGCTTGCTCCAACGGCCTTGGAGGCTAGCGACGAGTCGTCGATGAGGTGTAGAATGGGCGGTGCCAGTAAAGGCGTGAGGTCTGCGAGCAAGGTTTCAGCATCTCCTCTTGGACCGACCACTTGCTTTCCCACGGCGGAGGGATGGTCGGGAGCAGGAGCGTTCGTGACATGATCGGTGGTGACGAGATGATGGATTTGATGCACGACCCACATGAGCAAGGGCAAAGACCACGAGCCCTGAACTTTCCACGGCTTCGTCGAGTCTGAATACGTCGACGGATCCCATCGATTGCCGCCGATATTGGCCGGTGAATTCTGATATTCGTTCTTCCGTCCAGCTGCAGTCAAGGCAGGATTCGGAGCGCTGAAGAGAGGTTTGATGACGAATCTTAGAAGTCGATATATCGGATCTTCGCTCGGACCCCCTTCATCTATGGTCTGCTGCTGCACGCATCTGATCGCCTCGTCAATGAGGTTCTCCCTAGAATCAACAGATGCTCGTAGCAAAGTGAGCAGTTCGTGGGTTGCCTGGTGATGGATCTCAGTAAATTCTGCCTCGGATTTGAAAAGGAAAAGAAAGGGTCACACGAACCAGAGGCGTATCGATGGACTCATCTAGAGGTACTTCAGGATCTTCCATGATCTATGTCTGAATATTGATTTGTGCGATGATGTCGATACATCTTTCGGCATCGATCTGTATATAGATACACAATGGTTGGGATATTACTTGGTGGAAGCACTATTGACGTACGGATAATTTTATGATTTTGCTAATTAGGTACCTTGAGCTGAGTGTACATGCAATAATCGCCATTTCTCACTCACTCTTCATCAGAATCCCTTCGCTTCTATACGACCTGATCAAAACACAGGATCCAGTGCTAATATATAATTTGGACGCAACGTGGGTTATTTCACTGCATAAATAAACCAAAACTATACAACCGATCCGCGATGCCGTTTTCCATTTACATCGTCCCCGAGCAAGACACTGTCCTTCCTCAATCGTGCTTCAAGCTCCAGCCAGTGCATCGCTGGAAGCTTCCTCTTCCGATTGTCAGACGCGGTTGTGAGCCGGCTTGAAGTCCTCGAGACCACGGAACCGCTCCTTGGTCCAAATATTGACGTTCTGAAACGAACGAGAGCCGAAGGTCGGTGTACCGGCCTATGACTATGAACTGTACGCTTTCTTCGCCATGGTCGCTCCTTCCAGGAAAAGACCCAGGCGTCTGCAGCAGCTTGAATGGTCAAGGAAAATACAGAAATAAATTGTAGCCAATAAGGCGGGTGTAAAACGTAGTAATCGGAATACTGAAGACAATGATTCACAAATGGGAATATCCACAGGAGGATATAAATCAGTGGATAGATGAACATGAATCTCAGTTGCCTTTGGATAGCAATCCGAGCCATTGTCATATCATTTGACAGGTCCTTGAGTTTTGGCTCCTGAGTAGACTGTTCCAAAGCTGGAACGATACCAAAGGTACCTGTCCCTGAAGAATCTGGCTTGTTGATCTCGACTCCGCTGTCAGGCCGCAGAGCAGGGGAACGCGGTGCGTGAATGGTCACTGCACTTGTCGGAGGTCTTGCTCCAAAATCGGTGGCGATTGTGCCCGTGGGCATTCTATTTTCAGCGGCCGTTGAACCCGTGATGAAGTCAACTCTCTCCCATTCAGGTCTCTCATCGGACGGCACCTTTTCATCAAGGTTGTCTGCTGTGCTCCGATTAAACGGGGAGACCGCAGACCGATTCAAATCTGTGCCCAGAGGACTTGGCGTCGAAGTATCGTTCTCCGAACCCCTCATAGCCGATGTTCCCGCTGACACTTTTCCAAAACCCCTGAACTTCAGATGCACGTGGATGTAGATAGCGGCGTAGATGAAGAATATCGTGAAGAATATAAGGTATCGAGGGATCCAGGACAATGCAAGCCGGAACCAGAATGGTCGCTTCGGTAAGTAGCAGTACGTGCTTACACTGATGTATGCGCGATTCTTGTTGGTGAAAGCAAGACTTGCAGCCAAGATAGGCAGTGCAATCCAGATAACATACATGTAATGTCGATATGGATACAGGCCGCCTTGCCCTAGTCTTTGTGGTGGCCGGAAGACGTACCATGCTGTATGCAGGGCGATGAATAAAATCGCGAGATCAGCCGATTCAATCGCCATGGACAAAAAGAAGCCCTGAGCAGTACACCAGCCCTCCGCGAAAGCTGCACCTCCGGAATAGTAGACAATCGGAAAGATCAAGTACCATACGGCCTTGAAAGCATCACTGAGGACGAGGAAAAGAATCAAACTAAATCGTCATTAGTATTAGAGAAACCAAAGCCCAATCGTCTTAACGTACTGGTGGCGAAAGCTTCTCTTCATACGCATGAACCAAAAGACAGCCAAGCCTGACGATACCAAACTGATACAGGAGGTGACAAGCTCGAGAATGAGAAGCGCATTGGTCTGGGCCATAGTCGCGGTTCCGAATCTTTTCTGCCCGATACCGTTCCCAAGACCCCGAGCCATGATGGCGACCCCATCACCAGAGACCAACGACGACATCCTGAAGAGAAACTGAGAGTAACGCCGGCAGATCTCTATAGCAATATAGCTTCGTCAAACGGATTCCGTAGCTCTTGGGATATTCATAGAGGCCAGCGACTGTGACAGAGCCAGCCCAGGCAAGGAAAATCGAAGTAAGAGATGTCGAAATCCTCCTTCCGATCGACTCACGATCACCGTATGTCAATTTAGAGAAGGAAAGGAAGGTATGTTCGTTGACCTGTAACGTTTTGATAGTCGGCGTATCAGCAAGATATTCGGCGGCTACTCAACACGAAGCCTTGTTGTTTCTTGCGGTGAATAGAGGATTGGGGAAGTGACTTCTCACAGATGTCGGCCCTCAGGTATTCGCATCCAAGAGAGGTCCCAATATCGCGGCTAAGGAGAATGCAGGGTTCGGCATGGGTGGCTCTCCTGGAAGCGAGTGACACCGTCTCCAGCATTGTGACCGCAGGACTCAAAAGCCTGAAAGCGAAAACACAGCGCGGAAGTGGCTGCAGGGGAATCGCACTGTGTTGTCGATATGAGATTGAATTTGCGAGGCATGACGCATTTGGATAAGGCCAGGAGTGGATGTGAGCTTGACGATAAATATCGGATATTAGCTGAAGTATGGTAGAGGAGCCATCAAAGCGCATCTGTGTCCGATCACTTCGATGCTTTCCCCAGTTCTCCTAAAACGGGAGGATCGAGGAAACTAATCGTTTCCGTCTGTGGCTTCCACCACTTTGGAACTTAACCCTTTTTGGATCTCGACTTTGGACAAATATCACATCAAAGATTGTATGTGGAAGACCGCTTAATGCCTGCTTTGCTTTTCTCTTATTCTTTCTTTGTGGCGACATGAGCTGGATCAGGATCAGGATCAGGTCCATCAACTGCCGAGGGAAAGCAAAGACCAGTGGATGTTAAATGTGATATACAATAGGTATTCCCAGCATTGGCATCCATTCAACCCTCTGCTAACTGTAATTGGCTTTCTCTGCATGCCGGTGGGTTAATCCAGGGGGATGTATTAATCGTTGGCTGCAACTGATTTCTGCATGCGATGTGCCTCCGTTGGCGGAGATGTATGCACAAATTTCATGGGAAGCTTTTTCACTTTTCCAAAGAACATGTCATGATGCAGGTTGAAGGCACCATTTGCGCCATTTGTTGCTGACTATTCTCTGTCACCCGTGGCCATGGTTGGAATGTCAACTAGAGTCTTCCTGATCATGCAACTGGGCGGATCGCATGGCTCCATCTCAGCCTGTCGTCTAGAACCTCTGAACGCCCAAACGGGATCTCTATCGCCGACGCTTACTTGAACGCAGTTCTCCACGCGTCGTGGGCGGAATATTTGAGTACTTCATTGCCCCATGCCCACCAACCTGTTGTGAGATTACGGGCGAACACTTCCAAAGTCGGCCTAACCTGTAAATCGGGAAACATGGCAGTCAACATTTCTTTTAGACTCGGTTTGCGGGAGTGCAAGTCTGGGGCTGCAACAATGACTCGGTACTTGATACCACCAGAAGCCTTGTCATCTTCTTGCAGCCGCCGGAACAGAAGACAGCTCTCATATGGTAACCTCCAAAGACCATCGAGATCGGTAACCGGGACCCCCGTACGTGTAACTTTGGCCCAAATCCACTCCTCCACGAGCTCAAGCCCATCGTCTCGGAACTGGTGTATGAGTTCGGTTCGGATGTGCTCTTTATTCGTGACCCATACGACAGCCAAACCATCCTTTGCCAAATGGTCCTTGAAGAGAAAAGTTATTGCTTGGAAGGGATCAATGTTTTGGTACTCCGATGTTGCATAGGCGCTCGATCTTTTAGCAGATCTGTTGGGCCATGGAGGATCGGCGACGATGATGCCAAAGAGTCCATCGGCGCATGGTGTTTCACCTTTTACAAATAAACGTGCAATATCTGTAAAGAAGGCCGATGAGACAACAACATCGGATAGCAGAAAGGCCGAACATGGGGGGATATTGAAAAGGGTTAATGAGGCATGCAGCTGCGTTGCACGATCATCGCTATTCATGACGAGTGCGTCTCGTAAGTCTGCAAGGTCGGAGAAGTTGTTCTGCGACCTTGACAATATCACCGGTGCACGTAACATCTTTCCTTGTCTTGAGTATGGTACAGACTGAGATAGCGGATTCAAATGACTCGTCGCCTCTGACTGTGCATCTTTCGGAACGCAGGAACGCTCTAGACACCAAGGACCAGAATATGATCTCTGTATCTCGTTAAGAGCATTCCGTATTAGACGTTGAGCACTTTCATGGTATTCTCGTGCTGCAGGGGACCTTAATGCTCGTAGCGACAACTTCTTTGAGTCCTTCTTAGGCTCCGTGGAAGGATATGGGCTTTCTAACGCCTCGCATGAGATGATTCGAGGTGTTGGATGTTGGCCGTCTATCTTTTGAGCAACCTCGATAGACCGAGGAAGGTCTATCAGCACAACAGAATGGTCTGCATTTGCATATAGAATGGCAGAATCATTCATTGAAATATGACACCCGTTGAACCAGCTCTCATCGCACGGTCAACAGGTCATGACTTGGAGCATTGATTCGTTGTTAAATTACTAATATGTAATTACATACCTAGGTAAGGTACCTAGGTAGGTAGATGCAAGTAATAAGTCAGGCCAATAGGGCTCACTCGAGAATCTTTCCAGTTATGGCAGCATGCTAAGCCGTGTCGGCACATTGTTATTTCTTCCCCGGACTCCAAGCCTCAGCGGTCATCCATCCACTTAAAAGTCGACTACTCAGTACCTATTAATTAATTAATTACTGTAAGTGACCTAAAAGTTCCGACATCATCATGTACCGTAGTTCGTATAATAATATCCTCGGCTGACAATCAACACCATTCCTACTCGTCATCGTCGACCTCCCTCCATTCATCTTAGAGATGCTTCAAGCATCTGGTCTCTCGAACGAATCCTCATCGTATGCGATACGACAATAGAGGCAGGCTATGTAGAGCCTTCGTCACACTCCTCCCCTTTATCCGAGATGGCGGTCCAACGAGAGTCTTCCAGGCTGCTCGGAGGCACAACAGACGGTGACAACATCCACCACTCGTCTGAAGAATCGATGGCCGTCAATCCTACGCGCGCGACTCTCCAGTATGACAAACAGACTCTAGATTATGTCCTGCGTAGCGGAATAGCAGGAGGCCTTGCAGGATGTGCGGCAAAGACAATCGTGGGTCCGCTGGACAGAGTCAAGATCCTTTTTCAAGCATCTAGTCCCCAGTTCGAGAAGTACACAGGGTCATGGTTTGGCGTATTCAAGGCTATGCGGGATATCAATACCAATGCAGGCCTTCGCGGTTTATTCAGAGGACATTCGGCGACTTTGTTGCGAATCTTTCCCTATGCGGGTATCAAGTTTCTCGCGTACGAGCAGATCCGTGCAGTTGTCATCCCATCAAACTCGCAAGAGACACATTTTCGCCGCTTCATATCCGGGTCTCTCGCTGGAGTCACATCGGTCTTTGTCACTTATCCGTTAGAAGTCATTCGAGTACGGCTTGCCTTTGAGACCAAGCAACAATCTCGCTCCTCTCTTTCCAGAATCTGCCGTCAGATCTATCATGAGCATCCATCAACGCCTCCCGCAAAAGGCGCTGCCACTGCTATAATTGAACAGTCTACCCCACGGTCCGGTCTAGTCAACTTTTACCGTGGTTTTACACCAACGCTAGTGGGCATGCTGCCATATGCAGGGATGTCATTCCTTACACACGATACCGTTGGCGATTGGCTCCGACATCCAGCCATTGCATCCTATACAGTCCTGAAAAGCACAACCTCGGAAGATGATTCTGCGAAACGAAAACCTCGTCGAGCTCAGTTGAACGCACCCGCAGAACTTACAGCTGGTGCCACGGCAGGTTTGGTGTCGCAAACAGCTTCTTACCCGCTCGAGGTTATTCGCCGAAGAATGCAGGTCGCCGGGGCTGTTGGAGATGGACACCGGATGCGAATGGCAGAAACAACAAAACTCATCTGGAAAGAGAGAGGTTGGAAAGGATTTTTTGTTGGCCTTTCGATTGGATATTTAAAGATTGTACCCATGGCCGCAACGAGTTTCTTTGTCTACGAAAGAGCGAAATGGTGGATGGGAATTGAATCATGATCTCCTCTATTTTCAGTATCAATATCGATATCGAGGCTATTGTTTCGAATTGTGTGTGACAGATGGGCGTCTTGGTTTCAATCACTGCTTCCTTAGGGTGGATTTGAGCACATCAACGGCCTAGATGTCGCACAGAAAGACTGCGGAAGTCGCAGTTGCACGTGGAAGAATTGCGTGCGTCTTAGAGTCTGAAGCTTCAGCTGAGACATGGATTGACTTGGGCAAGGCTGACCATCAGGAGAAATATTGGCGGTGGTGAAAACCGTCACTCCACATGAATAGCTCTGCATGCTATATTAGAGGCATTGACGTGCCGTAGAATCACTGTAGATACATTACGAGAAATCATGACTGATATACTTCGACTACATGTATTCCATCTATAGTCTGCAACGTGACGTATCTTCTGTGCTTGTTTGATGAAGGTTTGTATTGGACCTCGGTTCTTATGGATGGACCCTGATCGCGGATTTCAAGATAGTACAGTAGCATTTCATGCACCATCACTTTCCAACGCGCTGCCAGCGCATCGGAGGACATTTGGAATGGCGAACGAAGCCAAACACGGCAACTAGATTTCCTCCAATGCTGAGGCAGGGATGGACTTCCTCCCGGCGCTGCAGCGCCCGTTGGACGATGCAAAGCCATCACTCTTCGAGCTCATTTCAGAGGCGCAACTCAACGCCTTGCTACCGCCGACGCTCCGGTATCTGCTTGCGCTTGCAACCCATCGGCGACCACGGTACCTCCTGCGAGTGCTGAACTCGTTCGACGAAGTATACGCTATACTATCTCTGGTCGTCGAGCGGCATTTCTTGAAGACCTACGGCGGCTCTTTCACGGAGAATTTCTATGGCCTCAAACGCGAGCGAGTCTTGCAGGTCAAGGGCGGAGAGGTCCCTCGGGCGAGCCTCGCGGCGCCATCGCTTGTGCGCGAGACGTTGAAGCTCCGTGATGTGGATATATGGCGGAACTTGGCTATCCTCGTGGGAGTACCATATCTGAAGCGCAAACTGGACGAGAGCTACGACATCCATATTGCGCCGTCGGCATCTCTGATCACCTCCGCTAGTGGACCACAGTATCTGGATCGAAATGCCTTACCCCAGCGCCCAACCCTGAGACAGAGGGTGATGTATATATACAAATGGTTCCTGCGGAAGATCTACCCTTCGCTCAACGCTGCATACTATTTGTCCATTCTTTCATTCTCCCTCCTCTACCTCTTCGACAACACAAAATACTCTAACCCTTTCCTCTGGCTGGTCGGAACGCGGATGCGCCGTCTCGGTGAAGCAGATTACCGGGCCTTCGCTGCTGCTGCTGCGACACCACTGGCTGGTTCAACTCCTGGCCGTCCTGGTCAAGGGCTAGCCGGACTTCTTCATCCTCGAACATTGGGTCCTCGTCTCCTTTCCAGTCTTCGATTCCTCCTCCCAACCAGTGTCTTTGCTCTCAAGTTCCTCGAGTGGTGGCATGCGTCCGACTTTTCACGACAACTGTCACGCAAAGCCGCAGAGTCAATCGAACTTCCTCCTCCCATAATCACCGGTCCTCTAGCCTTAATCCCTCCGAAACCCCAGGGGCGGCAGCAGCAGCAGCGATCATCTACTCCGTCTTCCCGCAACGCAACCTCATCCTCATCCTCATCCCTCTCCAACCCGCCCATATCCTCCACCTCTGGCGTCCCGATCCTCACCCTCCCCGCCCCACCGTCCTCCCACCTCTGTCCCATCTGCCTCCACCCCATCACCAACCCGGCCGCCTGCCAGACCGGCTACGTCTTCGACTACACGTGCATTTTCAAATGGCTCGAAGGCACCCACGAACGTCAAGAAACGTTTATGCGTGGCGAGAACATCTTCGGCGGCGAATGGGCAGCCGTGGAGGATCCTCCTACGGTCCGGAACGATGAGGATGAGAAAACCCCACTACTAGACGATGAGGATGAGAGGAATGAAAACACAGGAGAAAGAAGCAGAGAAGGGAAATGGGAAAGCGGCAAAGGTCGATGTGCTGTGACTGGCAGAAGGGTACTCGGTGGTACGGGTGGGATCAGGAGAGTCATGGTGTGATGTTTTATACCTGTTGAACCAGCTTCTCCTTTGCCCCCCCCCCTCTTTTTTTTTTTTACTTCTTTATGTTCATTGCATTACATAGCAGGCATTAGGGAGCAGACGGTTGGCGGCGTTTCTTTCGATCCCAAAAAGTACGGTCATCTTCGTATCGACTGATTATTTATGTATGTATGTGTATGTAGCTAAAGATCCCTAGGGACCTAAGCTACCTACCTAGATGCATAAATTGGGCTATAGACGATAGTATACGTAAATCGTAGAGCGCAGAATCGAGGAGCTCGATAGATTCCGATTTTGCATAAGCAGCTCAAGGGGTGTTTTCTCAATGCGGTTCGCGGTTTTGGAAGCTGTTGATGAGATATGATAGTGCAGCCAACCAGCCAGCCAGCTCCCTTTATTTCTTTGGGGTTTTTCCTGCAGTGCCCTCGTCACAGCTGTTGGCTCAGCGTCCCTTGCCCAAAAAATAGCTAAATACATTTTCGGTTAATTATATGCTGGGGGATTTCCCTTTGTCAGCTAAGATCCTGTCCAGAAAGCGTCCAATCTAGATCCAAATGATTTCCCTGTTTACACCCTTTCTCCATCGCCTTTTCCTTTCGGTTGCCACCAGTCTCTTCTATCTAGAATGGTCGGCGTGGGACCGGAATTTCGGTTTCATCGTCTTCGGTTTCCTCGACGTAGATGAAACCTGACTCGTTGTCGTCGGAGACAGGACCGAAAAGTTCCAACAGTTCCTGGACAGAAGCATGCTTCTTGAGTTGCTCGGTGCCCATGACTGCCTCGATTTCCGTGTTCTTCCGTTCTTGCATGGCGATGAGATCGTCATCGATAGAATCCTCGACAACGTATCTGATGATTTCAACTTTTCGTTGTTGGCCGATACGGAAGCAGCGACAAAACGCTTGTTGTTCCACAGAACTATTCCAGTAGAGATCCATGATGATTACTTTAGAAGCGCACGTCAGGTTGAGTCCGACGCCGCCTGCTTTTAGGGAACAGAGCATAATCTTACAGTCCTTGTCTTCCCGGAAGATATCAATGTTCCTTGCTCTCGTTGATAGCTCTAAGCCGCCATGATAAGGGACGTACTTCCATCGTTCCCTGTCGCATATGCGCTGACATATCCGTATCATGTCGATCCACTGCGTAAAAATAATTATTTTTTCATCAGGAGACTTCTCAAGCCAGCGGTGAACCTGTACTTTCGCAGCAGCCGTCTTCGCGGATGGCAGCAGATCACCACTCAATGTGATCCAATCGACATCTTTCGATCCACCAGATTCGGCGTAAGTTGGAGAGGATCGGCGGTGAAACTTTTTCTTCTTCGACTTCTCCCTGTCATCTCTGTTGGCTCTGTTTTGACCCTCAGCCCTCAGGAGGCCGGTGTCCCAGCCTAGCTCGTTCAACCCAGAACACGGCGAGCTTTGTGTGAAGATCTCGCCACATTCCAAACAATGGCTTTGGTCGTTGCCGTCCGTAGCCTCAGCAACTGCCATTGCTTCCAAACATTCCTTGCAATAGAGGTGCATACAAGACGTGACGTAGGCATTATCTGGAGGACATTTGCACTTGTGGCAAATTGATCTCTCGTGCAACTCTGCCCATGTTTTATGCTCTTTCAGCGCTCTCAAAAGCTTACGAAATCTGCCGCCGAGGGTCGCCTCCACGGTGTCCTCTTTAGCTGCCTGAACAGCGGCTTCCACTTTATCTTCGCAATCATGACTGCTTGTCTCCTTCGGCTCAGATCGCGCATTGATCATCTCTCGTAGTTCCGCTATCTGATTTTGTTGCAGTTGGTCTCCTCCATTTTGAACCTCATTCCGCGTCAACTGCCATAGACTTTCCACATCTTCAGCAGTTAGTTGCTCCTTCAAGACTTTCTGGACCAAGAGTACGTGACTTGTGAGCATCCGGAGATGATGCATCATGGTGAGAATGTTTCGATAATGACTTTGAAGCTTGCCTTCTTGAGAGAACTTGTTAATTGCTTGAATAAACTTGTGCTTAACTAGCCGATAAATACTGCGTTCAAGTTTGTTAAATCTGACCTTCTGCGTATGAACATCGATTCCAGGTAGCGTAACAATCGGGCGGGAAAACAATCTGTCAAGGTGGGAGCGCCTGAGCATAATGGCTTGAAGTACATGCATAAGGCGTTGCGGATCGATGACGGTCCTCGTATCACTACGGCCCTGGCAGTAATTTGTCTTGAAGAGCGCATAATCTCCAGTATTTTTTACCTTGAGGAAGTCAAAGTAAGCGAAGAATTCTTCACTGCGATTTTGGATCGGTGTGCCAGAAATGCACCATTTGAAATGTCCAGTTAGTGCACGAACAGCTCTGCTGATCTTGCCATCAGGAGCCTTGATCGCAACGCATTCGTCGAGCACTATCCGGCGGAATCGAATCCTGTGAAGAGGGCCTGCGTTCTCTGTGAAAACTTTGACCCACCACGCATTCAAAACGCTCTCGGTCGTCAAGTCTTTCGGTGGTGCTTGCAGAGGGTAAGACTTCAGTATTTCATGATACGTCGTGATGATGCAGTCGTAACTTCTCAGATCTCCGAGAATGTCAGTGCTTTCGATTCTGGATCCCGCAGAGTATTTCAGAATTCTACCAATAACCTTAGGATCACAATGCTTTTTCCATTCGGCAAGCCACTGATCAACAAGGGCAGGAGGGACGACGATGAGCGTAGTCCTATCCTGGGTTTCTCTAGCCGCGTCTCTATCATCAAGAGTGCAAGCTATTACTTGTACCGTTTTGCCGAAGCCGGGAATGTCAGCCACGATTCCCCCATAGGGCTGCTCACCACCGTTTTCGCGGTCACGCATCCACCCCACACCAAGGAGCTGATGGTGGTACAAGGATGATCTCATACCCTTCAAGAGCCATCCGCCTTGCCCATCGGACTTCACAGAGCGAGGGGTGGAGAACTTCTTCAGAGCGTCGGCGATTGCCTGCCTATCCGATGTCATCGCACCGCGTTGTGAAGGAATAGATGCTACCAGCTCACGGAGTGCTTGTTGTCTGTCCTTTGCGGTGAAGCTCGGTATCCCAGGAAGTCCAGTATTCGCCGACGCGTCGCGCACAATATCTGAGGTCCACAGCGAGCTAACATTGGACATGTTCGGGCCTGTTCTGCTTCTCTTCCCCTTTTTATGTTTGGCTTGAGTTTTGCCGTCACGTTTGCGCGGCCGACTTTTTCTCGCCTTCTGACTGGTCTCCTTGGGCATCGTTGCACGCAGCTCTCCAGCGGTGAGATCCTGTCTCTTACGAGAAGCCTTTTTTGGCCGTTTCGAGGGTGGTTCAGCGAGTTCATAATCGTCTAACGATTCGTTCTTCCCTAGCGCCTTTGGTGAAGGAAGACCGGGTCGCTCTGGGATGAATAAGCTGTTGGCATCCTCCACATATCCGTGGTCAGATCGTTGAGGTTCTTCATCGTGTATAGGCGACTTGCGCTTCGACCGAGCTTTGATTCTGGTACGCTCTTCGCGTTCAAGTCTAGTCATCTCGATGTCTTCTATGAACGTGTTTTGCTTCAAACGTACTTTTTCTTGGTACTCCCTCTTAGCCTGTTCATATTTTTCCTTCGCTTCCGAATCATCATTGTCGGAGACCTGGATATTTGCCGCCCATGCTATGTCGTCAAGAGCGGCTGAAGATTGGTCGGGATGTTGCGAAGGCATGTCTGCACTGCGCATTTGAGAGACAATGGCAACATCGGAAGCAGAGGAACCAGCTGGCACTGGCCAACCGTTGAACGAAACCCGATGGCCATCAGCAATTGAGCCGTGGCCGACAGTTTGCTTCTGCTCACGGGATTCCTGTTGTGGTGCTATGCTTGCTCGATATCTCGCCATAGCCTGAGCTACACGATCTTTGTCTTTGCACTCTCTGTCTCTGTCTGCAGCAGTTCTGTTCTTCATTATTTTCGAAATGAGCAGTGCTCTATTGCCCAGCGTGGAGTGGGAAAAGCGTCCTGCAGGGGTAGTGGTATTGGGACTTGTGTTTTCAGAAGCCTCAACAACGGAAAGCGCTTCCCCCTGTTTCTGCTTATTTGGCTTGCCCTCATTATCGAGAGCTGTCTTCCTCGCAGAACTAATAAGGGTGATAGCATTATCCCGAGGCTCTGTTTTGACTGTGGGCGGCGGCAGATTGAGAGATATTGGAACTTCGTATGACTCCAGGTCTATCACCTCGACTTCTCTTGGGACGAGCCTAGGACTGTCAGACATTTCGGCGAAATCGATCTGACGTGCGGAATATGTGTATTGTATGTATGAGAATGACAGATTTGATGCAATGCACTGCGTGCCCGCAGGGTAGCCAGGTAGTCGGGCACAGGAAGATATGGTAGGAAGACCCTTTCAACGCCTTACGACCCGGAGATATAAGCCTTAGAATCAGGATAGGCTAAACAAGCAGGATCTCAAAAGTGGGTGAATCGGCTTTTCTAGGTATAGATGTAAAGGATTCGTAGGAGATCACCTGTCGTTGAGAACAGTTGATGAAGTCGATGTCAGAAAGAGACTGATAGAGGTACCCAAGCTTTCCCAAGGCACTGGAACAGGTTGAAGTCAGGATCAAACAAGCATGAATCTCTGCATTGAAGGGTGACCGAGATGGACAGTCAGATCAAGGCAAGATCCTTGATCGTGATTCAAGCGAATGAAGATGAGTTGAAACACCTGTCAGGGATATGAGGTGCTGATTGAACTCACTTTGACCGATAGCTTTCCTGTGTGTCGGAGTCAGGAGTGAACATTTGTCTTGATATAAAGTGACTAAGCGGGATAGATGTTGAGAGGAGAGATGCGGAGAGGAGAGACGTTAGTAGGGATGCTGGGAGGAGATAAATGAAGACTGAGACCTTCAGCCAGGTGAGAAGGCACTTGGATTGTGAATTAGAAGAACATTAGGAGAATAGTCTTTCAAGGTAGTAGATGACTACCCTCTGGCTGGGTGTCTTGCGGAATGCCGAAGTGATTAGGGAGTCAAGACCCAATTTCTATACCCACCGAAACCAGATATCTGTCCAGAGCCTGTACGTGCATTCGTCATGTGAAATTGATGATAGACAACTCTCTGATAGGAGACCGTTGACAGGATTATTGGCAGCAGAAAGTACGAGATGAAAGAAGATGATATCTATACCTTTCTTCAAAACTTATCTTGGAAGCAAACAATACTACTCCTGATTGCAAGGTCAAGCAGCCCTAAACATACTGTCATACAGGTTTGATGATATACCTATGACAGACCAGTAAGAATTGTCTTCCATGCTCATTCTCTGGCATCAGGCGAACGATCGGAAGGCTATGTTTCAGCGTCATATGTTCGAGGCTGACTGGAGTTCGATTCATGCTGCAGGAAGAAGAAAAGCCTGTCAACAGAGGGCGGAAAAATTGCGAACATGAATCCATAACTTGAGAAATTTGAAGATCGATAATCGAGATGCAGATTCCCTGCTGCGTAAGAAGTGTTGAAGTGTCGTTGTTATTTCGGTCCGAGGGCACGTGAAGGCGCGCTTGTCACTTTACACGAAAGCGCGTCTCGAACGCGCCCAGGGGTCTCATGTCATATCTCTGGTACCGAGCATTATTCCCTGACGGAATCAACACTCACCAACTGGGTTAATGAAGCTATGCATATACAAGATCTTGGATGCACAAGTACAATCAAGTATCAGCTGATAGTTTCTTGAAGGCGCTGTCGTCATGGCTAATGAAGCGCAGCAGTCTGCTGCGTTGTTCGAAAACTGCCGCTTTGCTGTCATCCTGAGTAAAGGTCTAGACAATGAGACGGCGCAGCAGGTAAGCATGCTCCTCCCATGGTCCATCTGTCTAACATTGCGAAGCTCTGTACAGAGATCGAAGAAAATGGTGGAAGCGCTTCTCGACATGAATATGGCCAAGACCGTCTCAACGTTGCCGAATTCACGCATATTGTTAGTGCTACGAGTGATTTTCCAGACTATGACAACGCTGTGGATGCGATGATACCAGTCATTAAGCCTATGTGGGTGGCTCAGTCGACTACGAAAGGAAAATTAGCAAATCCGCGACAATACAATCCTGATCCGAAAGCCTTCATGTCAGACGTGGTCGTATGTTTCGCAGATTTGCCTGAAAGCGATTGCGATGCACTGATAGGTGCTGTGACTGCAGCAGGAGGGTTACACTCCAAGAAACTCGCCAGCATGGTCACACACCTCGTGGCCCTGACCACAATTGCAGACAAATGCCAAATAGTCATCTCGAAGAGGCTGGATATCAAGATTGTGCTTCCACATTGGTTTGACGATTGTCTCAAGCTTGGGAGACGGATTGACGAACGCCCTTACCAGTTACCCGACCCTGAAATCTTACGTATGCCTCAACTAAATCCACCTGTACCATCTAAAGGTCGGCAGGTTTCTGGCGCGTCTACCCCCGACCCTCCGGAACCGAAAATGCTAAGCCTTGCTAATACTCCATCCCGAGAACATCTTACTGTATTCGCAGGGAAAGCAGTTATGCTCGCGGAGGACCTAGGACTCGTGGATCATTTAAAGCAGACTTTGGAGGACATAATTACAACCAGCGGAGGAGAAATTTCGAATAGCGTCAGTAAGACAGATATGTTGGTTTGCAAGTACCGGGAAGGTAGGGATTACAAAACCGCTTCCAGGACTGGCAAGGATGTTGGGAATCTTGCCTGGCTCTATTACCTGATCACTCATGACAAGTGGACGTCACCCATGCGAAGGCTCCTGCATTACCCTGTCGCACGATCAGGGATCCCAGGGTTTAGCAAACTTCGAATAAGTCTGTCGAACTACAGTGGTGACGCAAGGATTTATCTGGAGAATCTCATCATTGCAGCCGGTGCGGAATGTACGAAGACTCTAAAACAGGACAACACACACCTAATTACTGCGCATGACAGAAGCGAGAAATGTCAAGCAGCTCAAGAATGGGGGATTCACTTAATCAATCACCTTTGGCTGGAAGAGAGCTATGCCCTTTGGAAGATGCAGAGTGTTACAGCACCGCGGTACACACACTTCCCACCAAGAACCAACCTCGGAGAAGTTGTCGGACATACAAAGATAGACCGTCATGCACTTGAACAGCACTTCTTTCACCCTGGGGAAGACTTCGAAATGTTGAACGCTGAAGAGGGTCCATTGGCTAACGAGCTGACGATTACGCCGCCAGTTGAGCCGGTTCCGTCTAGCAGCGCACCCCAATCTCCTTCCATTTTGCAGGGAAACAAAAGCTTTAGAGAGCCGAAGAAATCCAAGGACAACCTTAGAGAAAGAGAGGCACAGAAGCCGCAAACACCTGCCACAGCACGTTTCATAGGTGTAGGGAAAGAGAACATCACACCGTCTACGACGAGCAGTCGAAAGTCGAAAGAAACAGCGGCAGCCAGGTTGCACGAAATCGCGCCAGATATCGCTCTATACGAAAAAGAAAAAAAGCGCGTTGGAGGTGTTATATACGGCGGCAAGAGGAAGGATGGTGAAAAGCCTAGCCATGGACGAAAACGGTCTATCAACGAAGATGCCACCGCGGACGATTCGGGTCGAAATGTTTTCAAGAAATTAAAGACGGTAAAAGATACTCCGGTCATGGCCCTTCTAATATCGAGTTATAAAAGATGGGTCAATCAACCAAAGGTCGAGGATGAGGATCGAGTAAGCTCCCATGACCGCTATCTGCTCTCGCCGCTAACACGTGGATAGTCAAGGCTCCGAGAACTGGGCATTCTTGTAACGCAAGACCCATCTCGAGCATCCCACCTAGCTGCACCCCATATCGTACGGACGCCCAAGTTCGTGACAGCCCTTGCATTTGCCCCACTGGTCATTTCAACCGACTTTGTCGACGCCTGCCTCAAAAAGGGTGAACTTCTTGACCCCGAAGATTATCCCTTAAAGGACAAGGCCAATGAAAAGAAGTATGAATTTACGCTTTTCCAGAGCCGTTCTCGCGCTCAGAAGAACAGAAATAAGCTTCTTGTTGGCCGCACCATTTTCTGCGTCCGAGATATACACGGAGGATTCGATACTTTCAAAGCAATCGCCAACGCGAACGGTGCACAGTGTAATTTGTATGAAGGACGTCCCCATAACATGGTCGGATCACGACGTTATGGCAGCGAGGAGGATGAGGTGGAGGACGAGGCGCAAAAGGACGCAATCCTCATCAGTGGTTCAGCTGATCATAACGTGAAACTTTGGCGCAAGTTCCGACAGATGGCGGAAGGTAGCCGGAAGACACCAAGAATCGTGAAGGCGGATTGGCTCCTGGAGACTGCTATCACTCAGTCAATTCTCTCTTTCGACAAATTCGAGCTTGACAGCCCTTCGTGATGTACTCAGTAGTACACGGGTTTGAAGCAAGACGTATTGAGAGTCGTTTCAAGCTCATCGGCGTTGCGTATGGCACAATGCGAGGTAGACTATTGGATGAGTCACGAAAGCAATGTATGATATAACACTTGTTCAGAAAAACTTGACGCCTCGTTGATCTTCTCCGCCGAAGACTTGCGCCTTACCCCTTTTTACGAGAACACTCAAGCTCTTCTGCAAGACCTCCATGTCCATCCCATGAAACTCTTGACCCCTTGTAGCGTCACTTTCTACCAACTCGTATAACGTCAGTACTGTCCCTTTTTGCCCAGTCTCGTTTACCCAGCTCTCCAATAGAGTAGCCCATTCATCTGGCTTTTTCCACCAGATCCAGCACACACTCTTGTCGCTACCTATCCACTCCGCACGATTGTCACCAGCAGGGCTCGCCATCCAATCTAGAACATCTCGAGCATCTTTCTGTGCGAGACGCCGCTTAATATCCGCGTTGTGAAAGAGTGGGGATTCCAAGGCTGCAGAGATAGAGAGCTTGAACTGGCGACGATGCTGGCAGTAAGACTGAATGAGTGCAGACCACTTGGACAGTTGAGAAGACCGAGTAAGCGCATTAGGTTGCGGGGTGAAGAAGGGAGGGAAGGAATAAGTTGGGGGGAATGCAAAGGAATCAGGCGAATTAGTCCATGCAGCAGACGAGGATGGTACGGGTGAGGCAGACATGGAGATTAGTTTAGTCTTGCAGCGCAACGTTCTTGAAATCGAGTTGCTACACATCTAATATAGACTATTGACCGGGGCATATGGTCTCCTCCGCGGACAACAAGCGGGGACGTGGTTATTGCGTTGAAATATTGTCTGCATTACATTTCATTGGTCAGTAGCTTTAAAAGACACGCACTAATCTCCAATTTGCGTCGTAATTTGACGCGGAACTTTGGCGTGATTGTGAAGTAACCCAAACTCCGTCGGTCGCCCTTGCGAATTATTCGACTCTGAATGCTGTGAAGACCTGGATCTCACAACGCATGTAGGTCCTATTCGAGAAAGACGCGAGGACTCATCAGGCCCCTTCACCCATCATTACTTTTCAGCTTTAGAAAAGTCTCGACCCGAATTTCGAAACTGATATTGAGCGCGACTTCATCTCTTCAAGCTGTCAGAAGATGGCGCCCAGGAAAAGGGCTTTCAGTGAGGTGGATGCGCCAGAGCCTCCAAAGGAGACAGGGCTGCTCGACAGGATACGAAACATGTGGGAGTTCGCTGCCGTTATGCAGTATATTACGACTTTTGGAGACGTCATCAAAATTGACAATGACTTCGACGTAAACGTATGTTCTGATACATCCCCTGCGCACCGACCCTAACATTTGGCGCCTATCTTCCCTATAACGGTCATTGATTTGATGAATCCAGGACCTTGAAGATGAATGTATGAAGCCAGAACCGTCTGATAGGCTCGAAGACATTGGCCTATGTCTGCTCAAGTGGATATCGTCGCATAGAGGCTTGACGTAAGTTCAGATAGATGGCGACTGTTGATCTTTGCTAAATCTTGCGCAGTCTTGAGATTTGGGATGAATACACGCGTCGACAATACTTAGCCAAGGCTCCTGAGAAGAACCCCTATGGTGACGAGGAAACTCCAAAGAAATTTCGGGAGTTTGACACTTTTACCAAAATCAGAGTACTTCACCAGCTCACAGTATGGACGTTTTGGAATCCCGATCGCATAAGAGAGAGAATGCCAGAGCAGAGTGACTTGGAGCAAACGGATTGGGTCTGTACTATTACTCCTTTTTTGTGGCAGCAGGACTGACATACATGGCAGCGCATTGACGAGTTTGGCTGGGATAAGGAGGATCGGACATACTATTTCCTAGACGACAGTCGCCTATACCGCCGAACAGATCCTCCCATACCCTCCGAAGCGGCATGGAAGCCTAAGCAGAACACCCTAAAAGCACGAGCTGCCCGACGAAGAGATCGAAAGCGGAGACGGACAAGAGCTGACGGCAGTCCTGATCCAGAAGACTCGAATGACGAAACTCTGCTAGAGGATGATGCAGCTGAGACTAAGCCAAGCTCTGAAGACAACGCAGGCGGTTTCGGATGGGAGTGTATTTGTGTCACAACTCAGCAGTACCGTGATTTTGTAGATTCGCATCGGAAATCGCGAGATGCTAATGAGAGAGCGCTTATAGCACGAATAGAGGCGGACGTGATGCCCATATTGGAGAAAGCTGAAGAGGCTCAGCTGCGTAAGATTCAAAAAAGGGAACGTGAATTGCTCGCCATGGAAAAACTTGCCACTGCGAAGAGATCAAGCAGATTGGCAGGTAAGCACGAGCGTGAGAGGATCGAGCGGGAGCAAGCTGAGGCCGATAAGAAACGGCAGGCGGATTTGGCAGCAGCGCGTAAGTTGGAAGATCAGCAAAAGAAAATGCAGGAGGAACGCCAATATCGAATGCTCACACGTGAGCAACGCATTCGCGAACGTGAATACAAACGTATTCTTCAAGAAGAAGCTTTGGCGCGTCTGGAAGAAGAGGCGAGAAGGATTGAAGCCGGCGAAACGCGTGGTAATCGTCATCTTAAAGCGACCATGGAACAGACCAAAAAAGAACTCGAAGAGCTCCAGAATGATGATGAATGGATGTTCGACTGTGCGGGTTGCGGTAAGCATGGGAAAAACTTTGACGACGGAGAGCACAGCATCCAGTGTGAAAAGTGTAACACCTGGCAACACAGCAAATGCTACGGTGTCTCCCAATCTGAAGCGGAAAAGGATGACTTTCACTTCGTTTGCAAGGACTGCGTTCGAAGAGAAGAAGATGCCAAGAAGCCGAAGATTCCTCCTCTCAAATTTCGGGTTGATGCTTCCTCTTCGCCTCCGGCAGAGCCTGGCTCGATTCATGTTGCAAAGAAGTCTCGCGGACGGCCTAGGAAGGATGCCTCATTGCCGGGTGTGCCGTCACAGGGCGCTCAATCATCTCCAGCTGTTGTTCCTCCAACACCTACCCAGCAAGTTCATCGTGCTGCGGACGGCTACTCGTCTCCCCAGCAGTTTGCTCCACCACAGTCCCATGGTGCTCCATCACCATCACCTACAAAGCCAACCTCCTACATGAATGGTGTATTTCAGGCATCGCCTCAACGCCCGTCTTCCTCGATGGCCAATGGTCTCGGATATGGTACCTATGGTCAGATGTCACCTCCACCACAACTGTCTCATCATGGACAACCGTTTCCTCGTGTCAATCCCAATCACGATGAGGGATCTTCCTCCTATCTGAATAGCACACCGCAACAACCACGTCCATCATCCAGCCATTCTAATCAAGCCGTATCGGGTACGCCTGCTTTTCCTCGATCAATGCCATCACCTCTACAGAATCGACCAGAGATGTCACCGACACAAGGCAATCCAGAAGTTGGTCCGTTAGCCGGAGTCCCGACACCAAAAGCTCTCCAACCATCGATGAGTCCCCCACCGGTAACAGTTACCCCTCAACAATATCCCGCTGCGAATTCCAACGGCATTAATCATGCCGTATCACATCAGCAAGTGCCCACGGAATCATCGTCTTCTCAAGAGCAAGAACCATCAATTTCCACTCCGCTTGTAAATCATATGTCGGGACGCTCTCCCACAAAGCATTCTCCCCCTCCTGAAGCCGCAGCTACACGTCCTGTAAGCGCGTCCTATGGTCATCCATCAGCACGATCCGTAAGTGCTACGTCCATCTACCCGCCTTCCTCAACACTAGCACCTTCCCCAAAACAACTCGACAATGCACCGGTGCCGACACCCAGTAAGAGCATGACACCACCAACGCCAGTGAAGCAGCTGGATGTGGTGATGACGGACACCGTGATGGGAGATGATACACCGGGAGAAACCGAGGAAATGGTTCGGGAGAGACGGATGACCCAAGAGGGTCACCAGCAGCAGCAGCAGCCACAACTCGCTGCCACTGATAACGTGAACAATGGTTTTGAATGAAAGAACACCGGCCTTGAAATGGGGTTACTTGGAACTTGGGGTATGACATTGAATGCACAGCAGGACAGGAATGGCTTATGAATTTCTGGGAGTATACATGTTCGCAGGTAGGCAGGGGAGGAAGGGAGGAAGGAGCATAACCCAACTTAACCCATGACACGCAGATGTATGAAGAATGAGGGGGGCTTGCTGGATAGGAGTAGTATCCCTTGAACCATGTTTTAAATAAATACATCTCTTTTTTTTTTGTGTGTCTGGTTTAGAAGATCTTTACATCATATCAACATACATGAAATACTCCTCTTCTGTGTTTTTGCTTTTTGGCTTTTCTCTGCTGAGAGCTTGTTCTTTGGGTATTTGAAAGTTTTTGACTAATGGGTAGGTATCTGTCCGAATTGATTTCATTCTCCAATGGTTTCTTGGTTGGTACGGGGGGTTAGGTGTAGATATCTAGTATAGTTGACTGGGGGGTTGGAAAGTGAAGAATAGGATCTGGTCCGGAAATTAACATGGGAGGTTTGAAGGTGTGCTGTAGTAAAAGTATACGATAAGTTGAATTTGAATATTAAACAGATGACGAGGCACCGTTCAATTCAAAAAGAAGTTGAAAAGGAGGATGGTTTTTTGTTATATTCTGGAGAGACTTCCGGGTAGAGTCCATCCTACGGACCGACCGACTGACCAACCGCTTGCTGCCGTACATTTAGTGTGCGGCTATTGGGGTGGTACTCGTCTCAGATCTCGTGGTGACAGCTTCAAAGAAAACAGATGGAATTGAAAGGACAAAGCATGGACGGCAAGGAAAGAGAGCGCGGGGCTTTGTTGGAAAGTGTTGTGTTAGGTGTGGGAAGCGATGTGGTTTAGAGATCTTGGTTCTTTTGAAAGGGTTAACAAAGAATGCAGAGGGAGAGAAAGAGAGAGAGAGGAGTCAGGATACAAGGGTGAGGCTGAGCTGGCGGGTATCGCGATCTTTAAACAAAAGGAAAAGGGATATGGGAATTTGAACAAATGCATATACAGAAGAATGTCGAGGGTTTCTCATCCAATACCTTGAGCAACAGCCATGCCTCCTAAAATGGGATGGAAGTCTCAGGATCAAGGGGTAAGAGAAAGGAGTATATTCACCAAGGCATCAGGTACCTTTGTGCCAAAAGAGACTTGGCAACTTAATAGATGTATTCCTCGCAGTCGACCGAATGATGGCACATTCAAGCCGGCCAACATTTGGTTTCAGTCCCAAAGAGGAAGGCATGTTTATCACATTGGAGGCGTTCTGTGTGAGTATGTCGAACGCGCCTCTGCAAGCCAAAGGCCGTCACTATCTCAAGGGGCTTTGCACAGATAGAGCGCATCCGCAGTGGTGGGATCAACGGCGTCGAGTCTATCTCGGTGGCTTGCACCAGGTCTCTGGGACGGCATCAGCGGTTGATCCACGCGAAGTCCATACGGGCCGCAAGGTTTTTCGAAGCTCTTTGTCCGTCGGTCCAACATCTGGGACCCATCGATACAGAGTCGTAATACCCAGAGACAAGCGGATTGTAGTGCAAGGAAAAAAGGGTCTAGGAACAAGCGACAAGGACCATGAAGAATAGAATCAAAGAAAGCCAACAACCTGGAAACGTCCTGTAACATGCCTCCCATATAGTCAAATCAAGCAATTAGTTTGCCCATGGATGAAGATTTTCTGTGTGTTGGTGATGTGACAGGGTTTGCATCACCGCGTGCTGCGCTACCATACCTCTGGAACAACTTTACTAGTTCAACCCAGAGAATAGATTTCTTTGTGTGAGGACGGAGCAGGTGAGTACAAACGTACAGCACTGCGCAGTATAGCACAGCCCACATCACCATCGCTGTCAGATTCAGACGCTAAGCAGCGCCGAGCAGAGATTCCTTTGTTGTGTTTTACTGCCCATGCCGAATCGGGTTAGCGCAACAGTGAGGAATGTTACCTGCCGGAAACGTCGCTCAATTGCTGTTTGCCGACTTCGAACACAGAGCGATTGTCTTTGTAAATCACTTACTGCGTAGTGTAGTGAACGCTTTGAGAGTGGCCTTGCGCAAGGCCAAAAAGTCGCTCTTACTCTTACGTCTGGGAACTGTGTGGTCAGTATAGTACAGTACAGGAACATGACCGATGTTCCCCCATAGACTTTGGACGTCTAAATTTCCCGGTCGTGGCTTAACAGCAGCTCAAGTTTAATCATGTTCGTGGTACAGATTTCCCGCAGTGATGGATCAACTGTCGTCGGTAATAATGATGGTACAGACTCAGAGACCCATCCGCTGCAAGTAATCTCTGGACCCGAAAGGGTACAACTCCCGCTGCTAGTCACGGTAAACCAGACGCCCGGCAACGCAAGCTTCAAGTGTGCGTAATGGCCGTGGATAACTTTGTATCTTGCCGTGAGTCCAGTCGATCGTTGGTCTTAATTCGGAGTATTTGCGGTACAGGGCCAAGATACCGGCGCGTAACTTAGGTTCTCTGCACACGTTCCGGATGCGGATGGTCAGGAATGTGGCTAAAGATGATCAGTACGCCCACTTGGGATCCGCTTATGATGCGGCGTGTGAATCCTGGCGACAGCCACACTTCCATAACGCCTCAACGACATTGCGCGTGTATAGGTACATCAGGTTGGTGATTGCTCCCGAGATTCACATCACCTCTGTCTTCCTTAAGAAAACGCAATCAAAGAGAGAGGCAAATCTGAAAGATCTATAGAATCTGGATCCATACCATATAGTAGTCAAACAGAGTCTTCACCGCAATAATTTGTCAAGTCGCCCTGTTCACGACACAGCGGGATTATGGCGTGGCTCCGATACAGGCACGCAGATGATCGTAACGGCTCCTGGCTCTGCCGTAATAGCCTACCTGCCTGCTTTTCCAGATCCCTGAGTTGAAGACTTTGCATAAAAGTAGACGGCGACAGCCGTGAGATCGGGCATTGTTCCCGGATGCGGAAGGCCACCCTAAAGCGTCATGAAGGGTCGCCAGATGCAGCCCTGTAGCCATCCCACGACTAGTTTAAAGAGACGCAGTGGACCCATCCCTTTGAATCGAAAGCTGATTGAACAAACGACATCTTTGGATCCACTTTGATTGCCCTTGCACCTACCGATCAGACCGATTGTACTCCACAAAGACTCTAAAGAGTCAGGAAGCCTGTCCCAAGTAAGTACCTGCATCAGCCTGCATGACGGATGAACTTCACCGCGGGAGCGGCTCCGTATTGTGGGCTGCTCATGGCTGCAGCCGATGATTGACGCCCATCTTTTAGGTTGCCAAGCGAAGGCCGGATACTTGCAACCTGGAAGTCCTACCAGAAGCATTCAGCAATCGGTGAACAATCCCATCTGGGAGAGATAAAAATCTTTTTCGCTTCTGAAGTTCCCAATAAGGTCCCGACAACCTAGCGACGATCCACCATTTGGCGGTCTCCGACATATCGGCGGCCTAGAAGCCTTTCCAGAAGCCCAGTTGAACGTGGTTCGGTGAAGAGGCCTTACGTAGATACTGGTCCACCGTCAGTTCCGAATCGACGAACCCGATTCTCAAATCCCTCCTACCGTCAACGCTTAGTCTTTGCATTCTGCATAAGATTGTTTCCTTCAGCATTGTGCGATTCCCCAAACTTGCATCAAAGAGTCCATTGTGTGCGATACATCAAAGCGACAAACTGCCCAGCGCACAAACACAAGTCACATTGTACTCAAAGAGTTCTGCCCGGACAGCGTCTTTATCATCGTCGTGCGCCCCAAGGAATTCCAATCAAATCCACGAAAGCAACACCCATAGCAGCCAGTCCCAGCCTTGACTCTCAACGTCCCGAAAATTGCTCCGCTTGAAACGTGACACTGGTCGAGTGTCGCAGCATGACTAGTACTCGGTCGGTGCGACAACGTCTACTGACACCACCAACGACCAACGACGAAGACCAGAGCCTGCGTCACCTGGCTCCGTACAACACCGTCATGCCGACGTACCCAGCGTATCCGACGCCTCCGCAGCACTCAGTGGTAAGTGTGGTTTGATTTGTATGAGCAGGCAAGGTTGCTAATGATTTGTGAAGTATGGCGACCCGTCTCATTACCACGCAACCCAGCCGAGTTACTACCAAGCTGGAGAATCTGTAAGTCATAGACACCGAAACACAATTTGATCCTCCGAGCTGACAGCACCGCAGAGCCACTACCAGCATCCGCATGAAGGTCTGTACACCCGAAGCGGAAAGACTTTAGGATCTCCAATGATGTCTGGTCATGGCCCAGAGAGGAGATCGAAATCACCAAAGCCGAAGAAGTCGCGCAAGACGAACACAAAGCCCAAGACTGCAGTAATCAATGGACCTCTGAGTGAAGTAACAAAAGACTACAGTGTGCCGATTAAGAACATGGAAGAATGGGTCAATCGTTCGGCAGAGGTGCGACGAGCCGAAGCCGCCAAAAAGAGTGGATATGTCGCTCGCCCGATGAATTCGTTCATGATGTACCGCTCTGCATACGCAGAGAGGATCAAGCTGTTCTGCAAAGAGAACAACCATCAAATTGTATCCCAGGTTTCAGGCGCAAGCTGGCCGCAAGAACCCAAAGAGGTTCGGGACTTCTATGAGCGACTTGCTATGACAGAGCGAGAGAATCATCAGAAAGCACATCCAGAGTACAAATTCGCTCCCAATAAGAATGCGAACATCAAGAAAAGAAAATCGTTCGAGGGCGAAGATGACAGTGAAGGAGAAGATCCGACATATGGAGGGCGTGGTGGTTCTTCGAAACGATCCAGATCAGAGCAACATAGCGCTCGCACAACTCCATTTGAGAACAGGCCTGTTTTGCATCCGTTAACACACCTTCATCAGTCACCCTGGGAACCGAACACCGGAAGACATATGCAGCACATGGGGCCAGCCACAGACATGCAAGCCCAATATTATCAGGCGCCCGTAGCTCAGTATGTTCCAAACATTGAAGAGGTTGGCATGCGGAGGACAGTGTTACCAGTCGCTCGGTCGGGGACTCCTTTAGTTGGCATGCCAGGCGGCACCCACCAAGAGCTGCTTCAGCCACACTCGCAAATGTCGACACCAATACCTCCCGAAGGACAAATGGATCCGGCTTTGATGTACGAAGGGAATCATCATTACGCACCAGTTGAAGAATATGCAACTCATTATCAATATGGACCAACAAGTGGAATGTCAGCAGTTGAGCACCATCAATACACATCAGCGCCTGCGTATCATCCGGGATTGCAAACTTTGACAGATGATCGAGGTTGGGGTGGACCAGGGTCGGATTTTGATCGGGAGTTGGGCTATCAGTTGTAGAGGGGTCCACGTTTTGCGCATCTTGTTGTCATTATATCCAAAAGAAACATTAAGGGTATGGCGTTTGGTCAAGATGGGGATCTGAAGGCGGTTCATAGACGAGTCTTCCGGATGCTGCAGCAAAGCGCTGGCGTTGTGGAACCGGGTTAGTGAACACTGTATGCTTTGAAGATACCAGATTTAGTTCAGACAATTTCGTTCATATATCATATTTGCATGTTTATATCAAGCTGTCCATTGATAATGAGTCACAGTGTCGCGAGTCATCGTTGATGCTGGATTTCGTGCTTGCACAATGCCTATTGTTTCTGAAACAACCCGCATTGTCCTCGGTAGGTAGCCTTGTGATTGTCTCGGATCGATGTGGAAGATGAAGCGATAAGAACCTGAATTTCCTGTCCTCGCTTTCTCAACATGCCGACTTGTGGCCTTTAACGACAGCTTTAGGAATATGATGAGAGGATGTAAAGTGAAGTCGAAAAGTTGTCGTGTTTATTTAGTACGACCAATCATTGCTAGGTCCGAATAGAGCGTGTCGCGTCGAGGGATCCGGACCCACCTTTTCACCTAATGATTATTCCCTTTGTACATTTGCATCTATCAAGTTCGCTTTGGCCTGTGCTTTGTCTGCTGAGGCGCTTTCATTCATCAGCCAGGTCCACCTAGTTGATATCCTCATTCAAATGTACGGGGACCTGGGCTACAAGTTGGTAAGTCATCCGCTATTACTGTGACACGCTCGACGCGGGGCAATATTACTGACACATGTCAGGTCCAACATGCGAAACGCACACAGAACCTATCACATCTCCCACCTTACCAAATTGAGCTGATCCGAGGGATATCACGAGAAATACGAGATCTCAACAAGGAAGTCACGGAGGCTCTTCAACATGGCTTCGATGCTTCCGCTGATCCTGGTGCTGCGACCGCTATACTGATAAATCATCTCGCAATGAGAAGGAACAAGCGATGTCTCTTGGCGTATCACCGAGTTCGAGCAGAGAAACTTGACCAGATGTGTTGGGATGGACAAGATGTTTTGGAGCCGCAAAACCCAGCAGAAGGAGATGCGCAACAAGGCTCTGGAGGAAGCACGGGCAGCCAAAATTCTTTGAGTCCCGAAGAGGAAGAATATTTCCGCCAATACAATGATATGTTGGCAGCTTACAAGGGACAATGGACGGACATTGATCTTACAGGAAGTCTTGTGCCTCCCAAGGATCTTTTCATAGATGTTCGCGTACTAAAGGATGCTGGTGAGATCCAGACCGAGTATGGGTGAGTTAACAGCACTTGCCAACGGCCGAACGAGACCTGACCATTCCAGTGCAATCACTTTAACCAAGAACAGTCAATTTTACGTTCGTCATGGAGATGTGGAACGCCTCATCCAGCAGGGTTTCCTACAGCGCTTGAGCTGAACATACTGTGGCCCATTAGTCTGATCTTACAGGGCTTACGATACAACAGATGCCTTCGTATTGGGCATGCCATGGGTGTTCCCGCTTTATTGAAGCCAGGACAGAATGGATCAACCCGTTCCGCATGATCGTCCTTCCGCTAAGCGTTGTCAATATTCAGAAGCTGAGGGATATTGGCTCGACGCACGGTTTCTAAAAAGACCCGGAGCTTCAGGACTAGAAAGTCGAAGACTGAAGAGCTGGCTCATAACATAACTTGAGACTGTCCCAATGAACCTGCGAGCATACTGAGGCAAGATGCATATCCGATCAACGATCCCGAACAAGCGTTCCCTAGCCTGGATAAATCAGCAACCGCCATCCTGGTGCGAATCATCATCCGGAACGAGAGGCAATTGGCAACAAGGACACGTTATTATCAATTGTGAACAAGGCCATCTGGGTAACACACCGATGAGTGACCAGCGCATGCCACAAACAGATGAATGGCACCATCCGGATAGTGTCTCCTAGCTCAATGACGATCGTAGAGACCGAATGGCGCAATGATCGAGTAGGGACATGGCCTGCGCATCACGTGTCTACACATGCCTATCAGGGTACTATGATATAGAAAGAGCAGATGTACCATCCTGGCTAATCGAAAGTATATATTGACGCACTCAATCAATTATTGCTCTTGAAGGAGGTCTTGAAAACAAAGGCAGTGAGCGAATTTGTTGTGAAGAAGGCCTTCATCGTCGATTCTTTCCCTGATGCTCGAGTGGCTTTTTCCGGTGGCATAATATCTATATACCGTAGTAGGACCCTGTGGGGATCCAAATAATGCACCGTCGTGGTCATTGGAAGCTTCCAATTCGTGGCAAGAAGTAGGTCGTTCGCTTCGTCTCTTAGCCTTTTACTATGAGGCGTGGAGGTTCATCTCTGTATGCCGAAAATTTCTTGATCCCTGTCAATGGCGACAGTCTTACCCTGTAAGAACCACGGAACTCTTCACGAACATGCATGAGCGTAAGACACATGTAGTAAAGCGCATTGCCTCGGTTCCTTCGTGGGGGCGATAGTGCGTACTTCGATTACTGGAAGTCTCGGAAGCTATGCAGGTTTTTACTTTTGTTTTCTTTTTTCACTCAATTTGCACATCTCAAGACATACCGTCTCACTCGTCTACATTAGTATGTAAGTCCGGATGTAATTGCGTGCCTTGGCCAAATCGCATGCGCCTTATCAGTGGGAAGGAACCGTAAGGAAAGTGGGACATTCTCAAAGGAAACCAGCGGCGGCCTCGTAAACTAAATTAATGCAACCGATCTCCGCTGCCGTATCCAATGCCATCAGCTTTTCTCTTTCAGAACGCGTTAACAGCAACCACATTCAGGCCATGAAAACTCATCCTGGCAGTGCTCCAACGCCTGATGAGTAGTACTATCATTAATCTTTGCCTTGGGGGGTCTTCCTGCATTGGACGAAAATTTTCAATTGTCAATCTGTAGGTCACAGGCTACTTTTGGCTCGGATCTACAAATCGCCCAATTATCTTGTTATTTTGCGTCACCTGCTTCGACAGACCCCTCTCGAGCTGTGGTCTTGTACAACCTCCGTGCTTGAGGTTGCCCGAACTCCGTACAGATTTCATGGCGCTCATGGCATAAACTTGGAGAAATCACACGGTGTGTTGCCAGTGGACTCAGCATGACTACCCCTCGCAGAACCCGGGTAGATTCCCTACTCTCAACAGACTCCCGGGGAACTCCTTCTCAGGCTGACCATAGCTCACACATCGATGGTGGTGTCGACGGAGGCCCCATTGCTATTGGCGGCCGGTCGTATCACTCCCGCGGAAGACCCGATTTCACTCAGGCTTCTCAATACTCAGCATCGCCTAATATAAACCAGAAGACTCCAAGCAGGTCCTTCTACCATCGGTCCTTCCATGGCTCTATAGGTCAGTAAAATTACACCAGACTCCCAGAGCATGAGCTAATACATGGCAGATCCCGTCCACTACTCGTCGCAATCGGTTCGCCAGCAAACAGCCGAGCTAGCTTCGCTTGCACTTTCTGAAAGCGCGCCGGGTTCAGACTTCGTAACCAATCAAATCCTATCATCACAATCGCACCAAGGTCAGAATGAAAGATCATATCCGGAGAATGGGAAACCCATCGCTGTAGGTGCAGAGGAGACAAGGACGGGAACATCAGTGCCGCAACCTCAGAGTGCCCCGGCCACATCAGCCCTCACAGAGATGATACGGAACTCGCCGCCGAGCAGTGATGAGCAGGACGAGGAAAGCAATACTGCTGAAATGTTTGGGGACGTTCGGAACCCACCAAGTTCCATCGGTGTGATTGCGGAAGAGGGTGAAGAGGAGCACAATGACAATGAACGGACTTCGCTTTTACGCAAAAGATCTTCCAACGCTTTGCAAAAGGACTATGGATCAGAAAGTGATGTCGAAGGACAGAGCAAGCCGGTAAAAGCGGTTCGAAGTATCCGACGCGGCCTTCATCATGGTGTCCGGCACGTGGAAGACATCTGCTATATTCTCGTGCATCCTAAATTATGGGACAGCCAAGCCATGTTGGAAAGTGGTGTCAAAAAACCGGTCAGGTTGCTACCCGCTGTCTTCCTCGGCCTACTTCTCAATATCCTTGATTCTCTGTCCTACGGCATGATTCTATTCCCCTTGGGCGTCCCAGTATTTGACAACCTGGGCTCTGACGGTATTTCTATCTTTTACGTCAGTACTATAATATCGCAGCTTGTCTTTTCCTGTGGAGGGAGCAAATTTAGAGGTGGCATTGGTTCGGAAATGATCGAGGTCGTGCCATTCTTCCACGGTATCGCTTTCAAGATCATTGATAGTGTTGGGGAAGGCAATCAAAAGAGCGTACTTGCGACAACGATTACAGCATATGCGATGAGTTCTGTCATAACTGGTGCTGTCTTTTTCCTCATGGGAATTTGTCGGCTAGGATCTTTAATTGGTTTCTTCCCTCGACATATCTTGATCGGCTGTATAGGGGGTGTCGGATGGTTTTTGGTGGCAACAGGTGTCGAAGTCTCAGCCAGGCTTGGTGGCAGCCTGGAGTACAACCTTGGCACCCTTACGAAACTATTTCACAAAGACACTGTTGCGCTATGGTTAATACCCTTATTCCTCGCGGCTTTCCTCATCATCATCAAACGGCTTGTGCACAACAACTTCCTTGTCGGCGGCTATTTTATCAGCGTTGCTGCACTATTCTATTTTTTTAAATTCGCTCTTGGGTTTCCTATGGCCACTCTACGCGACAGTGGCTGGGTCTTCGATGCACCACCGAAAGGAAATCCTTGGTATCACTTTTATACGCTTTATGATTTTGAAGCTATTCACTGGGGCGCACTTGCGGAGACTATACCGTCAATGTTCGCGTTGACGTTCTTCGGTGTCCTCCATGTACCTATCAACGTTCCGGCTCTTGGAATATCCACTGGAGAGGATAATCTCAGCGTTGACAGAGAACTCATTGCTCATGGTGTGTCAAATGCTTTATCTGGCTTTGCCGGAAGCATTCAGAACTATTTGGTATACACCAACAGTCTCCTTTTCATTGATAGTGGCGGCAATAGTCGCCTTGCAGGTATCATGTTGGCCGTTGCCACATTCGGAATTCTCATTGCTGGCCCCGTGATTATTGGGTATATTCCCATAATGGTTGTCGGCGCTCTGATATTCCTCCTCGGCATCGAGTTACTGGAAGAAGCTCTCGTTGATACCTGGGGCCGTCTACATCGCCTGGAATACCTTACAGTTATCATCATTGTCATAACCATGGGTGCCTGGGACTTTGTTATAGGCATCTTAGTTGGTATCATTCTCGCATGTGTTAATTTTGTCGTTCAAACATCAAGAAGATCCGCTATACGAGCAACTTACACAGGGGATATCGCCTCATCCACTGTTCGTCGCCATCCCATTCAACGCCGTTTCTTGAAGGATGTCGGGAGACAAACTTATGTCATCAAGCTTGCTGGGTTCCTCTTTTTCGGTACTATAGTCGGAGTTGAAAACCGCATCAGGAGCATTCTCGCGGAAGATGCGTTCAGTGATCATCCGATTCGTTTTGTGACATTGGATCTGGCACACGTGAACGGTATCGACTTCTCGGCAGCTGAAGCATTCACACGTATCAATCGCCTACTCCGAAAGAGAAACGTCGTTTTAATCATCAGTGGTTTTGATCTGGAAGGGGAGGTTGGTATCAGTTTGCGCAATGTTGGCCTTTTTGGTGAGGAGAACGAAGTCGAAGTCTTTCCCGACCTCAATGAAGCACTCGAGTACTGCGAAAACGACTTTCTCAAAGCTCTATATCGCCGTCAAGAGACCCTTCGCGCTCATACGGCCTCTCGTACGGCCTCCAAGAATCTCGATGTCCCACATCCATCTTTAGGCCAGGCTTTCCCATCTGAGACGATTTTCAGTTCACCTCGTCGGCATCAGCTATACAAAGTGGCAGCTTCCGCACTTCCTGACCGAGATACGCTTTCCCCACGCCCTGGTTGGCAAAATTTCAAACAACCCCTTCCACTTCTGCTTCAGGTTTTCGAGGGCATTTCCATTAAAAATGAAGATTTTTGGTTCCCTGCCTGTCGGTTTTTCCAGAAACAGCAAATCCCCACGGGTACTATTCTGTACAATGAAGGCGATACTGCTAATGATTTCTTGCTTCTGGAAGACGGTATATTCCGCGCCGAGTATAACGTACCTCAGGGTCGATATTCTGAACTCATCGTCGCAGGTAGACCTTGTGGAGAACTGCCATTTTTCAGTGACACGCCACGCACCGCTACGCTGATTGCTGAGAGAGATTGTGTTGTCTGGAAGATGGATAGGGAAAATTGGGAAACGTGTCAAAGAGAAGAGCCGGACGTGGCAAGAGAGCTATTGATAGTTGGATTGAAGCTGACGAAGGAAAGGATGGACACAATTACGTCGTAAGTCTCTATCCCGACATCCTTCTGCTCGATCTCAAAGTGTCCATGTGCTGATGTCTCGGTTCCGTTGTCTACAGGTATGTTCTAACCACCGCTGGATGAATATAACATTCGCCTTCATGTACAGTGCCATATTTTAGCCTTTTCCATCCTATCATCGACATATTTCTCTGACCACAAATTGAGAGGCGAATCATTTTCCAACATCCTCCACTCTATCCTTTCAATCCAATTCACCTTTACGATTACAACATCACGGGAGAGACAATCTCCCTTGACCTCAAAAAGCAAGGGAAGAGAGAGAAGAGCACTACGAAAATAGGAGAGATCATATATACTACAGCAATAAGCGCGGCGTTTCCAGCGCATGTACATGACATCCAAAAGTAATACAATTGTACAAAGATGACGAGTGATATAGAACCATGCCTATGCAAACCTCTTGGATGTGATCAGGACAGTGAGTCTTAGAAGAAACGAAAGATGATGAACTACAAGAGGACATCATGTGTAGTAAATTATCGATTGGATGATATATAAAGAGGTCATATACTGGCCAACATCTCGTCTGCCGAATGAACTACCCGACAACATGGGAGTCTTCCGTATTCCTTTAAGAAGTCTCATGGACTGCCGATTGATATAATATATTCATCCCGGAACCACTGAGGACCCTACGCCGATCCATAGCGGGCATATCCGTGCCCCGCCTCCGATAAAATGATTCTCGCGACCGCCCGGAGTAGAATTGGATGCTAAACGCTGAAAGCCGATGAACAACAAAAGCTCAATGACACATATTCTAGGTCCCTCACGTTCAACCCTCAGGAGTCATTGATCATTCGTTTCTTGAATGAGAGTCGCTTCTTTCCCTCCACTCGCCTTCTGCCTCGAAATACCCTCGCTATGGCGGCGTTTACCACGGGTCTCAGTTCGAGGACTGCGTCCTTAGCCGCTCGCCGTTTGGCAGTGCCCCTCCGCCAGCGATACTCAACGTTTGCAGCTTTCAAGGTCCCAGAAATAAAGAATGAGCCAAATGTACGAAACACCCTAACTTGACTTTGAAGATCGGAAGCTCAATGGATTTCAGCAACATTACGCGAAAGGTTCACCCGAGAGGGAAAAGCTCCTCGCAGCTGTCGAAGCATTCAAGAAGAAGGCCCCGATTGAGGTGCCTCTATTCATCGGTGAGAAATCGGTATGAATCGACGTCCCATGATGGTGAGGATTGTCTAACATCGTCGCAGGTAACAACATCGTCTATTCTTACACAGTCCAACCCATCGTCGCATGCGACACCGGTCGCAAAATACTCGAATGCTTCTCCTGCTGAGGTCCAGCAAGCGATCGAGAGCGCACTTGCAGCGAAGCCAGCGTGGGAGAGCCTCCCATTTGCGGACAGAGCTGCTGTGTTTCTTAAGGCCGCAGACCTGATCAGCACGAAGTATAGATATGATATCATGGCGGCGACGATGGTGGGACAAGGAAAGAATGCATGGCAGGCAGAAATTGATTCTGCCGCTGAGTTGGCCGACTTCTTCAGGTTCAACGTACGGTACGCTGAAGAATTGTACCGTCAACAGCCAGCTTTCAACTCCGCAGGGGTTTGGAACAGGACAGAGTGGCGGTCGCTCGAAGGCTTTGTCTATGCAATTTCTCCTTTTAATTTCACAGCCATTGGTGGCAATCTCTCCGGCGCACCAGCCTTGCTGGGGAATGTCGTAGTCTGGAAACCCTCGCCATCGGCCATTGCTTCGAACTACTTGGTTCATCAGATTCTCCTTGAAGCTGGACTTCCAGCTGGCGTCATCCAATTTGTCCCAGGAGATGCTGAACAGGTGACTCAGGAAGTCCTCAGCCATCCGGAATTTGCGGCTCTCCATTATACTGGCAGTACAGCAGTTTTCAGGAAACTCTATGCACAGATTGCACAGGGTGTGGCAGAGGGCAAATACAAGGGATATCCACGTATTGTTGGAGAAACCGGCGGAAAGAACTTCCATCTTATTCATCACAGTGCGGATGTAAGCAATGCTGTCAACAATACTGTCAGAGGTGCGTTCGAGTACCAAGGACAGAAGTGTAGCGCGACGTCACGGGCCTATGTTCCAAAGTCATTATGGCCTGAGTTCAAGGCCAAGCTCGTGGCCGAGACAGAGAAGTTGAAAATTGGCGGTGTAGAAGAATTTGGGACCTTCATCGGCCCCGTCATCCATGAAGCATCTTTTTCGAAACTGTCCAAGGTCATTGACGATGCTAAAGATGACAAGGACTTGAAACTCATTACCGGTGGAAAATACGACGGCTCAAAAGGCTATTTCATCCATCCTACGATCTATGAAGCTACGACACCTTCACACCCAAACTTCAAGACGGAGTTCTTCGGTCCTATCTTGACGGTATATGTCTATGACGACTCAAGTGAGACCGCATTTGAAGAGATGTGCAAGGTCGTCGACACTGCTACCGAATATGGATTGACCGGTTCAGTGTTCGCAACCGATAGAGCTGCCATCCGACAGGCCGAAGAGGCTTTGCGCAACTCTGCCGGTAACTTCTACATTAATTGCAAGAGTACCGGTGCAGTTGTTGGTCAGCAACCTTTTGGTGGCGCTCGGGCCAGTGGTACAAACGACAAGGCTGGAAGCTTGAGCTTGTTGAGTAGGTTTGTCAGTCCAAGGTCAATCAAAGAGGAGTTCCTGGCAACTGGGAGTGTTGAATATCCTTCTAATCAGATCGATTAAAACTTGTGGGTTCGTGTTTACCTAGGGGCAGCAAAACGATTAAATGGGTCAGGAATCTATGAATGATAACAATATTGTGAACCAAACAGTAGTACTTAATCATTGTATAGGACATAGACTCTCTCTTCAACAGTCTGAGCACAAGTAGACCGTAGGGATACAACTGAGTCCATAAGTCCACAGACCTTGAACGTGGCCATCAAAACTGGTGTTGTTGACACGACTGACGAAGTTGCGTTTGTTTATGTCATGTGATCTGCAGGGACAGTAGCCTATCAAATTTCTCCCTTCACCGCCTAAACGTCCCAAGGAGCGGCTTCTCCAATGATCCGAGATCCCCTTTGGTTTCCCCCCTTTGGCCTACTCGCCTGTCACGTTGGTCCCTCTTCGCTAAGGTTAAAGCGGTTTTGTTGATTTCTCCCACAACCCAAACCATCACCAGTCCAAAGCATCCGCATCCACTCTTACTCCTGTCTCTTCATCCCTTTGACCGTATCTCAGTTCTCTACATAACCCGACTTCTATCTCATCTTTCACCTCAGCTCATCCTTTCGTCCCCTTCGAGCTTCCTTTCAATACCGCCAACATGCGTGAAATCGTACGTAAACAATCAGTCCCTCAAGGAACGCGTCCTTGACATTCACACCCCCTGACCGCAACCCCACCTGCTCTCTTGTTGATACCACCTGAGGATTGACTGACATCTGTTTCACTATAGGTCCATCTCCAAACCGGTCAATGCGTAAGTCCATCTGCAGTCGTCTGCTTTACCAGATTTCCACTGACACTGTATAGGGTAATCAAATCGGTGCTGCCTTCTGGTAAGCTGAGATTCTTCGAGTCGCGCAGCTGAGAAAGACGCGCGACAATCGGCCAAAATAAGATGCTTATACAATCACAGGCAAACCATTTCTGGCGAGCACGGCCTTGATGGCTCCGGCATGTAGGTTTAAGTTGCTAGAGACTTCATCAACACCTGGCTAATATGCTACAGCTACAATGGCACGTCCGATCTCCAACTCGAGCGTATGAACGTCTACTTCAACGAGGTAAACAAGCACTGTTGTACCTGCAATACAAGATTCACAGCTGACGCTTTCTAAGGCATCCGGCAACAAGTATGTCCCACGTGCTGTCCTCGTCGATCTTGAGCCAGGTACCATGGATGCAGTTCGTGCTGGTCCATTCGGTCAACTCTTCCGCCCAGACAACTTTGTCTTCGGTCAATCTGGTGCTGGTAACAACTGGGCAAAGGGTCACTACACTGAAGGTGCCGAACTTGTTGACCAAGTCCTTGATGTCGTTCGTCGTGAGGCCGAAGGGTGTGACTGCCTCCAAGGTTTCCAAATCAGTCACTCCCTTGGTGGTGGTACCGGTGCTGGTATGGGTACATTGTTGATCTCCAAGATTCGCGAAGAGTTCCCAGACCGAATGATGGCTACATTCTCCGTTGTCCCATCCCCAAAGGTCTCAGACACTGTCGTTGAACCATACAACGCCACCCTTTCCGTTCATCAACTTGTTGAGAACTCTGATGAGACTTTCTGTATCGACAACGAGGTATGATCTAGATGTCTGTGCCAGGCAACCCATAAGCTAACTTCACCCAGGCTCTCTATGACATTTGCATGCGCACTCTTAAGCTGTCGAGTCCTTCATATGGTGACTTGAACTACCTTGTCTCCGCAGTCATGTCTGGTGTCACCACTTGCTTGCGTTTCCCAGGTCAACTCAACTCCGATCTCCGCAAGTTGGCTGTCAACATGGTTCCCTTCCCACGTCTTCATTTCTTCATGGTCGGATTCGCTCCTCTGACCAGCCGTGGAGCAAACTCTTTCCGTGCTGTCACCGTACCAGAACTTTCTCAACAGATGTTCGACCCCAAGAACATGATGGCTGCCTCCGACTTCCGCAATGGTCGTTACCTCACCTGCTCTGCCATCTTCCGTGGCAAGGTCTCGATGAAGGAAGTTGAGGATCAGATGCGCAACATCCAGAACAAGAATGCCTCTTACTTCGTTGAATGGATTCCAAACAACGTTCAGACTGCTTTCTGCGACATCCCACCCAAGGGTCTCAAGATCAGCTCCACCTTTGTTGGTAACTCAACTTCAATCCAGGAACTCTTCAAGCGTGTTGGAGATCAATTCTCTGCTATGTTCCGACGCAAGGCCTTTTTGCATTGGTACACTGGTGAGGGTATGGACGAGATGGAGTTTACTGAAGCCGAATCCAACATGAATGATCTCGTTTCCGAATACCAACAATACCAAGAAGCAAGTGTCTCTGAGGGTGAGGAGGAATACGGCGAGGAGGAGCAACTCGAGGGTGAAGAATAGATAGGCGGATGATTTGTTCCTGGTACAAATTAACCTCGCTTCGATGTTGAGTGCCTCTGGCAATAGAGCGCTGCGGTTTTCTTGGTCATATGTTGATACACCCCGACCTTTACACTCTTGTCTGGTTCATCAAGCGTTGCTTCACCTGACTCCGTAGCAAGTCAGACTGGGTAATGTTCAGGAGGCAGCCGGTGACACGATTGATGGCACCTTTTACAAATAGCGAAATTGAAACTTTAATACTCTCTGGTGGAAGCTGGTGTTTTGTATTGTGTGTTCAGTCAACTGTAATTGGAAAATCAGCTGTTCTAAGAATGGAGAGGTTTGTGTCGAGTACCATTTCACTGTCAGCCGCTCACAAGATGTTGGTTCGTTCCCGACAGTATTCCGGGTCAGTAAGCACTAATGCATTATCGAGGTTGGTTGCTGTAGAATATATCTATCACGAAGAGAAGTGATCGATTCGACAACAGATAATCTTTTATTACTCCTACATTCGACAACAGATAATCTTTTATTACTCCTACATTTAACAAATCGTGATTGATCTCGGATGCAGCTGTGTGGTTTGTTGAACGTGAATCTCGTGAGGCATCATTCAGGTAGGTTACTATTATTACATGCGATCTAGAGACAGCTCCCACCATGAAGCCCATGCTCTATCGATGTTCTTCGTCGATACATTGCTTCAAGAACCTCCACTTGATCATTTCCAAGTCAAACAAGAGGGAAAGGCACTCCTTCTGCTCGCTTCTTGGTCCGGTCCCTTACGGACGACGCGTTCCTTGAGACACTCAACGTTTTCTAAGTTCCGAGATCTCAAACCGGCGCATCTCTGACAATGTCGGAAACGAGTTATTCCGAAAGCTCTCGAGCTCGGACATCATTTCGCCTTCTTTTCAGCTTTTCAGCTTCTAGTTAAGGAACATACGTGGACAGATGCCTTGGCGATGGGGGAGAAGTCGCGCATTGGTTCTGTCTGGGTTTTCAACAGGCCATTGCAGTAAGGTCGGGTTCGCTCTGGTTTAAGGCTAACAAGCATTCTGTCTTGTGCTGTTTCGAGGAATGCAACAGTAGGTATTCTACGTTGACTTGCTTGGTGCTGGTGCTGGTGCTGGTGCTACCGACTGCATGAAAGTATATTGTTCCCACCTGGCTCTTTGTCTTTGTCTCTTTGTTCAGCTTCGACAGACAATAGAGTCTTCGAAGTTGCCTTTGAAGAGTAGATAAATACGCTGCTACCATTGCATGCTGTTTATTTGAGCCATTTTACTATTAACTCTCTCTGACGGTATATCTTTGGCCATCTGATTTGGCTATCAAACAAAATTGGAATATACGACCCCTCGTCCATTTCAGTGTGACCGCTACAGATGAACAAGGGCCGATACTGGAGAAGAAGTATTCTCATACTTATCCATCACCATGCATGAACAAGATTTCATTTCCTCTCTTTCAGATCTGACGGGAAACGTCGCTGTCGTAACTGGAGGTGCCGCTGGTATTGGTCTCGAATGTACCATCTATTTGGCTCGTCTAGGAGCGACTGTTTATGTCCCTACGCGGAATAGGACCAAGGCTGAAAAGGGCATTCGAGAAGCCATAGCCCGACTATCGAAGGAGGGCATCGATGCCAGCAAACGTCTAGTCTACCATCAGTTGGATCTCAGCTCCATGAAAGATGCATGGGAATCTGCTATCAATCTCAAAACACGAATTGGGGAAGACATGAGAACGAGGGAATCTCAACCTAGACTTGATATTCTAGTTGCCAATGCCGGCGTCGGTATGCTTCCTCTTGATCAATTATCACCGGATGGGTACGAACCGACGTTCGCTACGAATCACCTCGGCCACTTCTCGTTTACCCTGGGCTTACTTCCTCTCATCCACTCGACCTCTCGTACGATCTCGAAAGAAGCACGAATCGTCGTCGTCGCCAGCTTTGCTCACAAATCTGCCACCCGTCTTGACTACACGTTCCTGCGAACCCCTCACCCTTCGCCTACCGGCAGTTTAGGCATCCTGATGGCCATGCCCAGCATCTTCCAACAATACTCCAACTCCAAACTCGCCAACGTTTATTTCACCCTCGAACTTTCCCGCCGATTACACCAGTCTACGTCCATAACACCGTCCTCCCCATCAAGCCGTTCCAACATCTACGTTAATTGTGTCCACCCCGGCACCGCACACTCGACCGGCCTCGGCTCCTCCTTCTCCGCCAACCCCCTCATCAAATCCATCATCGACCCCTCGATCCGCGCCTTCTTCAGCCTCTTCGCCTCCCCCGTCACCGACGTCGCGAAAACACAGACCTGGCTCGCCGCGAGTCCAGCCGCCACCGCTGCCGCCGCCGTCGCTGTTCGGAAAGACAGTAGTAGCGATGACGGCGACGCAGTAACCACCGGTTCGTACTGGAGCATCCAGCGGAAAGGATATGCGGGGATCCAGCTGGGGGACTACGCGGGCTGTCAGCAGCTAGAACTTGAGGGGTTGGCGAAGGAGAAGGGCGAATGGGAGAGGTTGTGGAGGGTTAGTTGGCAGGAACTCGAGAGCGTTGTGGGGGGAGATGGGTTGAGGGAGGTTAGGGAGTTGGTGGGAGATCCGTAGGTAATTATACCTACGTACATGGGAGGTGACTTGAGGCATCGGAAGATGATCATGACTGATGAATGAATCCATCCATACATACATACATATAGACATATAGACATACATACATTAGAAAGAGTTTCTTCCTTCACGGCGCAAAATACAGACAATAAAACAGCACGGCACAGTAACAATCACCTATCTCATCTCCCTAGGTATCCTATCCTATCCTTTCCTTCCTTCCTTCCTTTCCCATACCATGGGGGAAAGAAAATACAATTTCCCCAAGGGGACATACCTACCTAGGTACATATATGACTTATATATTTCCGATGCCAGTGAAGACCGAAACGGGAAGAAAAGCGAGAGAGAGAGAGAGAGAGAGAGAGAGAGAGAGAGAGAGAGAAGGATGTATATATAATAGATGTAGATGTATATGTATGAGAGGGGGGGCCTTTTTGACGGGCTATGGGTTATATCTGTCTGTCTGTCTGTGTGTTCAGTACATACATACATAAGTTATCTCATATTTATTTTCTTTAGGGAAAAAGGAAACAACATCTCGTCTTTGTCTGTCTGTCTGTTCTGTCGACCGTTTCCGTACGAAGAGGATATGCATGCATAATATAACTATGGGATGGTAACAAGGTGAAGATTGATTATTGTTTACCACGTAAGTTAGTACCCAATTAGGCCATAGGATTTTGGAGTTGCTGATGGATGGGTGGTTTACAAGTAATCATTAAGTGTGGAAGGGAGACAAGAGATGGAGTTGGGGGAAACAAAATATCCCCTGGATAGGTAATTATTATGTTCTTTATTCATTATCTATCAGGTGAGGTTGTTGAAGTAATGCGATGGGGTGATCGAATACTCTATTCGTAGCGAAGTCATGAGATTTGTTTCTTCTTGTGTGCAGAACTTTAGTTACATGCCACTTCACTGGTGGTGTGTAGACTTAAGGAAATGCCGACAGATTCAGCAGGGGAAGAGAGAGAGAGAGATCATCATTGTCGGAACAGCTCGACAGGCTCGCAGGTTCTTACTTGCAGCCGAGGAGGCGAAAGATGGGATAGTGAGATCGGCATGGAGGGATAGGAGAGGGGGGAAAAGGCAGGTAAGTGAACATAATAGGTTCTGCATTTTGCAGGGTTTGCTTGACCGACTGATTGATTGATTGATTGGCAGAGTTACTGTCCTAGGATGAGATGTTGCAGTAATAATGTATGTAAGTTAGAGGGAGAAGGGAGAAAGAGAAGCTAGGTAATTAGATAGGTGCTGGCGTGGATGGACTATCTAGCATGTTGGTTGTTGATCCGTGATCACCGTTGGATGGTGTGTCGTCGCACGAGACAACGTGATATTGCTGGAAGAGAATGACGAGCATCTCTTTTTTTCTGTTATCGCTGCCACACACCCTCAGATTTCCAACCCTCGCTGGTTATTGGTGTGTTTTTTTGCCGTTCTGAGAGATCACGCATCAAGACAGGTTTGCGATGTAGTCTGTACTTACTGTGGTTATATTATTGTATCGATGAAATTGGCGCGCCCTCGCCTGGAAGAAATCGTTCATATTGCTGAAAGTAGTCAAATTGACTTACCTAAGTTATTAGTTATCGTAATCCCCCTTTTAACTGGAGACAAGGGGTCTTTTGTTCCTCGACTTCTATCAGAAATGAGTGGTAGTCGCCATACCATGTTCATTGGTTTCCGGTAATTAGCGTTTTTCATATTAAGACGATCTGCGACAACAAGGGCAAAAAAAGAAGGATAGGGTTGCTCGGTTGCTGGGAAGAAAGGGTGGAGAGGGTCAAGAGGTCAGAGGTATCTTTCCTTGCGAGAACAACTTGGTTCCCATTGACCCGCTCGCTCTATTATAGTGTTCCAAGCGTTAGAATCCGGTTCAATCTCAATGGAAATTGACTGGTTGGCGATCTGTATACGGACTGTGATGGTATACGAACATCAGAAGGTAACCAGGAGAGAGTGAAGAACCCCGACAAGTAAAGGCAGCGGTCATTGACGCCATTGACGCTTCATGCGCAAGTTCCAAGCCAACGCCGAGTCAGGCACCCCTTGCCTGTTCTCTGTCATCCGATCATGTCTTCTTCGTCCATGTACAATTTGTAGTAATGCCATGCCTGAAAGCGGTTTAAGGGAATGGAGCCGCAGGGAATTGCGATGGGCTGTTTGATATGAATTTTGCAACGAGGGCGTATCCCATAATTAACTTAGTCTAGCCAACTCGGTCATAATCAAAATATAGATTGGTACATCAAAATGAGCAATTGTGAGAGTACGGTTGGTTGAGTGTATGGGAGATTGTAGCAATATTGAGGGTTCGGCTATACAGACGGCATGGAGGCTCGGTTAGAGACAGCGAGATCTAGACAAGATGATATATATGAAGTGAATACTGTAGTATCTCCTGTAGCATCTACTATAGTATCCTGTACTTATGTCCCATGTCCCATGTCCTACGTACGTAGTAGTACATATATTTGATACGTTAAAGGGGAAAAAGGAGACGGTCTTGACGGTCATCAGGGAAGATACTAAAGTGGTAGTCGTGGTCCTTCCCGTCAAAACTAAGAGCATCGAAGCAAATGATTGGCGGTGGACCACGAGATTTAATTTGACTTGACGCGCCCACTGGTGCATCGCACTATGCTGAAGGTTTAGTTTCAACTGAAGAAAAAAAAACTGGGATCCTTTTCCTTTTTGTTTGGCTTTAACTTAGCTGGGAATAATGGTAATGGCATTGTATTGTACAGTATACGACAGAGTAGAACCTAACGGTCAAAGGAATTAAGCCTAACTTCTCTTTACCGTAGATGGATTTAAGCAGTGGAAGTTTCCCCAAATTAAGTAAAAGAAATCAACAGGATGTTTGAATCCCAACCATAGTGCTCCCCCTCTAGGCATGGTAGATTAACTGGAATCAAATGTTGAAAAAGTACACTACCGCAGGTAAAGCCCGTACGAGTACAGTAACAGTAACTAGGGGAAGTCTAGCCAAGCAGGGATGCCTTCTCCCTCCTCTTTGCTGCCCTCCTTATTTATTCCTTGCCCACCCAAACAAACTCTTGATCCCATCTCATCTACCACTTTCTACCTCTTTCCACACCATCCCATTTGCTTAAAGCTCTCGGCTCATCTTTTCTTCTTGCCATTCCATCTGCATCTGCCAAACAAGGTGAATATCAGAGAAACAGTGGTTGGTGGCTGTTGTTGTTATTACTACGCGACACGCCTCATTTGAATACCCCTTGCTATTCACCCGACCTACTTTTTCTGTTTGGATAGCTTGCGCTTAGCTTCCAACTTCTCACGTGCAATAATTATTGTCAGGACCGGGAACAGAGGGTACAAATAGCCACTTGCACATCGCTCACACCTCGTGTATCTACTTCTTACAAACTACATTCACCATGTCGGACGTTGCTACCAAGCCAGTCGAGGAGACTCCCGCCGCTGCTCCAGAGGAGTCCACCCCTGCCGCCGAGCCCACGCCTGCTGCTGCTCCAACTATTGAGGAACCATCCACGGAAGCTGCTCCAGCAACCACCGAGGCAGAGGCGCCAGCAGCTGAAGAGCCTAAGGTCGAGACCACCACTGAAGGCGAGGCAAAGGTTGAGGCTACCCCAGCCTCAGAGGGCGTCTTGGGCTTCAAGCACCCTCCATTCCCTAAGTAAGTGACGATATGCCTCGCAACTGTACGACGCGCTAATCTATGATACAGCACTCTACGTTTCTCCAAGCGTTTCTTCTGGTTCAGTGACGAGCCCGTCAAGGCAGAAAACTTGAGCACATATCTTCGTGAGACCAAGGCTGAGGTTGCCCACCCAACTATCGCATGGGCTTCTGAGACCGGTAAGGGTCTTTTGTTCTACACGAAGCGTGCCGAAGACAAGAGCCACCCAGCTGGCATCATCAACCTTGTACGTTCCAAAATGCGCACGCGTGAAAGTTCTACCATTAACGAGTCCTACAGTCTGAGGTTACCGACGTGACAAAGGAAGGTACCAAGGATTTCTCCTTCAAGGTTAACGGCCACAAGTTCATCTTCTCCACTGAGAGCACCGAACAACAAGCTAGCTGGATCGTTGCGCTTGAGAAGAAGGTTGAGGAGGCCAAGGCATCAAAGGAGACAGTTACTGGCAGCGAGGGTTACAAGAGCACCTTGGAAAAATATGGTAAGTTTTTCATTGTTTACACTTTTGAAATTCTCGGTCGCATTCTTTGAGTTTCGCTACGGGAACTCCACTGACTAACGCGACACTAGCCAAACCAGCGGCACTTGCAGCCCCAGTAGCTACGACATCGAAATCCACCTCACCTAAGCCAAAGAAATCCACCGAGGCCAAGGCAAAGGATGCAGTGAAGGACACACCTTCTAGCGACGAGGAGAAGAAGGAGAAAAAGGGTCGCTCTGTCTCTCGCAAGAGGGCCAGCATCTTCGGTACCTTCCTCGGCAAAAAGGAAGAGGAGAAGAAGGAAGAGAAGGCCGAGGAGCCAACCGAAGACAAGAAGGAGGAGCCAGAAGCTGCTGAGCCAAGCACTGTTGGCGAGGTTGCTCCTGAGGCTGCTGCTGTTACTGCCGCCGCCGAGGAGCCGAAGGAGGAGAAGAAGGAGGAGGACACAACTCCTGCTCACACTGCCGCTACTGAGGCACCTGCTGCTGAGAGGCCCAATTTGGACAAGAAGAAGCGCAGCTCCATCTTCGGAAGCTTCTTCGAGAAGGTCAAGAGCCCAACTACTGAGAAGAGTGAGAAGGATGCCGTCCCGGAAGCCCAGACTGAGGAGGCTGCTCCTGTCGCCGAGACCGCTCCCCAAGTTGACACACCACTTGAAACTCAACCCATCGACACGGCTGCTGTGACTGCCCCTGTCGATGGTGCTGCTGAGACTCCCGAGACCAAGGAAGCCACTCCCGCAAAGGAGTCGAAGCTCAAGGGTCTCTTCAAGAAGGTTGAGGGTAAGGTCGAGGGTAAGAAGGAGCCCAAGGAGGAGCCCAAGAAGGAGGAGAAAGCCGAGGAGGCTGCTGCTCCTGTTGAGGCCCCTGCCACCACCGAAGCTACCCCAGCCGAGACCGCTGCGCCTGCTGCGCCAGCTGTGCCTGCTGAGACGCCAAAGGAAAAGCGTCGCACTTCTATTTTCGGTACCTTGAGCGGTACCATCAAGAAGAAGACCGGCAAGAAGGCCCCAGCTGAGGAGAAGAAGGAGACTCCAGCTGAGACTGCTACTGAGACTGCCGAAGACAAGCCAGAGCCAATTAGCAAGGATGAACCCGCCACCAACGGTACTACCGAAGAACCGAAGGAGACCATTGGTGATGTCCCACCGACTACCATGGAGTCATCCCCCGCTATCAAGGCTTCCGCATGAAGGGGCGACCAGGTCAGGGCGAGGATAGATCCCGCTGCTTGCCGGGTCTCGAGAGCCTCCAGTCCGGTTGAACATGAGAAATGGTGGGATTCCGAGTTCATGTCTCGCCCCGACCTGATGGCTTGACGACTCACGCAACGTTTTTGGATGTTTCGGCATCTTCGATTCACCCTTCCGACAACCGATATCTGCGCTCTCGATGTCTCGTGTACACATGCACTCTTATTGTTCCACAAAAAGATACCCAATTTCGACCAATACCCGATCCGCTATCGTTTGCGCATATTAGATTGATACCACTGTTGCGTTTAGTGTTGCATTTTGCATTTTGGACCATGGACCTGATGCTACCACGATCGTTACCTGTCGAATTTACCCGAGTTTGTTGTTTATTTGCTCAGATACCCGTGCCAATGTTCAGGGCAAGGTATGAGCCTTATCAGGACGCTTTGCTCCGGATCATTGGTACACTCCATATGGCATGTGCTTCTAAGAGATACCCGTGCTAAAGGAAGAGGTGGTGAGATCTTATTGGATTTTGGTCACTCTTGTCTTTATGACACAACGTCCATGATTGGGGCCTCATTTTGGTCTGTCGTTTATATCTGTCGTTCAAGTTTGGGATTTGCTCGATCGAGGTAATAACTAATAAAAAAATATCCATTTGTTTGCCCCGATGTTCTGGGTCTGCTCTGTAGACATGTCCAGTCGGTAGATGTAATTAACGGTGAGATGAAGTAACACCAAGCTGTCTTCTGTAACCAATTCTTTGAGGTTTTCCTTGACGGTGACCACAATCAATTTATTCAGCATATAGAAACTTGGGGTACCTAGCCAACAATTGTCAAGTCATGTTTACATTCAATACCTAGCTGTCTGTCTTTGTGCTTTATTCTTGTCTAACTTGCTCTCGGTCCTTTTCTTCTGTCTGTCTCTCTCTCTCTCTCTCTCTTTTTTTTTTTTTCTCAAAATTTCTAAACTCTGTTATAATAGATAGACAGCTCTGTGTATGTATGATACGTCCCGTCTATGAGATTTGAGATTTGTTGCGTAATTTCTATCTATATTTTGTGTGTAAGTATCCATGTGTGTAAGTTACCTATGCTTCTATAATATCTGTTTTTTTTTTTTTTGATCGTCCCTCTTATTGATTCCCCTTAACCACCAGTACTTTTATTACTTAGTAGTACTAGTAGTAGTAGTAGTAGTAGTAGGAATCCCAATCCCGACCAAAACCGCCGGTTCCTTTACGTTGTGATGTTGATAACTAGTTTTTTTTTTGGGACCTCAATCAGCTTTTTTCAAATTACAGCAGGATAATAAACGGCCGAACGAATCGATCGAAACAGACTCACCTCAATACACCGACCCCGCCGGGTTCGATCATCATGCCGAGCGCGAAATCGAGCGGGAGGTTGAGCCAGCGTTTGACGAAGGCGCGGAGGAGGTGGCCGTGGGCGAAGAGGATGATGTCTGTAGGTGTTTTTGCGGTGGTGCTTGTAGGGTGGTGGTGCATGAGGGGAGCGTGGAGGGATTGGATTTCGGAAATGAGGGAATCGAGGCGGGTTGTTAGGGCGGTGGGGGATCTGAAAAGAGAGTGTTAGTTTTTTTGGAGGGGGGGGGGGGGGGGGGGGGATGGATATGAATGGAGATGAAATGAAATGAGATGATGATACGTACTCTCCTTCTTCACATCCGTCTCTCCAAATATCCCATTCCCGCTCCGTATCCAATCCCCTCTCTTTCCTCCCCTGCCGAATCTCCTTCGTCACCAACCCTTCATACAGCCCATATTCCCACTCGGCCAACCTCTCCTCCTTCTTCACCACCTTCACATCGCTTTCGTTCTTCTCGAGGGTCTTTCGCTCGCTCCCGGAAATGGCCAGTTCGTACGTCTCGTACGCTCGTAGGCGGGGGCTGATGTAGACGGCGGCTACGTTCGAGGGGTCGATCAGTTTGCCGGGGCCGATGAGGATGGTGCCGGTGGACGTGACTTGGTCGCGGCCGTGGGAGGTGAGGGGGAGGTCGGTGGTGGAGGTGTAGCGGCCGTTTATTGTCCATTCGGTTTCGCCTGTGGAGAGGAAAAGAAGAGGGGAGGAAATTGTCAGTCTGTGATAGATGGACGATATGAGAGAATCGGAGGTCTCAATCTCTGACAACAAAAGAAAAAAGGAATATTCTTTGAAATGGTAGGTATCATATAAATCGGCATGCCCACAACGATAGAAACCATACATCCAGTAACATAAGCAATATATATAAAATCACCAATTTTCAAGCAAGTGAACCACTCCTAACAGCGAAATCGTATAGACCAAGTCATTGACCTTTAAACAATAAAAAAGGAAGAATTCAAAAAGAAAAGAGGAAAAATCGAAGCAAACTCACCATGACGATACAAAAACACCCTCGGCGTCCCATCATCTTTATCCGGCATGTCAAATTTTCCTTCCCTGTATATATATATCCTAGATCTGTCCCGTCCTAATGCGTGAACTGTATCAACTACTGCTGCTGCTGTGCGAAGTGGTGAGTCGACTCGAGTCGAATTGAATTGAATTGGATCGTGAGGTAGTTAAGGTAGTGAGGGGTGGTGGTGGTAATGGTAATGGTAATGGTGGAGAGACACAGAAAGTGGCTTCGGCGGGTGGAAACAGAATTATTATTATTATATTTTATTTATGGGGAACGTTTGGAAGAAACTGTGGTGGTGGATCTTTAAGGACGCAAACAAAAGCTGCGGCGCAAAGTGAAGAGATAGATGGATGTTTTACGGGAAATAGAAGGAAAGGGAGAGGATATATTGATAAGTTTTCTATTCTCTATTTATTTGCTGAGAGGGGTACAGTAATGAGTTGGTGATGTGCTTGTCGATCGTGTTGAGGGTTGCATATGAAACGAGTGGGTAGTACAGGCGGTGCGGTCTGACCTGACCTCCATCTAAAAGCGAGGAGAGAGAGAGAGAGAGCTGATGGCGATATCAACCTTCAGGAGGCTGTTTCGTTCCTCATTGTCCTCGCCGGAACTTGTTCTATAGTAATGTGATCGAGTCTTCTATGAGATGCGTCGCCTCTGTTTGAAGACGTCTGGCTGACAGTCACAAGGTAAGTGGGTAGTCGCTAGCGTTCGACTTCTGAATGTACCACACGATCAGCTCGCTGGCTGCAGAGATTAATTGATCGTGTATATGATATATAACATTCGTTTGGCGGATTGAAAACCTTGTGTCACGTTGTTCTATCTAGCTGAAAATACGATCAAGCCAGCTCACGAATTTGTTCCTGGAGAAAATTCATCTCGTTAGTTACATCAAATCTCGCTGCGATCATCATGCATGCACTTACCGCGGCGGTGCTGGTTTATAATTCCTTTGATATTCCTCGATTTCCTCTCTATCCATCACTAAATCTGCCTCCTCCGGCTTGATCCATTTCGTCCTCTTCAACAATTTCCACACGATGAAAATCACGGGGAAAATGCCGACCATCGTGTACGAGAACAAAAACGTCGCGACGTCCCATTGGCCCGGCAAGAAGACAGTGTAGCCTTGAACGAAGATCATGACGAAGGTCCCCGTGAGGGCGTACCAGGCGCAGAACGGTTGCAGAGGGGCTTTAAAAGGTAACTTTGAAGGGTCCAGGTTTTGGGGTTGTGCGAGGTAGGCGCGGCGAAATTTGATGTATGTAAAAGCCATGACGGAGAAATTGATCAATTGGGATGCCGTGACCTGAATAAGGCAAAGAGTATTAGCATACGGGCATTCGATCTCAGGGTCATTACAAAGATGGTCAGGAAGCAGAGCGGCGGCATCGAGGAAGGGACACCATCATGGAAGACAGAGCACTCACCAAATTCACAAACCAGTTCAGAACAACCGCGGCATCGTTATTGACTTGCAAGAAGCTAAGGAGAGCGATGAGGAGGGCGACGCCGACGCAGTAGATCGGCACACCATGTCTTGTACATCTCGTCAAAAACTTGGGGGCTTTCCCTTCTAAAGCAAGCCCGAAAAGTGACCGACTGGAGCAGTAAACGTAGCTGTTACCGGCACTCAAGGCTGCAGTAAGGACCATGGCGTTCACGATATGGGGTAAGATTTTGATCCCAAGACGATCCATGGCGACCACGTATGGAGATGCAGCTGCACCAGGAGCACCGGTCGAGAAGGCGTTCTGGAGTTCCGTGTCATTATGAGGTACATTGATACCGACTGCTAGTGAACCTAGGATGAAGAAGCCCATCAGGCGATAGAAGACAGCACTGTACGCCTTTGGCATCACGACTCGCGGGTTTTCTGCTTCGCCAGCAGCCATGCTCACATAATCAGGACCAGCAACAACAAATGACGCCTGGATTAAGCACTGCAAGAACCCCAAAAACCGTCCTAGATCACCGGTATAGTATAGCTCTGCAAACGATCCCGGATTCTTCCAGTACCGAAACCCATAACGGTCGTGCTGAGGGTTGCCACCAAGCATTGAGATAAAGGTGAAGAGCAAGAGGCCGACGATCAAGATCATCTTTCCTAAAGCCATCCAGAACTCGGTCTCGCCATACCATCTGACAGCAAATAGGTTGACAAAAGCATAGATGACGATGACGATGGCAATGATCCCTCCCGCCGGCACGATGTCACTCCAGTAGTGAATGATGACATTACAAGCTGTAACCTCGAACGGGATCAGACTGGCTTCCAGTAAAAAGAAATTCCACCCAGCAGCAACTCCGAAAGCTTCGTCGACATATCTCCCAGCGAATCGGACAAAGGGAGAGGATATGGGGAGATATGATACCATTTCTGACGTGCACATTGTGACACAGAGAATGAAGGAACACCAGATAGTGAAGGCCAAGAACAGGCTCGCTGGCCCCCCGTTGAGCAGTCCATGTCCAATTTGGACATAGAGGGCCGTACCGATAGTGCCCCCAATCCCTATGAGCTGAATGTGTCTAGGCTTGAGCTTTCGATGCGTGTGGTCATAAAAGATCACAGGTTCAGGTTCATTGGAGCCACCGGAGGTAACAGGATCTAGCCCATAAGTTCCTTTGACTGAAGCGACAACGGACTGCTGGCGCGCAGTCTTCTCAACATCAGAGTGTCGCTGGTCTAGATCGTGTACACCACGGGCAATTGGCGTTTCATCAGCGATGTGGGAGGACGATCGCCTTTTCTCGTCGGACTCACTGAAGTCGTGACCAGAACTTGTCGCCATGTTGGTCTCTGACTCTCGGAACGCGGCTCAAGAAGATGTATGTCCTAGGAGTCGTAGGACGAAAAGGAAAGGGTACAAAGAAGGAGAAGATAAGGGCGTCGCAGCTAAGGCCCGAAAGCGCTACATGATGAGAAGACCAGGGTAAAGATAAGATCTTCTCTCGCTGACTTCAGCCCAGAGTCTTGGTGAACTTGGCGGTGCAATGGACGGCGCAGGAACTAGAAACAGGTGTAACTACGAACAAATACCTAAGATACCCATTGAAAACAAGAGCGAATCGTGTCTGATAGCGGCACCAATGCGGTCTAGACAATGCTCCGTCGAGTTACTTCATTGGATCTTTTATTGAAACAATTCAATTGGTGAGATTTCCAAGATGCATGATTTAGATCTTCTGAATCGATGTTGGTGTTTCCCTATCTTAGAATATCTTACCTAATACCTCGGCAGCTGAAATTACATTGAAGTTACCATACGTTACATCTTTCCTCTTCTGTGCCGCCCATTTCTTCTTGATATCTCACGTTTGGCACTGAAAAATCTCGTAAATACCGTTGTGACGTCCTGGACAAGCACTCTCGTCACCGTGTGGTCTCATCTGACTACCCTACCTTACTCATCCCTCTCTCGAGCAGCTCTGCGATGTCAAACATCCTCCCATCCAGACCGGTCGCGCCAACCAAGCTCAAGCCAAACGGCATCCTCCCGTGGGGCCCGTCAGAGTACCCAGCATTAATGCTCACGGCACAGAGATCAAGCACGTTTGCGAAGTGAGTGTATTCGCCAATCTTTGCGTTCAGACCGATGGGATCTGCCTCCATGGCTTCGATCGTCGGATGGAATGGAACCGTCGGTAAGACAAGGATGTCTGTCTTTGCGAAAAGTCTTTGCGCTTGTCGGATGCATTCTGTCTGCGTGGCCTGGTCTGAGAATATCTCCCAAGGCTTGGTGGGCCGCTCGAGCACAGCCTGGAACAACGCTCGTGTCGTGCTATGCAGAGTGTCGAGTTTGGAAGTGATGAAGGTCGCACCTATGGACGATATGCGCTCGTTTACGAGACTACCGGCGTAGAGGAGGTTGCTAGCCTTTTGGAACGGTTCCCAATTTTCATCGCTAAGTGCTGTAGGATGTCCACCAAGCTTCTGAACAGTTTCTATAGCCTTCGAGAACAAAGTCTTATATTCGGGAACACACATATCAAGTGCGGAGGACGGGGGATAAACGAAGTTAAAGCCGCCTTTCTCGGGACCTCTGTAATCGATCGGAGCGAGTGGTAACGTATCTGGAAGCTTCGCATATGCGTCTTCCTGGTCGTAGAAGTCGACAACGTACCACACCTTCCTTGCATCCGAAACGGATATCGCAAATATGGATGTAGTATCTAGACTTTTGCAAGCTGGTACCACGCCGCGATTTGATAGTGTGCCTTTGGTTGGCTTGTATCCTACGATCCCGTTGAAAGCTGCAGGGACCCGTCCACTGCCAGCGGTATCTGTGCCCAGCGCGAAGGTCACGACCCCTGTCGCTACAGCGACTCCTGACCCGGACGAAGAGCCACCAGATATATATTTCCTTTCTCCATATACGCTGCACACTTTCCCGTACGGCGAACGACATCCGCTAAGCCCTGTCGCCAGTTGATCCATGTTTGTTTTACCAATCAGTAAAGCTCCCGCAGATATTAACGCTGCAACGACAGGTGCCGTTTCTTTCGGATGATACATGTATTCCGGACATGCTACCGTTGTCGGTATCCCAGCGACATCGAAATTGTCTTTGACAGCGAAGGGTATACCATACAGGAGTGGCAGAGTTTTCCCTTTCCATTTGGCTGATAGTGCCTTTGCTTCTTCTAGAAGCTCTTGCCTTGAGCGGAGATGAATCCAAACGTGGGGGTTGACAGACTCATACTCCTCTATTCGGTCAAATACACCCTGGACTAGATCCGTGGGGTCTAGCTGACCAGAACGGTATTGTTCGCTCAACGTTTTTAGATCCATGGATCTCTCCTTTGAAATCGGAGGTGTTTTGGGAGGGGTGGTAAGGGCCGTCTTCGAGTCAGTAAGTGCTAGAAAGTCCGAACTTGGTGCCGTATATCCAAACAAGCCATCAAATGAGCAAATCATGTTGAGAGACGTAGTCACAAAGTTCTCGTCAAACCCGCCAGTACAATCTCGAAGAATACAGCATTCAAAACCACGATCGTTAGCTTCTCGTGCGGTTGTCGTCACACAACACCTGAAAGGATGGCCCAGTAATTAGCTCTGCCTGCCCACTGATCTTGCTACGCAATTAAAAACTTGATTCCACTTACTCGGTCGTAACGCCACAGAAGATCAAGTGCGTGACACCTCTCGCCATCAAGGCTCGATGCAACCCCGTTGCCCAAAAAGACCCTTTTCCTGGCTTATCCACCACAACCTCTCCCTCCACAGGCTTCAATTCATCCACGATATCATGCCCATACTCACCCCTCACCAACAACCGTCCCATCGGCCCCTGACCCCCAATGCCTATCTCATGATGCCCACCCGGCGCATTAACCTGCCTATCCCTCTTCGCCGGCGTCAAATCCGCCAGATCCGGCTCGTGCCCCTCACGCGTATGTACGACGTGCAGACCCAGCCGTCGAGCGGCGGCCAACGCGGTCTGGATACGGGGCACGACGGAGCGGACACGGGAGAAAACTGCGGGGGAACCGCATTGTACGGAACCGAAGCCGGCGGGGTCGACGAAGTCTCGTTGGATGTCGATGAGTATGAAAGCGGTGCGGGATGGGCGGAATGTGTATGGGTATGGGGCAGCAGAAGGGAGGGAGAGATCATCAGTAGCGGCCTCGGTCAATGTCATGTTGTGCCGGCCCTCTGCAATACGTATGTATAGCAGATTTCAATAGTGTAACAACGACCAAGGAACACAATTATACCTGTCAACCTAATATCTTCCGTTCTTCTCGTCTCGACAACCTACGGCGGGGGGTATGTCGGAGATAAGCGGTAGCCCGGTTGGTCGTTTATCGATTCCTTATCGGGAAGCGGAAAGAAAGCGCTAGGACTATTTGGGGAAGAGGAAGGGGGTTGTTCACCTTACTGTTCGTATGAGAATTCGGCCACAGATTCTCTTGCTCCGACGTATATACATTTTTCGGCCTTGCCGACATTTTCAATCTCATCCAATAGTCAAGCTGAGGCTATAGGAAACTATCAAACAGCTTGACCAATCCCATGGCACATCCAGCAGCTAGGCCGCCGACAACCACCATCTGCCCACCTCCTCTGATTCCTGCGAGCATGTTTCCTCTTCCCTTCCACCCGGTGACAAAACAGATCTTACCATAACCAAAAGCGAATAACGCAAATACCATAGTCACTACACTAGCAACCAATGCCTTTTCAATCTCGTCTCTAGCGACAAGCAGGTAAGGAAGGAGGGGGATGAAGCCACCGACGAAGTAGGCGAGGGCAATTGTGAGGGCACAAGTGATAGCACGTGAAGACGCAGGTTCTGAGACGCCGTGCTCGAAGCGCATGAGGAAGTCGGAAATTTTTGGAGAACTTGATATGTGAGCGGCGAGACTCTGAATGACGTCTTGTGGGACCCCGTATTCCGAGAATATCTGAGAAATCTTTTCGGAAGTCGAGGACGGATCAAGCTTGGTCTCGGATTCTGTCTGCATCATGGTTGCACGATATGACTCTCTGATTGATTGGCCGTCAGACAAGATATATCAGCTTGGGACGTCGGCAACTTACTCTTCGCTCTTGGCTCCGAGGTAGCCACCTAGGCCCATGGAAATGGCTCCGGCACACAGCTCGGCAAACCCTCCAAAGATGACCATCCTGGTGTCCCCAATCGCTGACAACCCTGCCGTGAGGGCGAATGGGACCGTCATCCCATCTGACAGGCCAATAATTGCATCGGATATGACTCTGGCATCTACCTTAGCGGCTCTTGTCGTCGAAGACGTTGTACTGTCAGCTTCTGATGACGAAGCAGCATCACTAGCCTCAACATCATTCGCTTTCTCATAGCCTGCATATTTTTCGGAACTTCCGAAGAGGTCGGTCATGTTGGTCTGTCGCGAACGGAATGAGAATAACTTGGAAAATGGGTTCTTGGGCTTTGATCGAGAAGACACTGATGTCTTCTCTGTGCTTGAAGGGAGTTTGGTAGAAGGAGAGAACGAGATGGGAGTCAGAAACTCGTAGTTATACGGATCAACGTAATAATAAGGGGGAAGGGATGTCGATTCAACATGAGAGGAGGACATTGCTAGCAGAGAGGGGAGAAGGTAGAGTGATCGAAGATGGAGTCATGTTGGAAAGTGGGAATCCAGCAGTATATGAAGCAGCAGGCTGACATTGGAGACAAGCTGACTTCACTGGAGGGGTATATGATATCCCAAAAAGAGGGAATGTGACAACATCATGAGATGAGGATTGATGTCGTCGGCAACCGCGATTCTTTTCCTTTTGGCATCTGCATGGAGTCAGGATCAACAGGGAACTAGAAATTAGAATATCGACCATCAGTGAGAAGACTAATGCATGCAGGGCCTAACGGAACATTGACAAGGGCCCCATGGCATCATTAAGTAACGGCGGGGAGGAAGACGAGATTATCAATCTGCGAGAATGGATTGGCTTGTTTATTGTTGCATTGCTTGATACCCCGGAGGCCACGTTCTTCCTCCATTTCTGGTGATTGGCCGGGGGTCCTTACCGAACCACTCCACCTGCTTTAAAGGGAATAGTGGATAGTGGCATAATCGAAGGATGAAGTGAAGTACCTGCACTGTCGACTCTTGTTATCGTGTGTGTCATCAAACTAAGGTAGGAACCATCTGCGTGTGATCCCCCCTTGATGGCTAACTTAGCTCAGTGCCCCTGTCAGGAAAGCTTGAGCCAGGCGAAGCTCCTTCACACCCACGTGCCTATCACAACATCCCTGAGGACCAATCACGTTGCTCATTATCCCGGATTGCTCATCAAACTGCTCATGGGACATCAACCTCTCCATTCTATTGTAACTTACCCAGAGAAGAAGTTAGCTCAGCATCATGATCCTACTGCCACAAGAGTCCCGCTCTCCCCGTCACTCGTGAATCGGATCCAGGGGGTCTGTCTAAATGTGGCAGCTACAATGCGTCATGCTCGTCATTTCGTCTCCATCCTAGAGAAGCTCGGCTGCGGACTGTGCATCAGCTCGGGAAAATGTTTCTGCTAATCACATCATGTGCCTGCAGCATCAACCTGCGAACCTATCTTGATCAGCAGTGATTCTTCCTCTTTCGGATATCCTACGCTGGTTGCCGGCAGGGGAGCTCCGTGGTCATCGACGCCAAACCATTTCTCCACCATCATCATTTCAACTATCGTGGACTCTTTCGCGCTGTTGGTATGCCGTTTCCTGCGCCATGTGCTCAACTTCTGCAGTTCTATGGATGCCGACTTCCGTTCATGGAGTGTTGGATCACCTTCGTAAATGCAACTACACAAGGATACTCAACTTCAAGCACTCCTACGTCGTCAGGGAGATGAGCACGTGCGGTGTTCATTCGTCACATATACACATGACTATGACGATAGCATGGAAGATGAGGCATTTAGACGAGTTATGAGGCTAACGCGAGAGCTCTATAAAGATGAGAGCCCGTTTCGTGTATCAAGGATAGGTATAGGAGCGTGAGCATCTGAACAGCGTCGCAGAGATGAAGACAAACGGATTTCTCGTGGCCACATTGGCCTCAGCAGTCACTGTCTCTGCTCTTCCAGCGAAGCAAGCTGGTAATTCTACAAACCCCGCTGTTTGGGACTCCCTCCGTGGCAAGGTGAGTCATGACTCCAGGTCTGCGCCGTCCCCAGATAGAGACACAGGTACTAACTACAGTTACTATAGATCAAGCATGTTGTCTACCTAATGAGTATGTTCAATAAAAGTCCTAGATGCTAGTCAGCTCCTGCTGCTACTCCTCAGCCCCCAGAGTTCGAGTATACTCCGGCCGATTGATAGATCAGGATCTTCAAGTTGACGAAACGACATCACTAATACGATGCTACAGTGGAAAATCATTCCTTTGATAACATTGCCGGGTATTGGGACTTCCACGAAGGAATTGACAATCTCAGAAACATCGACTTTTGCAATCCCTACACCAACCCGAACTGGACTATTTGGGGCGAGCCAATCAACATCTGCGCACAGCCATATGATGACGAGGTCCCGCTGAGTACGCCTCTCAAAGTCACAACGTTCCCGTTGCTTAATAGTCTCTAGGGGATCCCGATCACAACTTTGCTGGAACTAGCTACGAAATCTACAGACAATGGAATCCCACATCAAACGATACTCCTAGTATGATGGGGTTCATTGAGCGGCAATCGGAGAGATATAGCGAGACACCCGGAGATGCGTCATTCGTCATTAACGCATACTCCGAGGAGAAGACAAAAATGCTCTCAACTATTGCTCAGAACTTTGCCTTCTTTGACAACTACTACGCCTCGCTGCCGGGTCCTACCAATCCCAATCGGTGAGCCCCTAAATGATCGTATGAATTCTGCTGACGGACTTAGACAATTTGCAACCTCTGGCTCAGCATGCGGGCTGGTAGACAACGGAGAGCAGGCTAGTGGATGGTTCAACAACGTAACCGGCGCAAGCTGTGCTACTTCTATCTTTGAGTCTCTTTCCAATGCCAACGTTTCGTGGAAGAATTATGTAGGCATTCTCTACAATTACTGCAAGCATGTTTGGGTTGACCTGCGTGCAGTATGAAACCGATATTGTAGACGCTTTCATGTACGAATGGGTTCAAGAAAATGCTATGGACAGGTTGGTGCACGCCGACCAATTCTACTACGATGTCGGCAATGGGACCCTGCCGGCTTTCTCGTGGTACAATCCAGAATGCTGTACTATTGATTCCATGCATCCTACTTCAAACGTGGCAGCCGGTGAACTTCTGATCAAACATCTCTATGATGCTATTCGAAATTCTGAGTACTGGGAGAACACGTAAGTCTTCACTCTTATATTGTGCTTTGGAGTGTTTGCTAATCGCTCCCACAGACTCATCATCATCAACTTCGACGAACACGGTGGATTCGCTGACCACGTCCCTCCTCCAACTGGTGTCCCGGCGCCGGAGGACGGGCTCACCTTCTCCGGTATCTCAGACGGCCACAACGTAACCTTTGACTACACCCGCCTGGGTGTCCGTGTTCCTGCCTTCCTGATCTCCCCATACCTTCAGCCTAACACTTTGATCCACAACCAAGGTACCTCTTACGCATCCAACAGCGCCTACAGTCACGAATCATTCCTGCACTTCGTCCAAGAGCTCTGGAATCTGGAGGGTCTAAACAATCGTGTCCAATGGGCCAAGACATTCGAAGAAGTCTTCACCGACACTGTTCAAGCCGGAGCAGACTTGGAAACCCTCCCAACTCCTGTTTGGATTGGCGGTAGCGGCGAACCAGAACCGGATCCTTTCTACCTATTGAATCAAGATTACAGTTATTATGCAAGCAGGTAGCTAGATCTAGAAACTCTAGGAGGGAGAAAGAATGGTGCTGAAATTGCGGGACGAAGGGCTTCATATAGGTAGTGGATACAGTGCGTTACTGTACCAGAAGCGCATCTCCTGAGGGCAGATCAATTTTGAAGAAGAACCAGTGATTAGCCCACCCTGAACCACTGATCTTCCACGAACTATGACCCGATGTTGCTCCAAAACACGGACATGGTATGCAAATATCAATGGACGTAGCCTTGTAACTCATACGCTTTATCATCAGTCCTTTCTCGACGAAGTCAAGATTCGGGTTCTGCATACCTAGGGTATACAACAAAACGAGAACTGTTTGGTTTGACGTAGGCTTCAAAATAATACGTATTGAATGGAGTATTGTATCCTTGCGCCTTTCACGAATGATATCGCCGCATGCTTCAGGCGGCATTACACTAGACCGTAAGTAGAGCGCGTTTGACGCCGCCCCGACGACTTGGCGTTTATTAAGGATAGTGGACGAGTTGGCTTGAATTGAATCCGACAACCGATGTCCAGGATGCAGCAACAGTGATGTATGTCGGTCGAATCGAAGCGAGCCAGGCAATGTACAATCATTTAGATCGTGAAGTGGACAGTAATGATGGATAGTGTTCACCTAGGTCTGACCTTGAGAGTTCAACATGTACTGGCCTTGCGGTTCTCCACGAGTCTATGCATACAACGAAACGCCAAGCCCAAGCGAAACGACAAACAACGAGGAAGTCGGCTTCAATGACGATCCAGTGGTGTCAAGAGAGACCGACGTCCCTGTACTCGCTGTGCCATCGAATGATATACTAGATGTACAGGCGTCGAGATCTGGTCACGTCTTTGTGACCATTACTGCCAGTTCAGTATGCGTATGGCAAACGAGGGTAAGGGAATCGCTCAATTCCGTCTCCCGATCTGACAGTCTTACAGCCGACGGTTCTGCTTGCTACCTTTACACGCTCTCAGTCCTCCTTAGAGACATATGGCGTCAATACAGCTCTCATATTAAGGCCCGACTCGGCGATTATAGTTGTTCAGACATCGAATGGATATCTGGTCACCTACGTATTGATCAGTGACCCTAATACAAGAGTCTATCAGCAACAATATGCTTACAGCCAGACCCGTCGGCAAAGTATTGCAAGACACTTTGGTAGCGATGAAGGTGAAGGCCTTGGCGAAGTCACTATCCGGTTTAGGATGGCTATTAAGATTGATGCTGGAATTTCCGCGGTGTTGGCACTAGAGAACGAGCTCGTCGTGGCAACCCAAAAGCCCGCTGCTGTTCAATGTATCCAATGGACTCCAAGCAAGCAGGCTTCCCAGACGAGTGCGGAATTGCTCAGCAAGATGGACTGGATTCCGTCCAAAAGCAACATCGTGGGCATGGTACATGATCGGGCAATGAACCTGGCCGTTTGGATCCTCAATACTGGTGCTGCTTACGCGGTGCAACGCGTCAAAGACCAACCCATCAAGGAAGGATCAGCTTCACCGGATGTATCCTCGGAAGAGGTGCACATATCGTCATCGAAAAAGATGTTTCACGGTTATCGCCTCCATGAACCGGAAACAGATGAGGATGCTGCGAAAATTTCGGCAATAAATGCTCGGTTCTCACTTTTGGCCGTAGGATGTACGAATGGCAATATTCTGATATATTCCGCAAAGGATTATACAGGTAATTTGCCGTTCTCTCACAAATTACAGAGTCCGGCATCGTCAGCCACCACAGGGTCCTTAACTGTACTTACATACTCTCCTGATGGATACTGTCTGTTCGCTGGATACGAGAGGGGCTGGGCAACTTGGAGCGTCTTTGGCAAACCGGGGGCACACAGCTTTGAATCAAATCTGTCGATAAACGAAGTGAATCAGGAAGCCTGGCTACAAGGTGTCCATACAGCCTGTTGGATCGGTGCAGGTTCAGAGGTCCTGCTAACGACCAAGCGAGACAACAGGATCTGGAAATTAGAAATGGCACGGAGTGCTGCCACCGGCTGTTTCTCCTGCGCCAATCTTGTTCGGGCTTTAATCCAGACCCCCTCGGAGGTGGTCATATATCGAGGACACGATTTACCAGATCTCACCACAATATCAAGCGAAGCCTCTCTATGGCATCATGCACTGTTTCCTCCTGCCTACCTGCACAATCAATGGCCGATTCGATGTTGTGTCGTGTCGCCGGATGGGAGATATGTGGCAGTAGCTGGAAGACGAGGTCTAGCACATTATAGCTTGCAAAGTGGGAGGTGGAAGACATTCTCTGACCCAGCCATAGAAAACTCATTCGCTGTTCGTGGTGGGATGTGTTGGTACGGCCATGTGCTCATTGTAGCAGCTGAGACAGACTCGTCTTACGAGGTAAGGCTCAACGATTGTTGTTGCTATGATCTATTGTTTTAACATCTTGCAGCTACGCCTCTATTCCCGTGACTCTGAGCTTGGCCGGATTTCGACTCTCCATATCGAACCTCTCCCGGCTCCGGCCATTTTCATCGGCCCTTCCGGTGAGGACTCGCTTCTTGTCTACACGTACGATAATGTCCTATATCATTACGTCATAAATGCAACCGCAAGAGGCATCAGTCTTGTTCAAGTGGGACAGATTGCTTTCCACGGAGTTGTTCGAGCTCCAACCAGAGTTCGAGCAGTAAGTTGGGTACTGCCGGAACATCAATTACGTATGTTTCATGGGCGCTTGCTTTCCGAATGCTACTGACAACTACAGGGAACGGTGATCCATCGCAGGATGTTGCAGTTGCATCAGTGCTTTTCCTTGTGGATGACAAGCTTGTTCTACTTCAACCATCGCAGACCGAGGATGGCGCCCTGAAGTACGACATGCGGTCTATCAAACAATCCGTTGAATACTATATCCTCATGCGCGATCAGCTATACTTCAACTTTGCTCCTGTCGGTGATGATTCTAGTCCTCCTAGTCCCTCCGCCGAAGTCGCTCTTAACAGTCCTTATTCGCGCAATTCTCTCCGCGACTCTCTCTGGACTTTTACGGGAGAGAGCTTACATATGTGGAATGATGTACAAGATGTTCTCCGTATTGCTCTTGAAGGCTCTGCTCTGAAAGAAAATGTTCCACTTCTGGATATCCCTGTGGACTTCTATCCATTATCCATACTTCTCAACAAGGGTCTAATATTGGGCATCGAATCCGAGCTCCTTCAGCGTCGTGATGTGAATTTTTCACTTCTCCGCTATGCAACGCGCACGTCTCTTTTCATCCCAAAGATCCTCCGACATCAACTATCACAATACGATACGCATGCGGCCATGAGCCTAGCACATCAATTCGGGTCGCTGTCCTACCTCCCCCACGCTTTAGAGATACTTCTCCACGAAGTGCTAGATGATGAAGTTGACGTCAAGCCAACAAAGTCCCTACTCCCCGTCGTACTCACCTTCCTCCAGTCCTCTACTACAACCGCAACATATTTGGATATCTTACTCCAATGCACGCGAAAGACCGAACTCCGCTCCTGGCGTACGTTGTTTGCTCACTTGCCACCTCCCGAACAACTTTTCGAACAAGCGATCGAGATGGAAGAGCTGAAGATTGCCGGAGGCTACCTACTGATCCTTCAAGGCCTGGAGGAAGACGAAGCATTATCCGACATAGCACCCGGGCCAGACGAAGAGACCAGATCTGTGAAATCTGTGCAATCGGACAGAAGACACCCCAACATCATCAGGCAGGTAACACGCGTGATGAGACTCGGCAAAGAGAAATGCGACTGGGACATCTGCACCGAACTCGCCGGCTTCCTGATCGCCCTCGACCCCCTCGGCGACGAATTGCGCCGCGTCATGAAAGATGTCGGTTTCCCTGCCCCTTCATCGCGACCCAGCAATGCCGCCAACAACAGCCATTCCCTGCAAGGACAACAACGACAACCTCAACCCCTCCAAGAAGATGGCAGCCTCCGAATCCCCAACCCCCGATCCTCACGACTCCAATCACCCCGCCGCAACAGCAGCAACAAAACCCTCACCGCCGCCGCCGCCACAAGCACAACCACTCTGATCGGCACACGCCTCAGCTACGACAGCGGCAGCGGCATGAGCGCCGCCGACCCAGAAGACATGCACAGTGCGAGACAAAGTAGCGAGGACGACGATGATGATGGAGCAGATTATTTCTCGGCGTCGCCGGGGAGTACGCGATGATGACCACCATCTTCCTCCTTCTCATCGTCATTATTACTAGTGGGGGATTGGAGATAGTGCGTAACTGTTGTCCCCCCCCCCCCCGCGCTCCCTCCTCCTCTCTCCCAATTGAATCCTTAATTTGGGAATGAGAACGCTGGTTGGTGTGATATTACGAGAGAAAAAAAAGCACGGGTTGCAAGTCATAATAATTTGTTTCTTCATGGATAAGGGCGGAAATGATTGAAAAAAAAAGTAGCGAAATAATATAACTCTTTTTCATATCACACTATCATTTGTCATATTAACTTTCCATCTTCTTTCACAATCTGATATAATAATAATAATACGTAGAAATATGAGGATATATTTTGAGAGTGGCATTTTTTCATTGATGAGATTTTTTAATGATTTGTTTAAGTTCCCCCTCCCCCCCCTTTTTGTTTTTCTTCCTTCCTTGTTCCTCTTTCCTCACTAATTGATTTATGCCATGTATGTATCAATGTATGTTTACACACCGACAAGCATAAGCATAAGCATGACTTTATCTTTTGGTTAGGATAGGTAGTTGAGGTAACGATCCATGCTGCTGAAAGGAAAAGCCGTCGAGAAACCTTTCTTTTTCTCTTTCGGGGGAGGAAAAAAAGGGACTGAAAGATCTCGAAGGAGGAACCTTTCTTCATGGGAAGAATGATGATTCGATTCATCTCACTCGTCTTTTCTCCCCCCCGATACTGCTGCTGCTGTTCTTCCTCGTCCATTCCCTCAAAACATCCAGAAGTGCATTAAAATGAAGATAGTAGCCCCTGCCCTGTACATACAAAACAAACTCCGTTGAGCTGTGTAGCATTAATAGCAGCAGCAGCAGCAGCGGTAGCAACAGGCTATTGTTGCAAGCAAAATTTGGTCTCGCACATGAGACTTGAACTTGAAGCAAGAGAACCCCTTTGACACATAGAAAGCGATGAAAGGCGTCCAAGGTCATGAAAATGATGTAATATACAAAAAGTCTTTTGAGGATCTGAAGGAATTTGATGGTTTCCCCCCTTTTCTGATTTTTGAAACGATATTTGTGACATGCGGACTGATTGTGATGAGATCATGTCCGCTTTTTTAATTTCCCTTGGCGGTTCCTTGGGAGTGGCTGATTTGTGTAAGTATTAGCAAGAAATAAGGCTTGATGAGAGCTGAGAAGACATGGATTGAAGAGAACCGGCGCGTTGTGAGAAGGTAGAAAGGTCTTCTCGATGAGTGAGAGAGTTCGGAGAAAGAGAGGGGATGGTGTCCACAGGCTACTACTTGTGATCCGTGTACAGCTTTCTGGGAAATCGCAGCTTGAACCTCAGTGAGAAGGCAGAACACATTATATGTAGTCCCGTCCAGCTTTCTGGAGTTCAATCAACCTCCATCCTCGTGTTTCTGGGTTGTTGACTTCTTCTGGTAACCTTGTAATACCAATGGCATACGTGACAAGCTGAACCTTGTCTTCCATTCCGGCAGCAAGCTCATTTGTCTTCGCTTTGCGGTAGACGTGGACCTCTTGCGTTCGGCAGGTAATAACAAAGACGGGGATTTCACCGGGTTCTAAAAGTCGAGCATTGAGGATATCAACGTTTCTGATATCAAGTATCCGGCCATCACTTTTGAGACCTGCTTTTTTGTACTGGTCCGTGAGCGCTGAATATACTTGATATTGTGCGGCACTCAACCAAAGCTTCAGCGTCTCCACGTCGCCCTTCACATATGCATCCAGTACTTCTGGAAGTATATACTCGCGCAACTCCCTAAGAAATGGATCCAGTTGGAAGTTTGGATCCATCTCTCTGAATTTCTTGATGACCATGGCAGTCTCATTCTCAGCGAAGAAGCCAGCAAATTTGTCGGTGATGGACCTAGCAGTTGTAATAAGGGGATTTTCGGATTCGTTATAGGTTTCTTTCAGGTTGAAAAGACCTTGCATCACGCGAGATGAATCTTTGAACTGGGTCCAAGACTCCTTCCAAGCCGAGTCTTTGTGAAGAGTGACATTCGTGCCAGCACTGTGATGGACGTTAGATAAATCACATGAACAGTGGACTTAACTTACTTTGGGTCTTCTTCAAAATTCTCAACCCTCCGTTTGCCAGACTTAATTTCTTCCAACTCTCGAAGTTCTCGCTGCTTCCGTCTCTCCTCTTTTTCAACCCAACCACCATACCTTGAACTACTACCATCATCCACGGCATTGCTAATCTCTTTGAAAGCTTTTGTTTCCCGGACAGGCCTCGTCACCTTCTCAATGCCTCTTCCAGTAGCGTTCACACTTTTACGAAAGCCCTGAACGACGGATGTATCCCATGTCCAGGCAGCGGCTTGGCCAACAACTTTGCCGGATTGCTTCAAAGCACTGGACGTTCGGGATGATGCCTGTTCGGACATCTCGCGAGCTCTTCGCACAGCTTCGCTCTCCGTAAATTGATGCGCAGCTGCACCTAGCTGCTTCGTTGATTCGTTCCATTCTTTCGACGCCTTGAACTCAGACTGTAGAGTCTCTCTAAAGACTTGCCATGGCGACTTATCACCATGAGGCGGTGGCGGTGGAGGTGCCTTTTTCTCCCCTTTACCTGCTTCGGAATCCGACTCTTTCTCATCCTGGCCGGGTTTACTTTCTGAATGCGAAGAATTCTCGTTTTCTGACCGTGGAGGGTCCTTGACATCGCCTGGTTTCTGTGACTGTTCAAAGAGTCCTGCGCCAGAATGGAAAGATCTATTGGTGCCTACAGTGGCTCGTAGGATAGAAACTCGTAGGGGGGATAGAGCGCTAAGCTGTGGTGCGATGAGAGTGGGAGGGGGGTTTGCTTTTATGTTTGTTGTAGCCAGACATCTTGTAGATAGCGAGCGCAAGGCAATTGTCCCGCCATATGATGTTCCGTTGAGGAGATAGGGTGTAGAGACGGCTCGCAGGATGGGCCTCGACGAGGTCAGACTCCTCGGTATAGGCATGCTATTGCACCGCTTGAACACACTACCAGAACCAGGAGTGGGTAGGAAGGAACAGCTTGTCTCGCGCAAAAAAGCAAGGAAAGAAATAATGGGGATACTCGTTATTCGTGGTCAAAAAAAGTTGAGACTTGAGGCAGAGATCAAAGTGATCACCTGCGGCCAAAAACTTTAGCGTTGATCGTCGCCGCCTATGCTTCTCCAAATCTTTCCGTACATCAACGTTCTCAAAATCTCGCTGGCCTATCGGAATTCCAAGTCCTCGAGGAGTCCTAGATCTTTTGACAGTGTGCATTATTGCAATTCTCTCAAGTTGTTTGAAACCAGCTTCTCCGGGTTGTTGCGCTGAAGGCGCTTCTCCGTCGCCAGTATGGCCTCGAAAACTCTCAATTTCCCTTCAATACTGTCTCGTCAATCGCTGACCATTCCCCGACGTCCGCATCGACTGTTTTCTAGCAACACAGCTCAGCAAGCTGTGCTACCAGCCAATCGGAAGGCCAGGTCAGAGAGACTTGTGCAATCACTTCAAGTAGATGCCGGGAGCTCGGAATCAAATCAATCCACCAGCAGACAACAGGCGACGCCCCCGCAGCGCTCTCGCCAACCAAGCTTCACATTACAGAGACTTAGCGGTCAAGCTGTAGCGGGCTCCAGGAGCCGAGCGGATTTGGACATAAGCGGCGAGCCGCATCACATTCATGTCTTTTCGCATAGACACAACACACACGTTACGTTCACGCAGCCAAACCGATCACCCTTACTGTCAATATCGGCAGGCAACATAGGCTTCAGGCATACTCAACGGGGGTCCTTCGATGCCGCCTATCAACTCTCAACTTACTCTATGAGTAAGATGCTGGAGAGAGGCTTGTTACAAGGAGTGAAGACAATTGAAGTGGTGTTTAGGGGGTATGGTGCTGGAAGAGAAGCGTTCCAGAAGGCATTGCTAAGCCAAGAAGGAAGGCTAGTGAAGGGCATGGTAGTGCGCGTGACGGATGCAACAAGATTGAAGTTTGGTGGTACTAGGAGCAGGAACGTAAGAAGGTTGTGAGCTATTTGCTTCTTGCTGCAAGCTGCTATGGGGTTTGCAGCATTTTCGGTCTTCCTGCGCCAGACCATATGGTGCACTATAATTGAGGATAGGGCAGCTATGCTAAGCTCATCGACAGTCTGCACCTCTCCAGAAATTCAGCGTGACGCTTCCTCTGCAGAGACGAATGTGAGCAGAAGTAGCGGTACAGCGTCTCGAGGAGGTCTGGACGGTTGTCAACGCTGTAAGGTGAAAGGGTACGAACACCTCGGCGACAGATGCTATGTATTGTCAGCATGGACATTAGCACGCTGGTGTAATTGTAGTGTTCGTCGAATGTATATTAATCTTGTCTATCTGCAAAGTCCAGAGTTGGTTTTCTCTCATGTGCTATTAATAATATGATTGATCCGCATACCCTCTCCTTCTTATGAATTAGCGGGAGATCTGCGCATTTACGCTATTCTGGCCCAAGACGTTCCAAGGCTGACCCCGGATTATGTGAAATAGCATTCCCGAGAGCATGTCGCACCCTCACACAGGCTTACGACGTTAAAGATCACCTTTTCAGAGGTTCAGCTATCGTCTTTATCGATACTCGCATGTCGAAATCCCACCGAGGTGGTGATCGTCTATTCGTCTGTCCCAAACCGTCCTCACCAATGTTTACCAATGTTTGACCATCACATGCGCCGGAAATCCCGCTGAAGACCTTGAGCAAGGTCGTGGTCGCCGATCTATCCGAATCACTGCTGGCAAACTCGGGGGTCAAGAAGAAACACGCCTCTACTCTCAGACGATCGCTTGGATGCCTCTGAATCCTTTTCTTCGAGCTTTCTTCAGAAGCACGGTCCCTGGGCAGGCTGTTCCTGTTCAAAATCATGCAAGTCTTTCAGCTCAAACCCCAGAAGCTCACATGCTAATATCACCAGATACTCCTCGTCCCGTCGACTGATGTTCTCATAAATTCAAAAGACCGCGAAACCGGTAGGCCGTATTCCGAACTTGTTCGCGACGAAGATTTCCTAGGCAGCCATGTGCTTCGCATCAACACTGCAACCACTGTTGGCGGGAAGGATAGTAACAATGTTCGAGAGAACAAGGGGAAAGCAAGGCAGTTTGCAACAGCCAACGGGCGTACGGTGATCATCAAAGAGAACATGGTGTTCAGCAACAAAGGTGCGCTGCGATTCACTGTAATGGATTGGCTAGAGTCTCAAACTAGATGACAGGTTTCAAGAATCTCACCCAGGCGCAGCTTCTGGCAGACACCTTCTACTATTCATCCGGTAGCGATTCTCAGCAATGGCTAGTATACTACATCTCCAGACCACTACTAGGGATACACGAGGCGTTGCCGATAATACCAGCATCTATTGTCCCTGCAAACAAGACTGTCCCGGCGCCTCAAGGCATTGGTATGCCCAGAAAGCGGGATGTCAAGACATTCAATGATCTACTCGATGGCTTTCCTATGATCGCACGACAAATGCAACCTGGCCTTGAGCGACTCTTTAGAGAATTCGGGAAGGAGCTGGGAAAGCCGCTTCCACCACCTCCATCCCATGATGCCTCCGCTGAGGGAGGACAGATTGACGCAAACGGTATTCCGGATGATACCATTCAGCAGGTTGATTCAAACGGGCAGATGAGGCTCCCGTTCAACTCTGCGGAGTATTTCGAGGACGAAGAAGATCTCATGCGACGTGCCCTCGAGACTGCGGTGACGGCAGCCATTGATCTGTTTCAGCTTGTCGACAAACAACAACTCTCTTTCTTGGGAGCCACTACTGACCTGACCGGCCCCGTTGTCGAGCGTCTTATTGAGAGATACGTCGTGGAACAAGTGCATGATACGTTATTGTGGCCTCGGATATGTGCCTACAGAAAGCTCGAAGACCAGGAACTCGATTACAGGATACGACATTTGGAGAACATCGATGTGTCCCAGGTCGGAATTTCGATCGAGGATGGCCGCCAAGGTAGGGAAGAAATGATACAGCGTCTCGCAAAAGGCGTTGAGGTTTTCCGCAATATGGGTGTCGCCAACAGTCCGCAAGAAATGCTTGACGCCTTGTTGGCTACCCAGAAGGCACTTACCGAGAACCCTGCGGCTCGGGAAAATGATGTCTCAGGTGACGAAAAGGGGCAAAGCGTCATGACAATCAATGCCGACATTCTTGTGTCGTTGTTGCTAATTGTTGTAATTCGGTCTCAAGTGCGCCACCTGCAAGCAAGACTTTCTTACATGCAAAAATTCATCTTCATTGATGATGTGGAGAGCGGAGAGATCGGATATTCGCTAAGCACCTTTGAGGCCGTGATAGCATACCTCATGCGTGATTCTGGCGGGCTCAGGACAGCGAGTCAACGGAATAAGCGTCTCTGGACGGCAACAAAATTAGGCGATCTTGCCGAGATGAAAGCCATACTGGAACCTGATAGGATCAGTGTTACGGATGAAGTGTTGACGGAGGAACCCAATGAAGATGAGCGATTTTCTGGTTTGGTGACTGATAGGGAATCGAATGGCTCTATGAACGGATCTGCGAGTCTAGAGCTCTTTGACAGAGCCGATACTCAGTCATCAGGATTGTCGCATGTGTTTCCGTTTCAAGCTCAGTCAATGTCGTCCTCGTCTCACAGCCTACTACGACGTGGAAAACATGTCTCTATGGATCTGCGCAGCCTTTCGAGCTCATCGGCAATTTCTTTCCGCTCTAGGACAAATACCGTCGGCTCGACGACTAGTGCCGTAGAGGGTGATACATCTGTTGAAAGCCTTGTCAGGACGCAAGATCCTTTGGGTAACTCTGTCCCTATGATGGCTGTGGAAGGTCAGCAACCCGAATGTCTGCGGTATCTGCTATCCTTGGATGAGTACTTCACACCTAGTTTCATCCTCGAGGACGCCACAAGCGAAGGTTCAACGCTTTTGAGTGCTGCAGTCCAGCTCGGCAATTCGGAAATCGTTGATATTATTCTTGAGTACGTTCACGCGCGTGTGGACGGGGAAGAACTTCTTAAATATTTGGCTCGATCTGACACTCGTGGTCGAACAATGGCTCACTATCTTTTCAGTGCGCCACAACTGATAAGACGTCTCGACAAGAAACTTCCGTGGAGGAAAAAGGACAGGATCGGTCAGACCCCTCTGTTTGCTCTCTGCCGCTCATATGATCATCCGGGGTACTCCGAAATGGTCACTGAAGCGCTCGCCGCTGCCACTCGCGCACAGGGTGATGGAGAGCAACTTCGACTCGACGAACATGTCGACAGCAAAGGGAACACGCTGCTTCACATCATCAATGACCCTCAGATCATTAGTCGCATTCTTCAGCAGTGCGACGTGGACCCGAACGCTACGAATGACAAAAGATTTACTCCCCTTATGCTTGCTAGTAAATATGGCCGGGTGGATATGGTACGAGTCTTCTTCACCGACCCCCGAGTAGATCTCAGTCTCAAGGAATTCCGAGGCTTGACAGCAGTCGAATTGGCCAAGGATGATGAGGTGAGAAACAGAATAGATGATCTGAGTCTGTTTTGCAACTCGCCAACAGCACCATCACCAGATAACACGGGACGTATCACCTCTGTTGTACGATCGTTCTTCGTCGAAGACGCCACCGTCCGCTTCATCTTGAAATCAGGCGCTCCCAGCACTGCTGCTAATGCCAATTCAACAACTTATACAATCACCACATGTCGTCGCACGATGGCTGATTTTGAAAACCTTGCGAAGTGGCTCGGTATGGAGCATCCAGCTTCCTATTTGCCAAACGTCTTCCATTTCAGGTCGCCTTTTCAGATACATTCGAAACCTAGCCGAGCTGTTCTTCATGATACCCAGGTTCAGTTGGATCGTTTTCTCAAGGTTCTTCTGAGTCATCCCACCTTCTCGACGCATGAGACCCTGTGGGAATTTTTCCTTGTCCCGGACATGCAATCAGAGTCGATCTCCCAGCGGGCACAACTAAAGTCTCAGATACTAATCGAGCGAATCAATGATGAATACGATGCCGTGCCGGCATCTCAAGTAAGAGATGTAGAAAATGTCATCAATCATTCTCGCGAGATGGTCCGTTCGGTTCACATCTCCACACGCTCAGTGCTTCGGAGAGGCCATGCTCTTCAACAAGCAATCGAGGATTTCGCCGACGCAACGGCCATGTTTGTGGCGGCAGCCTCCACTCTGGGACCACCAATTACCAAGGTTCTCCCACAACGTTATGTTGATGCCTTGGACCGCTACAACTCCCTCCTCGCTTCCCCTCGCGATTCCTCGCCGATTCACGCTTTCACATTGACAATATCTTCCTTCCATAGCACCATCCTCGCAGTGCTTTCTTCCCTTTCACGTCCATCGCTCCTGATCACGGATCTTACCAACGCATCTCGGTCGGTCTCGCGCGCCAGCTCCAATCTTGCGTCCATAGCTTCTCCGCGAGGCGCCTCGAAATTCTTCGACAATTTTCCTGGATCAGAGGGAAACAAGGAAAGAAAAATCAAAGATCTTGAGAAGAAGATAGACAACGGAGAGCGAGAAATAGACAGACTGGGGAAAGAGTTGGCATGGACAAGGGAGGTAGTAGTTAGTGAATTGGCTGGATTCCAAGAGTGGAGGGAGACAATGGCCAAGGACGCCATCAGACGTTTTGCAAGAGCAATGGTCATTAGAGAAAGAGAAAGAGGAAAGGGTCTGGAGAGGTGCTTGAGAGCGTTGAGGGAGGGCAAATAAATCTCGAAGCACTGATATATCAGTAACGTTTGTTTGTTGACGTAGAGACGATCAGCGCTGCTTTTTGACCGTAGATATTCTACCCTGTACATAGAAGGCGTCCAACTCTGGAAGCGAAGACCCCAGAAGGAATGTTGGAATCTTTTTTTGTTGCTGTTCGACTGCATAGGACACGCCTATAGCCATTAGCAAAGCCACTTCACACCTAGCCTGTTCATTATTGCTGCGCTTCTGTTGGTATCGTACGTTTCCAATGCTTCGGGAGAAAGAGCCGAGAGTGGTCCAGGGGATTCTTCTTTTATTGATCATTATTCGTTCTCTTTATCGATACAGTAACTTAGGCAATTCATTTACCCAGATTTGGCACCCACCCTCCGGTATATCCGAGGCTTAAAGTCGCCTTGCAGAAGTCCGTGATTTCATCCGGAATCAATGGACAACTGAAACCAACTCCTACACAATATGGAGCGTTGATATCACCTCCCCAAAGCTCTTGTCGCTTATTTCTGATGCGCCTTGTATCATCCACTTTCTTTGGTCTGCAGAAACAGATCTTCAACAACAGTACGAGCAGCCATCATGACTTCTTCCGAGCACGACTCTCCAAGCAATCCTTTTGCGGATCCCAAGTATAGGGCCGAACAGCGCAATTTAGTGGACGAGTCGACATTGAACGTGGGTAGGAATGCCTCTTTGACTCTTGGTGCGGAGTCTCTCATAGTGCTCGGTACGACTGATGCATCTTGTACACTCCATCAAGTATGCTAATTCCAGCAAGATGAGGGTTTCATAGAGCAGCCGAGGTTCAATTGCTTTGGCCTAATCCCGACAAGTAAGACACATCTTCCGTCGCATGGAAAAAGCTCACATGTCTGTTAGAATCTACAAAGACACGAGCCATCCCGTATTTCAACGTGCTGTGGGCGGAAGTTACGAAGATCGAGATCACGATACATTATGCGAAACGAACCGGCAAGGAGCATGTCCGCGTGGCATTCGTCAACTATTCACTGGATCAGTCGGCGTTGGAGTTTACAGAACAAGCAAAGAAATGGGTTGAGAAATTACTTGATCGAGCATACGGAAAGTCACAGCACAGGAAACGCCTCAAAGTATTGATAAATCCGGCAGGCGGGCAAGGCAAAGCGGAAAAACTATTTACAAAAGATATGGAACCTATCTTTGCCGCAGCAAGATGTGAGTTGGATGTTGAGAAGACGAAATACTCGGGCCATGGTACGGATATCGCGAAAGAGATTGACATAGATGCCTACGATGCGATAGCGTGCTGCTCGGGAGATGGGCTTCCCTACGAGGTGTTCAATGGTCTTGGGAAAAGAGAGAACGCGAGCGAAGCACTAGCAAAGATCGCAGTCTGTAATCTTCCTGGCGGATCCGGGAATGCGATGTCGTGGAATCTCAATGGAACGGGTTCCCCTAGTTTGGCTGCTTTGTGTGTGGTCAAGGGACACAGAATGCCTATGGATCTCGTCTCTGTCTCCCAAGGAGAACATCGGTATCTCTCATTTTTGTCACAGGCAATTGGCATTGTTGCGGAATCAGATCTGGGAACGGACAACATTCGGTGGATGGGCGCGGCTCGCTTCACATATGGGTATGTCTTCTGCTCTCATCTCTTGGCCCCCGACCTCAAAAATGTCTAGCTAATCATGAGGCTCATAGATTCCTTGTGCGTCTCATCGGCAAGACTACCTATCCTTGTGATGTGGCGGTTAAGGTCGAAATTGACGATAAACCGAGCATAAAATCCCACTACGATACCGTGGTCAATTCTCCTTCAACACCAGCTTCAACTACTCCTACCTCATCAACAATCTCTACACAACCTGGCTTGCCTTCACTTCAGTATGGCACCACGACCGATCCCCTCCCTTCAACGGGCGGTTGGACACCTCTAATCTCTATGCCAAACCTTGGAAATTTCTACGCCGGCAACATGTGCTTCATGGCTCCTGCCGCTCCGTTCTTCCCCTGCTCTCTACCTAGCGACGGCCTTCTCGACCTGGTCACCATTGATGGCACAATCCCTCGCTCTACAGCTGTCCAAAGTATCTTGGCCGTCGATCAAGGCACGCTTATGGACCAGGAATACGTCCGTTACCGGAAAGTCAGTGCTTACCGGGTGGTACCTAAATTCGAGCACGGCTTCATCAGCGTTGACGGCGAAAAGATTCCTTTTGAACCGTTTCAGGGCGAGGTGCATAAAGGTCTGGGCACGGTATTGTCAAAAAACGGCCGGCTCTATGAAAGCGAGGGACCAAAAGAGATCGGCAAGAAAAAGTGAACGAGAATGAGGTCTCAGTGTCCCCAGCTGGAAAACGCCAACCTTTTCAAGACCTAGAGCTCCCCTCCATCCGGGGACGCAACTACTGTTTTACACCAAACCCCCATCTTTTTGGTATTCCCCCAACTTTTCAAACCGCGATCTTAGATATATATACCCGCCAGAACGGCACACTCGTCACAAAGAAAAAGAGCTTTGTATCATCATCATCATCATCATCATCATCATCATCATCGTCGTCGTAATCACCCATCCATTCTCTTCCCCTGTCTTACATGCATAGCCCTCTCTCTTTTTCTCTCTCTTTTCGTTTCCTACAGAAACGATCTTGGGTGCCGAACACCATACCATTCTCCTTTTAAATCCGTGCTCTGCTCTGCTCAGCTACAACTTTCCCTTCTACACCGCCCTTCCTACATTGTACTGTTACTGTTATTGTATTTATTGTTTCTTTCTTCATCGTTTTTGTTTTCCCCTTTATCTATCCTGTACATACTGGCACCAGAACAGATGAATATATATATATATATATATATACCTTAAGCATCATGTCACTCTTAACCCAACCCTCTCTTTTCCTAAAGACATCCCAAACTATGTTGTTTATGTATATCTCTCCTTTTTTTTGGGGGTTTTTTTTGGCCCTCTTTCCTTTTCCCTTTCTTTACCACATCATCATCATCATCAATATCATTGCTTTTGCGAGGGTAAAACAGGACAGCCAGCCAGCCAGCTAGACAGACCTCTTAAAAGAGATTCAATATATAGACAGACAAAGACAAAAGACAAATCATCTAATAGATCAATGACATTTAGAGAAATCTATCAGTGTGATTGATTGCAAGGGAGGAGAAGAATGTGTAGATTAGTACTTAGGGAGGTATGTAGGGCTATGTTCATAATCACTGTAGAACTACCTAAGTACCAGCAAACAGTAAACAAAGAACCCCTCCCCGCTGGGAACGAACCAGGAATCATTGTTTTCATTGTTCACGTCTATCGACTCCTCGAATTAGATATGGGATTGATTGGATGAGATTTTCCGGTCCGGCTTTTTTGGGTTCCTATTTGGTCGTGGTTTTACAGCCTGTCAAACCCCCTTTTTTCTTCATCTCCGATTTGCTTGTAGGGGGAGAAAAGTAGTGTCTGCTGAATCTGTCCGTCTCATCTAAGCAGCACAATTCCTAGAGGACCATTTTAATTCGTTCCGGCTTTTAATCCCTTCAGAGATCCGAGACTCAATGCAAGACCCTGTGAACGACTCCTTATACGAACAAAACCGGTGATGGGCCCAAAGGGTCCTTCTTGTTCGATACTGACGTTGGCTAAAGCATCCTCGCCTAAAGAAAATGCGTTAGCGTGGTTTCCCATTACTGGACAGTCCGGGGATGCAATAGAGACTTACCGAATACACTGCGAGCATATAAGTTGGCGCTCAAAAATCCGCAATCTCCCTTCAAGCTTGCCTCGGGCGTCAAACAGCTCATGTTCGTACTCTTCATTAATTGTTCAAGGAATGACTGGAGTGTTTTGCCCTCACCGCCCTTGCTGTTGATGTTGACTTTGTTCTCCCATTCAAACTCGGTCCACATGGTTCGGAATTGCGTCTCCGTACACGTGGCAGGCTGAATGTAATCCATAATGTCGGCGTGGACATCATTCAGTATGACTACATGGCTTTCTGTGCTGCTCGGACCATCGTAGACAACATTACCAAAAATGACGCCGGTGTCGGTAGATGATACTTTGATCGTAGCCTTGACATTGAGGAAGTCAAGGGGTCCAAGATTCTGGGTGGTAGGACGTTCGACAACCTTAAGGTCACCTAGGGTTGCAAATTCTACGGAGAGGTTCTGCAGAGTCTCTCTCGTCTGATTGACCAGTAAGACATCGAGGATGATATCGAATTGGTGGACTTGGACATATGCTTCGGCATACACTGGATCTGAGAATCCCGTGAGCTGTACGACGCGGCTCAATTTCGAAGAGAGGTCTTCGTAAGCAGTGTCTCCTCCGGTAGCCTTCTCCAGGTCAAGTTCGATCTCCTCGGCCGTGGAGTCTGCAGCCGATTTCTTCGCCAGCTGACGGATCGAGAAGACGTCATCGACCTGTACGGCGGTTTTGGCCTTTTCTGAGGCCTCCTTGGCCTCACGCTTCTTCTCTTCGGCCTGGACCATTGCGCGGAAAGCTTTGCGGGTATCTTCGAGGAATGTCGTCTCAAGCTCTTTGTGCTGCGCAAATTCCGCCAAAGATCGAACGCAGGTCATGATGCGATCTACTGAATCCTCGTCGATAGGTGCCTTGACAAATTGTGACTGCCCAACTCGAACTATGGAAATCATGATGAGCATAGCTTCAGCACGGAGAGCATTTGTTCGAGCCTCGTCCTCGGAGATCTCTGAATGGCGCATTACAAGCTTGGTGAGAGTAGAAGAGAGGACAGTTGCAAGGTAGTAATCTCCATCCAGGATCAACTGCCTCAAAGGTGGTTTGGAGGCAGCCTTGACGGCTTCGAGCTTGGCGGCAGCTGAGCTGGTTAGCGCACTTTCGGTAGCATATGTGCCATCTGGAAGGATCTTCCGTGATCCTGTAGGAGCTGATTTAGCATGACCATTGACCTGCTCCTTGCTGAAGTCAGGGACGTTCTCGTCAGCATGCTCGTCAAGCAATCGTTGTTCTGAAGCTAGTATTGGTATTTCCCCCAAACTTGCTCTTATTCTCTTCCATGCTTCTCTGATGTCGCGTTCTTGGAGTGAGTATTCCCCAATCGCCCACAACACACCGCGATATACTTTGCCTGCCCGTACTTCTCCAAGGGTGGACACGAGACGTTCAACAATGGACGGTCGAAGTTTTGGGAACTTCTCGCTCACCTCCTTAACAAAGGAGATGACATCAACAGCAGATGTGTTGTTGAAATCAGCGATAAAGTCCATAAGGACATCAACGACACTGGCAGCAATCTCTGAGAATTTGATCGCACAGTGATGAATGGATTGTATGAGAAGCTGGCGATACTCGGCATTCTTCTCGTATTGTTCGTCCACAGTCTTTGCTAACTCTTTTTTGAGGAGCATGATCACTTCTTGCACATTTTTGCTGGAAACCATTTCAAGTGCAATATCCAAAGCTTTCTTTCGCACATCGAGATCAGGGCTTGATAGAACACGCAGAATCTCAAGGGTAAGATCATCCAACACGCCCTCGTTCCTCTTCCGAAGCTGATCAACGCGGTCTAGAACAATGAGTTTAACATTGTTATCCGCTTCTTTGATGCTGAGCTCAATCAATTTCGAGGCTGCGGCTTTAACAGCCACAGGGTTGCTCGTTAATGCGGTCAACGATGTAGCAGCCTCATACACGACTGTGCTTGCTCCTGCTTCAAGGAGATCGAAGATGAGCCTCAGGTATCTTGCTTTATTGGCAGCATTTTGAATGGCGTCTTTGCGAATAAATTCTAGTTCGGCCAGTTGTAACAATTCGTCTGCATTGGGTATCCCATCAAACACGCTGCTCAAATATTCAAGCGCCTTCTGGTGACTGATCTGCAGAAGAGCCGCAAACGCATTGCGCTTACAGGTCGAGTCATTTTCTGAAGCGAGAAATGTCTCGATCAGATCTGGAGCATCGGGTACCAGGGTTTCGGAGTGTTGGAAAATAGATGCTACCGCCCACACGGCATTCTTTCGTACGTAAGCATGCCTGTGATCGAGGCATGATCGCGCGGATGATATCAAGGGTTCTAGGAGTTCGGGTTCTCGTAACTTGCAGAGGAAACGTAGAGTATTGCCACGTATGTATTCATTCGGATGCTGCAAATCATTCCTGATTCCGTTACTGCAAGCTGTCAGTGCCATGATCTCTGTTCTGAAGGATATACTGACCAAACCAGAATCATCTCCTGCTTTAATTTTCCATTCGCATCAAGCTTGGGGCAGATCTCATAATAGAAGTACAACAGTTTCTTGAGTGACTTGCTCTTGGATGGCATGACGAATCGAATGATATGCATGAGCAAATTTGGCATCGGATCACCATTCAGCATGATTATGAGAATCCGCTTCATGGTCTCTTCCTTGGATTCATCAGTCCCCTTTTCCAATTGTGTCTTGAGATCTTGCTGGCTTGGCTGGTCCGCGGAATTGTCCTGATGGACCAAACTGTACGCATTTTCGAGGAAGGAGGCCATGATGACCACCGGGGCCCGTCAAGGCGCAATGGATTAATTCTGACGAGAGATCGTGTCGTTCTTGTGTTGCCTGACAGTTCACTTCTCAAAGTACACCAATGAGCCGCCCCACGGTTTTTGCAGTGCGCAATTCACCAGCCCGAGCGCATAATATAGCACCTATAGCAAGGGAAGAAGAAGAACGGCTGATACAGGCTCCGTTCTGAGAATTATGATATTGGCTTGGACAAAGCTTCGACAGAGCCTTTGAGATGGTTACCTGACGGTCTGTCCACAATCCTACGGGCAACTCAAGGGGACTCCGAATTCTGGGTAACTTAGCTACATGCCAGTTGGTCTCCCCAAATCGGCTCTAGCGCCAGTCCACGAACCCCCCTTCAATTCTTGACGTGTCGACCTCCGAATGCCAAGCCCACATACTCCACAGATCCATATCAAGGCTGTTCACATGTGTCAATATTGGGCTCACGGTGGTACAGGTTCTCAATGTCTGTGATGAGGTCCGACCGGTCTACTACGTCTTTAGAGCTTTGATAATTGGGCGTAACGCAGCACTTGTTGGATCGTGGTTTTGCCCAATCATGATACATCCGCCGGCTCATCATCAGACTACGGCCCCTAATCTACCTAAATCTGACTCCCCGACGAGACATTCCATCTCGCGCCTGGACACAAACATCATGATTGCTTCCAAGTTATTGAAATGGCAAGCGTTGAAAAGAAAGGAGTGATTGACGAGAGAAGGCGACTCCCGTTGCATACGCAGAGAGCATGAAATCACGATAATCCAATTGACCTTGATCAAATCACGTAGACAGTTGAGCATTTAAGCTGGATTTTTTGAACATTGAATTTGTTTGATTGATTCTTCGCCTTAGGCAAAATGCACAAATACCCTTTCGCTCGTGATATCGTTGATTGTGATTTTGAGCGATCTTTTGTCGAGTTTCTAATAGACTGATTTCACATAAGACCCGTCAAGTCGCGAGCCCATGAATCCGCTTCCCTTCATACTGGAAGCCAACTGTGAGCTGATATCCCACGACCGCTACCGCCCTGTTGCACAAACCATGCCGCATCCATATCGCCGTTTTAAAACTTCATCTCATGTGGCTTCTGGCCATTCCTCAGGCTGAAGCTGGTAGCCAAGTAGCTTGCGAGGTATTTCTCCTTCTTGATCTCTGCCAACAACGACTTGTCGATAGCCTTCTGGTCCTGGGCCCGTGCACTAGCGACCTTCTTCTTCTAAACCTATCTGTTAGCTTGTGTCGAGTCTCGCGAGGTACACCCATCATACCTCTGGCTTCTCTCCCTGTTTGAAAAATGCTTCCTCGCTGGCCTTCTTCTCCGCCTTCTTGTCCTAAATCCAGAATTAGATCAGATGCCAAAGAATTGGATAAACTCGAAAGTACCTTAGTGAAGTAATCTGGTGATGCGACCTTCTCAACTGTTGATGAATCGATTCCACTGAGGTCTAGCTTGAAGCTGGTCGCGATGACATATCGGGCGTTCACTCGTCTAAGAGGAACTCCGTTGATCTTGAATGGCCCGGTGACCAACAATACACCTTGGGCAAGGTGCTTGAGGAGGACAACTCGCTTACCACGGAATCGACCAGCAAGCAGAATGAGGACGGTTCCTGGCTGGAGGGTTGATCGAAGTTTGGTTGGGCGGATGGACTTGCGAACCTGTAAATCCGTCAAAGTCAGCAAATGCGCACACATTAAAGATCTTGAAATATTCTGCTTGTGGCTGGCCTTGTCACTGCGACCGCGATTCCAAAAAGTAGCTATCGCAGTGACTTGACTTCGCCCGTCATGTTCGCATATACACAACTAGGTTATACTGACAGTCTTTGGTTGAGCGTCGTCAGCGGTGCTGTAGTACTTCTTGGCCGCCTTCGAAGATGGAGCGACGGTCCTCTCCTTGCCCAAGTGCTTTTGCACGGTGTAATCGCTGCCGCTCATCTTGAAGAAGGGTTTGAGGAACGGTTGAGGTTTGTCGACGTTGCTGCGTGGATGGTCATTCAATCAAGTAGAATCAAGCGGGATCGCAGCGGCGAGTTTTACCTATTTTCCACAGTGTGTGCGGACGGGATGATCCACAATATTTCACGTGACTGTTGGAGACGTTCTCCGACCATTCTCCAATAATATGAATGCCAAGGATATCTATAGCTGTATCAATAGCAATACGTAGTACAAAGCTTCAGCCTCGTTGATTGTTTGTCCTGTCATTTCAGTCACGGCATATCGTGAAAATGGCGTCAATCCAGCCCAGCATAACATTCAAGGCAGGGAGATGTGATATTGATGTAGGCGACCTTTACAAGGACATACGAGGTCAATTTTAGTGCTGAACTTGAATGCAGACATCGGTTTCACCACCAAACGTCAAACCAATACCTGGACCAGGGTATCTCTACCTTTATTCAGAAGATGAACTCATCCATTTCTGCTGGCGGCCACGATCAGCATCGCTTGATGATCCTGAGCTCGATCTTATAATGGTCCCTACCGATGGTACCTTCGTTCCATATGAAGCAGAACAATCAAAAGGCCGCACCAATGGGCGCATTTATGTTCTCAAATTCAGCTCATCGTCGCAACGATATTTCTTCTGGCTACAATCACGCAGTCAACATCCTTCAGGAAACCCGTCATGGTTCAGCCCAAGAGATCGGAAACTTGGTGAGATTGTGAATACTTTACTGCAAGGGGAGGAGGTCGACGTTCGAAATGCGATGGAAAACCTACCGAGTGATGGCAATGGCGAAGATGATGGTGATGAGACCATGGAAGATGTCGAGGGTGCCAACCAAGACCCAAGTCATCATCGTGGGGGTAGTGGTGGTGCAGGGCCAGATGCTACGGGTGGTGATTTCAGAAGCGAAGGGGAGCCTTCCCGAGAAGGAGGATCGGATGGAGCTAGAGCGTAGGTGCGCTCTCTTATCATGTTGCCCAAGCTATGCGGCAAGGCGCTAATGTTGTCGTAGTGCTTCTGCGTCAGACGCTGCTCAAGTCATCCAGAACTTTATTAAATCTATGGGAGGTGCTCAGGCACAGCCTTCAGGAGCTCAAGGAACGCTTTTCACAACCCTCGCGGATCTTCTGACCCCCGCAACAACTAAACCCTTCATTACAAATGCCGATCGTACACTTGTCGATAGACTTTTCGAATACCTACCCCCTTCGTTACTCACATTGGCTGAAGAGATCAACCTTCCATCTCTCACATCATCCATTTTGACGGATGATACGGCGTACAAAAAGAAGAAGCAAATCCTGTTGAAAGTTGTTCAGTCACCCCAATTCACGCAGAGTCTGTCAAGTTTAACGATTGCCTTGCGAGATGGCGGCCTTCCCAGCATTAGTGAGGCGTTACAAATTCCAGTCAAGAATGGTGGCTTCATGAGGAGAGGTGGTGTTCCCTTGGGAGGAGGCGAGGCGGTTGAGGAATTCATGAATGGCATCAGAGATCAGGCCTCAACAACAGAATCTAGGAGGGATAGAATGGAGACAGACTGAAGCCTTAGGTTGAGATCACGTACATTTAGTCGAAAAGGAAAAAAGGTGCCCTCAAGTAAAAGCAATTGAAAGTTCTAGACCCAAAGATGACCAAATCTGAGTAACTATGGTCTTACCTTCAGTTAAAGAAATGACTACAGTCCAGTAGTCGCTCCAGCAGCGGATGGTCCCTTTAAAAAATTGGGATTTTTATTCTTAGTACCTGAAAGTGGAGCGTCAATGCACATGTCGCTGAAATGATGATGCGTCTCCGAGACGCGGATGTAAAACAGACAAGGCCACAGCCCCCATGAAGGAGGTACTATGGTTGGACAACATCGATCACTTCTCTACTTCACGTCAACGCTGCATTTGGTATATACTCTTTTTAACGACAGGTACACAGTCGCATACGCTCGTTACGATCAAACGTCTCTTGAGTATTATTGCATTTGCCAGATTTGACAGTGTTCAACCTTGGTCGCATAAATCTTTGTTACGATCAACCCAAGACACTCGTCGCACGTCCAACATCGACACAGACACTATATCATGCTCTCCGAAGATTCTTCACGCCAGCGCCAGCGGTAATGGCGTCTGATAACGATTCTCCGTCGAGACCTCGAACCCCTTCCCAAGAGATCCCTCTTCAAGATCTTTCCACGCCGCAAGAAACGCACCATCGCACTCCGGGGCCTAGCAGGGGACGCAGGGATAGTGGCAGCGAGCGTCTTCCAGCATACCGGCGATCAATATTGAGAAACCCTCGTGGAAGTCGGTATGCAAGAATCGAGGAAGGCTCGCCAATAGGAATAAGCAGGGACACGCCGGTTCGAGGGCGATTTACCGAACATGTCGACACTTCGTTACCCTACACGGACGGTGACTTCCCAGTGGAGGGGTCTGTATTCCCTGCTGTCGGTCTCAGTTTCACAAGTCGTCCATCAGAGAACAACGTTCCGGCTGCTGCGACCGGGCGACCTATGTTATCTACAATTGCTTCTTCTGAATCGCTACCCCAATTCCCGCAGGCAGGAACAGAAGATGATGCTGATACAGCTCCACTGAGGGGCCAGTCCGGACTCAAGCCATTACGCTTGAGCTCAATGTACGGAAAGCAGCAGCGTGATAGAGGATCTCAACGCCAAAGCGTACATTGGCTTGATGGAGAGTCAAGGTCTCCAACGCATAGCCCGAGGCTGGCGCCAGAGGCCCGACTGGGTGATGATCTGAATTTAGAAAGCGGTCTGCATCGCAAGTTGAGCTCTGCCACCCGCAGCGGTGGCGACGATGCAAGACCAAGGGACAGATCCCTGTCACCCTCGTCATCGTTGAATCCGATCTCTCGAGCGGGCTCGATTGTACGGATGATGTCGCAGCGAATCGTCAATCTCAGTAACGAGCCAGAGGTTGTAGAGAACACTATCAGAAAATCCTCGGAGTCGCGTCGTCCCTCCTACGCTAGCTCTCGTCCATCGTTACTGGATCTAGGCCATTCGTCTCCTGATGAAGCAGGTGAGGATGCTAGGCTAGGGATTCCACCAGAGAAACAAGCTCCTATATTTACGCTGCAGCGAGAACGACCAATACCCTATGGTCAGCAGAATCCACTGAAAGGCAACAGCCTAGGGCTTTTTACCCCCGAGAACAAATTGCGGAAAGGACTGTGTGAATTGCTAGTACATCCTGCCATTGAGCCCATCATTCTCGCCTTGATCGTTGTCCAAGCCATTCTCTTAGCCGTCGCTGCTGCACCTTCTGTATTTCACGATCCACGAACGAAGGAATGGGGTCAGACCCCAATCGACTTTGCAATACTGGGGCTCTTCGTTATCTACACTTTTGAATTGATCGCCCGGTGTATTGTATCTGGTTTTCTATTCAACCCTTACGAATACAGCACCCTTGACCGTTCAAAAGGTGTTCGTCGAGCGATTACAAACAAAGTACAGGCGTTTTTGGCACCTGACAAAGTTCTCAGCAGGGCCGGTTCTCTGAGGCGAGCCGATACTACGACACCGGTACAATCTTCGGCTTTCCATTCTTTTACGGAGGTTGAACTTGATCCCGACTTGCCTGGGCATGGTCGACAGCAACAGCGAATTCGATTAGCCCGCCGAGCTTTTCTGAGGCATTCTTTCAATCGTCTCGACTTTGTCGCTGTCCTTTCCTTTTGGATCTCATTCGCCATGACTATCACTCATACAGAGACCGGTCGACACGTGTTCGTGTTTCGCATGCTGAGTTGCCTCCGAATTCTACGTCTCCTTGGGCTGACGAGCGGGACGTCTGTCATCCTTCGAAGTCTGAAAAAGGCGGCTCCATCGCTGCTGAACGTCTCATTCCTGATTGGCTTTTTCTGGTTGCTTTTTGCCATCATTGGTGTTCAGAGCTTCAAGTCCTCGCTCAGACGGACCTGCGTCTGGATTGGCCCTCCAGACTTGGGAAATTATACACTGAACATCGCCCCTGGGAATTATCAGCCATGTGGAGGCTATCTCAATGCAACAACTGCCGAAGCATGGCCATGGAGGTATGCCGATGGTAGAAACGGCACCACTTCTCCTAAAGGCTATCTGTGTCCTCGAAATTCGGTTTGCGTTGAAGGAGATAACCCTTATAATGGCACAGTGAGCTTCGATAACGTGCCACAGTCACTCGAGCTCATTTTTGTGATCATGACATCCAACACATTCACAGATCTCATGTACTATCTGGCTGATTCAGATCATCTATTAGCTGCTCTCTTCTTCGCTGCCGGGATCGTCATCATGAGCTTATGGCTAATGAACTTGCTGATCGCGGTCATCACTACGTCTTTTCAAATCATTCGGGAGGAGAGTAAACGGTCGGCATTTGCTACTGAACCGAAGGAGGCGCTACCAGTCGAAGATGCAAGACCCGTCAAGATATCATCTCTAAGAAATATCTACAAGAGAACTCGACCGCTTTGGATAGCTATAATAATCTACGGATTGATTGTCCAAGCGCTCCGCAGCGCCAATATGAGTCCAGCACGAGAAGAGTTTATCAATGACTCAGAGACGGTCGTGACTTTTGCTCTGTTACTTGAGATCTGCTTACGGCTTGCTAGTGATTGGCGCAATTTCTTTCGCAGCAAGCGTAACATTTTCGATCTCGCGATAGCGATCATAACGAGTGTGATTCAAATTCCGCCAATTCGCAGCTCGGGAGAACCCTATGCATGGCTTACTCTCTTCCAGATCCTTCGAATCTACCGCGTTGTTTTAGCTTTCAAGATCACTCGCGATCTCATCATGATCGTTTACGGCAACATTTTCGGGCTGCTCAACTTGATATTATTCGTGTTCCTCGTGACGTTCCTTGCAGCAATACTAGCATCACAATTATTTCGTGGAGAATTGCCATATGCCGACATGAGCGGCGAGACTATACGCGTCACGTTCTATGATATCTGGAATTCATTTATAGGCATGTACCAAATCCTGTCGAGCGAGAACTGGACCACGATACTTTACAACATGGCCCAGTTTGACGTAAAATGGGACACGGCTTGGCTTGGTGTCATTTTCTTCGTCATGTGGTATATCCTTGCAAACTTCATCGTCTTGAATATGTTTATTGCTGTCATTCAAGAAAGTTTTGATGTCTCTGAAGATGAGAAGCGTCTACAACAGGTGAAGGCATTTTTGCAGCAAAAGGAGTTGGGTGGATCAACGCATAGCAACCTGTCGCTGTCCTCGATTTTTAGACTTGGGAAAGACTCTCTCCGACATCGAGATGCTCTCGATTACGGTCCAGCTACAATGGAGATGCTGCTCAAGGATGCGGTGGTCAAGGAGTTCTTGGATGAGGATGAGGGAGCCCTGCATCGGCCACGAAGCGAAATAACACTCCCGGATGAGGGGCCGGTTACCACGGTCGAGGCTGGTACTATCTCTGCTTTCTGGAGCAAGGTTACCGGCAAAGCTTTGCACCGTGAACCAAACCCATTCTACTCGAAACTCAAGTTTTCCAGAGCATATGATGACCTAGACCCTCGAAGTATGGCCAAAGAGGTGGTATCCGCGGCGGAACAAAGGCGACGAGATCAACGTCAATACCTAGAACGTCATCCACGTTACAATGTCTCCTTGTTCATCTTCGGGCCGCACAACCCCATTCGTCGACTTTGTCAAAGTTTGGTCGGCCCAGGAAGGGGCTCAAATCGGATCGAAGGAGTAAACCCATATAAGCCGGCATGGTACACCTTTTCCGCATTCATCTATGCAGCCATTGTGGCCATGGTTCTTCTTGCATGTATCACGACACCACTATACCAGAAGGACTGGTATAACGTTAATCCTTCCGGCAGACCTTGGTTCGTCTGGACCGATATGGGCTTCGCCGTTCTTTTCAGCCTTGAGGCACTCATCAAGGTAATTGCTGACGGCTTCTTCTGGACTCCCAACGCTTACTTTCGCTCATCTTGGGGATTCATTGACGGTATCGTGCTCATCACGTTGTGGATCAATGTGGGCACATCTTTCTTCAGAGATGATGCTGTTTCGAGAGCCGTTGGAGCTTTCAAGGCCCTGAGAGCGTTGAGACTCTTAAACGTTAGTGATAACGCAAGAGATACCTTCCATTCGGTCATAATACTTGGTGGTTGGAAGGTCATTTCCGCAGCTTTCGTCTCCATCTCACTCTTAATTCCGTTCGCTATCTGGGGTCTTAATCTTTTCAATGGGAAGATGCAATCCTGCAACGATGGCAGTTTCTCATACAATGATCTCTCCAATTGCGTTGGCGAATATGCGAGCACTCCGTACAATTGGACTGTACTGGCTCCTCGTCAAGTTGCCAATCCTTACTACAGCTTCGATGACTTTGGGAGTGCCTTATTCATACTCTTCCAGATCGTGTCACAAGAGGGATGGACAGACGTCATGTGGACTGCTATGCAGATAACAGGGAAGGGCCACCAACCCCAGGATTTCGCGGCCAACGGAAACGCAGTATATTTTATCATTTTCAACTTACTCGGGGCTGTTTTCGTCTTGACACTGTTTGTCTCGGTGTTCATGCGCAATTACACGGAACAGACTGGCGTGGCATTCCTTACCTCTGACCAACGCTCATGGCTAGAGCTTCGAAAGCTACTGCGCCAAATATCTCCTTCAAAACGCTCAGTCAATGAGTCAAGTCCCTCATGGAGAGTATGGTGCTACAATATCGTCTCCAAAAAGCACGGCAGATGGCAACACTTCGTGACGAGCTTGCTTCTGCTGCATCTCTCGCTGCTCATTGTGGAGTTTTATCCCTCCGTTGTTTGGTGGGAGGAGCTTCGTGACCTCATCTTCCTTGGCTTAACGGTCGTCTATGTTGCCAATGTAGCCATGCGGATAATTGGCCTATCCTGGACAAGATTCCGCCATAACGCCTGGGATATTTACTCTCTTGTCGCCGTCTCTGGAGCATTCACGACGCTCTTTTTGAGGCTTGCACAGCCCAATAATCCCGCAATAGATCAGCTACACAAGTTGTTCCTGGTTGCAATTGTACTGCTCCTCATCCCGAGGAACAATCAGCTAGATCAGCTGTTCAAGACTGCTGCAGCTTCCTTCTCTACCATAGGGAATCTTTTAGCTACTTGGTTTGTGCTGTTTCTTGTTTACGCCATCGCATTCACTCAAGCTTTCGGATTAACCAGGTTTGGGAACAATGAGACTGGCAACTTGAACTTCCGCGACGTCCCGAAAGCCCTGATACTCTTGTTCAAGGTTAGTTGTGGAGAAGGCTGGAATCAGCTCATGGAGGACTATGCAACGATGGAATCCCCCTTGTGTGTTGCTGACTCGAGTTTCTTCAATAGCGACTGTGGCGGTGGTACGTGGGCACGAGTGCTGTTCATATCGTGGAATATCATCAGCATGTATATCTTCGTGTCTCTGTTTGTATCGCTCATTTTCGAGAGTTTCTCTTATGTCTATCAACAGAGCGGTGGCTCATCTGTCATCAGCCGCGACGAAAGTCGGCGTTTCAAGCAAGCTTGGGCCATGTTCGATCCCAACGGCACAGGGTACATATCGAAAGAGGCATTCCCAAGACTCCTTGGAGTAGGTCAGATCTGTCTCTTATCGTAACTTATTGCTAATTATCGCAGGAACTTTCTGGCGTCTTCCAGATGAGAATATATGATGGGGATTTTACCGTTGGTCGTATACTCGAGGATTGCAAAGTCAACCTTGATTCATCGGCACCGCAGTCACTGGTTGTCGATGGTGTGGATATCGACAAGCTTCGAGAGCGGATAGGCCAAATCCCTGCGAAGGAGATCAGAGCCAGACGAGCACGTATGAACATCTTTTACGAAGAGATGCTGGTTTCCGCCGACCCAGACCGCGGGATCTCTTTTACATCCTGCCTGATGATTATTGCACACTACAACTTGATCAGTGACTCGAAAAGCTTAAGGCTAGAGGAGTTTCTAAGACGTCGTGCTAGATTACAAAGAGTCGAGGAAGCGGTTCGGCGGAACGTGGTCATTGGCTTCTTTGATACAATGTATTGGTCACGACAATTCAAACGACGAATCGAGGCTAGGAGGGCTTCTCGCATGGGCTCAGTACCTTCCATGTCTGTCCCAGAAATTTTTGTCGATGATCCAGATACGCTCTTGAACGCAGAGAGCATAGTTCCACGCGATTTCACCGAAATGCCAGGCGCCATCTCCGTCCCTGTGGGCGAGGGGTCCTCCAGTAGTTACAACCGGCGCAATGTTTCTCCAATCGTGACGACGAATCTGCGACGTCGAAACTCTAAGGAAAATTCACCAACCAATTCGGAATATTCGCCAAGCGCAGGCCGAAGCCCATCCCTAAGCCCAGCCCTGTCGCCCAACAGGCTGTCTGATATGGATACTGCTTACCATGGACGGTCTCTATCACCCACGCTGTCTCCGTTGGAACCACCGAGCCCAGGAGCATCCCCTCGCCACCTCAGCTCAGTCGGCGCAGCAGGCGTCATGGAAGATCTGGAGAATTCTGCATGGGGTGATAGTATCAGAAGATCTATGTCTGTCGCTCAGAGACCATCAAGCGACAAAAGCCCGCGGAGGTGAGCAGGCTATCTGACAAGAACGACTGGAGTCTTGTCGCATGGGGCACGGTACATGCTATACACATCATAATGAGTTTCACGTGAAAAACAGCCGGAGGAGCGGTAAGGGGGCGCGCCATCTAATGCCAATATCGGGAGGTTTGTTTTGAAGGACCCTAAGGGGAAAGATGAATGGCAGACGCGAGATGATTATTTTACTTATTTTCTGTACTCATGATCGAAACCCCGGTTGCTCCGGGGAATACTATAGAGAGAGAGAGAGAGAGAGAAGGGGCGGGGGGAAGACTTGCATAGCGATGGAGTAGTGTTTCTTTTTTCCCCCTTCTTGTTTTTGTAGTTGTTAAGAGGTAAGGATGGGCAGGGGCAGGGGCAGGACAAAGACAGGACATCTTCTGTGCTTCTATACACTACCTAGTTAAGAGGTATCGATATCGGTATAGGATGTACCTGAGGTAAGTAGATATAACATATATACCATATATATATATACTACTCGATGTACCTTATGTATAAACATTTCCAAGATGAAAAAAATACCCATCCCAAGGAATTTATGTTTTTATGTTGTGTAGTTGTTTTTGTATACCATATAATTCGTAAAAAAAACAGAAAAGTCCACTTCCATCTAACTACCTCTCTAATGAACGACCTACCAGGAAGTAGATACCCAGGTATTCATTCATATGTAAACCCCTCTCCCTGAGGAAAGGAAGAAAAGAGAAATAAAAAGGGAATCGTCATAATTCACGGCCATTTGCGCCCTCCCGAATATGCACACACACACACACACACACACACACACACATATATATATGTATATACGCCGTAGCCGTAGCCATTGTTGTCCCATAGAAGGAGAAGAAGAAAAAAACACCCCCCCCAAAAATCCCAAGAAGAAAGAAGAAGAAAGATGGGTGAAATTGAAGTTTCGAAGTGGTGTGTACTGGAAATCAATCACTGACCGGTTCCTGAGAGAGCATTCTACCGTCCACCACCGCCACCACGTTCCATGACTTCGAAAATGCTACCCATGACGAAACTTCCCTCTTCGGCGACGGAAATCGAAGAAGAAGAAGAAGAAGAAGAAACAAAAGGCATGGTGTTGTTGTAACCACCACCGAGTCCCAAGCCGGTGCCGGTCACAGGGGGCATGATGAGGGAAGCTCGTTCGCCGAACAGACGGCCTTCAATGCCGTAGTCGCCGTCGTCTTCGAAGTCGATGGGGGAGTCGTTGCCCATGACGATGCTGCGTCGCTGTTGTTGTTGTTGTTGTTGTTGGCGTTGTTCGTACCAGGATAGGCGGTCTTCGGTGGCTGTGCTGGTGCTGGTGCTGAGAAAGCTAGAGCGGTGGTAGCGCAGTTGTTGAGAATGGCGGTGGCGTCCGTCCCAGATCTCGCTTGTGCCGACGGAGACGGGTACGACGTTGACGGGTCGCGGTTCCATGAGGGAGAGGCCGAGGTGTTCGACGTGGGAGGCGTGGTGGAGTTCTTCATCAAACGCGAGGTCGACGGTTGAAGGACGGCGGCGGATGAAGAGGCGGGATGGGAAGGCGAGGAAGCGAGAGGATCGGGATGAGCGGTACGAGTTGGATGGAGAGGAGGTCAAGGAGCGGCGAGCGTTAGGACGAGGTGAAGAGGAAGGAGAGGTCGTCGTTGAGGATGGGGTGAGCGCGCGGTGGCGGCGGGGGAGAGGGGATGGAGAAGGGTGGAAAGCGGTTTGAAGAGAGAGGTTGCTGCGTGGTGGAGTGTCCATGGTGCTGGAGTTCCTCGTGTGGTGGGACTTGGTGGTAATGCCTTCGAACAGGCTGATTAAATCGTGGACGGCCGTGGTGGATGATTAAAGATAGGTCTTCTGTCAGGATTCGACAGAACGCTGCTTTGGTATTGGGCTGTTGTGTTTGATTCGATTGTAGATGTATAATTGCTCGTTGAGCTCGTTGAACGCACAATTCCCTTACTGGAAACGATTGGACGTCCGAAGACAAAACGGCGGTAACACGAAAGGATTCAGAAAGATGCTTCTCTCATGGATACCTTCCAGTCACCTATGTAAGTTGCTAAGAGCTTCAGATATCGCTTAGTCCGAAATGGTACTCCTGGATCTTTCTTCTTCTCTCAACAAAGATGGATGCCGACACGGTGAAAGAATATAAAAGCAGAAAACGTCGACCAGCTGACGACCACCTTAAAGAACCAGGGTGTCACTATAACGAACAGAAATATCGGCACAAGGAAAGGAATTCGCAATAATCAGAAACAAGGGCCAAAACAGAAGATGGAGAGAGTGGACGTGCGAGACAGCCAATACATAAACTCAAGGGACGTTACTGAACAGGGGAGGCGATCCCCCAGAAGCGTGAGCCTTTACTTCATTGCATAGTACTACGAAGTACTTTGTTCCTTAGTGACTCGGTATGTAATATGCTCGAGATTGGAGCTCGTATCAGAAAGTTCGCCCAAACGTGTAAGGGGAAGAAGGGGACAAGGATAGCGGAAGCCGGCTGTACTGTCATACGTAGTAGTCGATCCAATTCAAGGTGGAGCTGAAGTTGGCCTCCTCTTTCGGCTCTCTATGCTGCTGTTGAGGGTTTTGTCTGGCGTAGAACTAACCCAAGGTAAGCATTTAGCACGAGTGCCAATGGCGATGCCGATGAATGGGGACTCCCCCGTTCGATCAGCACGGTTTTATTTACGCGGTACGTGTGCATCGGCAAGGATGTTGAGAGACAAGATTATGCGACCGAAAATCCTGCTCCTTTGAACCCCATACAACTGCGTCGTTTGAGTCCTGCTCGCCTGTAGTAACTTAGTGGAATGTTTCGATTCAATCAAAATGTTGATAATGCTGTTTATTATGATCAAGACCACCCTGCCCCAAAATTGGGTCTCTAAGCCAAAATGCACCGGTTTTCTCGGCATAGAGCATCTGTTCACCTTACCAGTGGATCATTGTCTGAAGTTGATGAGACGCAATTACAGTACAGTAGTTCAAAGAGATGAGGACACGGACTAGCCATGCTAACGAGGCTATGGCTACACACCAAATAAGGTCAGGCACCCTTCTTTGGGAATAGATAATAGGATACCGCGTTCCTGAAGAGAAGGCTGAAGGCCAGATCAGACCAGTGGGTAGAGAAGCGTCACGTCACATAAGGGTGACTCCAAACCGAGCGCGCGTGTTTGAGACTTTGTTAACACTTGGTTGGATATAGCTCGATAGCTTGGTGGAAACCTGAAGGATAAGAACAAAGCGTCGACGGTCCAAAGTTCCCCATTCAATTGTCATTACATACCTAGAATGAATGCATTGTATTAAGATGCCTCGGGAGAACATGTTTGTTTGGAATGCTATAGTGCCCAGTGGATGTCTCGTATGTGCAGGTCGCAGAGCAGGTCCATCCTCTCGTTCAGGATATACTCTCGTTTAGCATCCATTGAGATCTACAAGATGATCCCGGCGATGACAATCTCACGAAAGAATGTAGTACTTTCAAACGAGGTGATATTCGATACTCCGGCATCAAGGGTGAGGTGACACTTCCTCTGCAGTAGTGGTACAATCTCGGTAGCAAAGTGTTCGTTGCAAGAGAAAGAGAAAGATATGCAAGCTTCATATCCATTTGAAGCTGTGACAGGCCTGTGCACATGTGTTGGCTGCATCAAACTGTCACACATACCTTGGCTGTTACGGGAACAAGTCGATGAGGATTTGTTGCCGTATTCGACATCTTTTGCAGGCTTGTGATGTGCCTCCCCTTGTTCTCATGCCGAGATCAACGACTAGTACCTATGCCCATTGTTATCTGAAGAAGATTGATTCGCGCGGCAGATGAGCTGAGCTGAGCTAATCATGGTCGAGACAACGCCACATCGCGCAGTGTGTCTCCCTCGAACGCGAGAATAGACGCATCTCGCTTGGGGACACCAGTGATGTTACTACGTAGTACTGTAACTCGGTACAACGCGGTATGTTCCAGAAGTCGGTTCTCCCTGCTCACGCGCAAGGCGAAGTGGATGGTGATCAAACTTAGCGCCAGACGCGGTTGTTCCAGGTCTCCCGCTAAAGAAAGAGACCCCTGCGACGCGTTGAAGCGTTCGCTTCCGCATTTAGCGATCCACGATAGCGAGGTCAAAGCAAGGAAGAGCCATATCATCCCGTTTATTGGTGGAGGTGCTTCTCTCAACAAGTCTAACATACATATATCAAAGAGTTATAACTTATAAGTTAGATAGAACGCGTCACCTCTATTCGGACACATGCGTATCACCATGTAATTAAGTTGTTCCTTCAATAATTCTGCTCCGTCAAATCGAGTGTCCTCCTAGAACCGGCAGGCAGCCATGACACACGTAGTGGTCGAGAAGAGCAGTCCAGTTCGTGCCATGGATTGCATATTCTACGTGTGAGGCGTCTAGCATTGTCGGTGGTTGTCGCCAGAAGAGAGAGAGAGAGAACTCTTGCGCACGTCAGATCCTCGGCATTGCCTGATTGCAGAATTCTTTATGTAAGCAATGATGGAGGGTGTTATTATGGCAGCGTATTGACAGGGAGTCGACGAGTCCGATCATATGCCACCCTGGCAAAGCTTTGCTTCAACAACTAGACCACCGTGATAGATTGATAGGAAAAGAATCTGAGTGTGATGCGTATATGGCCAGACTGAGAAGTTATATAGGATCATATACATGAAAGCTCACTCCTGGGAGAGGTAGCCGGTGCATGCAGGCAAAGTCATTCATCATTATCACCATCTCTCATGAGATGACTGAAAACAGCAGAGGGTATCCAGTTAAATCCAACGTGCAACTTTCAAAATGAGACCATATCAAGTGAAGTAACAGCAATACGACGGAAACAAAGGGATCACGGAACCGTTGGATATCGCGAAATCCCAAACCACAGTGATAGACACTTAGAACCTAGTTCTTCAAGAGTCTCAAATCCCCTGGCGGAAAACTTCTGGGAAACCTGTCCTTTTCAATCTTGTCTCCTCCGGCTCTTTCTCTTGTTCAGCGCTTCACTGCCTTTCCTTTTTGCCTTTGCCACTCCGTTCTCGACTCTGTCTTGAACATCATGCTTGTCGGCCTCTGCCCTGATGTCTTCAGCCACATCCCCCCCTACACTGGTTCCCATTATCCAGTCCACTATGCCCAACGGAGCGAAATTCCCACCTCCCGAACAAAGTACGTGTGCATCCGTTCGCCGAGCGATACCACCAAGGATAAAGTTGGTTGGGACTGTAGAGTAGCCTGAAAATGCGAAGGTCTCTTCCAGGCTTATAAGGACGATGAAGAGGATGTACGTCAGGAGGTGAAAGCGGAAGACGGCTGCAGGCAGGTACGTTGCGAGGAATTTATGCAACAAATATGGGACAGGATGATCGTAGTGGGCAGTCAGTGGATACGGTGCGTCCAGGGAGTGATACCAGTTCATATGCAATTTGGAGATGGAGCGGAAGCGGTCCGGCGAGTGTAAGATATAGCGGTGAGATAGATATGCGACAAGTTCGCGGAGAACGAAGCCTCGGAACAGATCTTTGAACATGCCCCAAGGCATTGGAAGGGTGGTAGTGACGCGAAGAGCCGAGTGAACGCCAAGAACCCGGACGAAGATGACTTCTATCATGGCCTGCAGGATGACGGAGAGGAGAAGGTTCAAGAGCGACCAGGAAGCAACTTTCAGAATCCGTACTCTAGCATTCCGGGAAGAGTTGATGGAGTCTGAGCGCTCTGGTAGACTCTTAAAATTCTCCGCGGCCGATGGAAGAAGCATGTCGAATAGCAAGAAAAAGCATGATGGTAGGATGTAGAACAAGAGCCGCACGGCCAAGGTCCCCATCACCTCTATTTTCAGAGGGTCGTGTGAAAGAACCAGGGTGAGCCATGTCAGGTAAAAGAATAGGATGTTGAGTGATGTCGAGTACGATGTCATGGTCGGAATGAGGAGGAATGATAGAGCGGGAAGCGCGAACAGGGCGTCCATCGTGGAATGGGCAGTTCGGTAGGACGCAACAACTGGCGACGAAAACTGGTCATATAGCTTCAAATACCAAGGCGGAGGAGAGGAGGGTGCAAGGAGTGTAGGGATATAGCGATATTGAGATGGATCGAGATGTTGGTACCAACTTTGAGATTGGGGAGGCGTGGTGCTTGCAGGAAAGTAACGTATTACAGAGGATGGGAGATAATAGAGAGGATTCAGAGAAAACATCGCTTGGAACGCTCAAAAGCAAGGGCTTCAAAAGGAGTAACGGTGATCTATCGTAAGGCGCCGTGCCGTTGAATTCAACCTTTCCAAGTGCATATCGAAGAGGCTGGTGAAGCTTCCAGTTTGAAGGGCCGAGAATGGTAGGAGCCCCACTAGTCGGCAACTACGTCATTCTCGAATACTCGACAATATCAACAACCAACTTGTTTTTATCACGCTGTCCCCAAGTCGAGAGCGAGCTCTACATTATCATACAAAACTTATGACAGACAGGCAAGCATGAACTCTCTGCATTGTCTGCTGTCCAGGCCGGCACTGACCATTAGTGGCATAGTAGGATGATATAACTCGAGGACCTGGCTCTTGCAAAGGCCTGGTTTGCGTCATGTCTGCAATAAACGTAGCATGAATGCAGAGGAAATTGCAGTGCTTGAACTGAGAATTGATACGTGTCATATAAGATTCTCACATCATGATCGTGGACGAATCTGCAGTTGAGATGAGGGTAAATTTCTGGCGGAACCGCCATAGATCTATTGGCTCATGACTCGGTCAAAGTTCTAATATTTTGTCTATGCCTTCTCACTACGAGATAACTTTTTCCTTGCACTCGATACTAAAAGATATGTTAGAATATCAACGATGAATAAATCGAGAAACCGAAACTTACCCGTACTTTTCTTTCAACTCTTTCATCAATGGATCGTTGATCTTGGAGTTCAATGGCGCGAGAATACCCTTCTCGGAAATCGTGCCGTCAAGAACCTGTTTGACAGCTGTATGACACAGAACATTAGCACAGGAAGTGAGTGGGAAATGCAACATCCTCTAAGGTTCGAAGCCGTTGATGGCGATTCTCCAGATGTCAAGACGCCATTGCCTTTCGAGAATCATTGCAGTGCCGGAAGGCTTTCGCGAATTGCGAAATAGGGATGCTTACCAACTCCGCACGGTACGCCAACTAGTTTCGCCATTGCTGAGTAGCCTCCACTTCCAATTGGAGCGCCATATTCACAGAGAGTACTGGTTCTGGTCTCCCTTGTACCGTCCTTGTTTTCGATCTCGAACTTATGTTGAAGCATCTTGAATATATGATCTTAGCATTACTCCTTCAACAAGACGGAGTGTCGACGTATTGCTTACCACTAAGTCACGCTCGCCCTCCTCGAATTGCATCTTCTCTTCTAGGGTGGCACACAGAGTATCTAGCGGATTTCCTTTGGGAGTAATTTTGGCATCCGAGAGAATGCCAATCCACTTGAGACCGGCAACCAATCGATTCTTCTCATCGTTATCCTTGAAAGCGGTCTTTGATGAAATTGCCCATAAGAGATCATTCTCATTTGACGAAGAAGCACTGAGAATCTTCTGAGTGGCTTCCTTCCAGGTGATTGGCTCCTTCAAGAAGCTCTGCTCCTCGTCGCTCAAGAAACCAATATCTACCAGAACCTTGACAAATTCTGGGAAGCCTTGGTATCTAAGAGTACCTCGGACGATAGTTTGCGCCTCTGGGATGTTATAGCGCTCTTTGTATGGGGTCGAATCACGGTTGGGATATGCGACGAAGGCAAAGCCTGGATAGATGTGATATGGCTTCGCGGTGGCCATCAGGTCTGGACCAGCAATATTGACAACCTTTCCTCCTTGGAAAAAGCTGGCAGCATTTCTGAGAGCGAGCAAAACGCCACGGGACGACCAAGAAAACTTGTAGCCTAGTGGGTTGCCAGAATCTTCTGGAGCTGGAAGACCTCCACAGTATGACAGAAATGATATGATCTTTCCTCCTGCCTTATGTACTTTCTCGATTGTGGAGACTGCGTATAGGTGGTCGATCCCAGGGTCAAGACCAATTTCATTCATCACGGTGATGCCCGCATCCTTTGCCTGTTGTTCAAGCTCCAGCATAGCAGGGGAGACGTAACTCGTAGTGACAACATTCTTCTTCTTTCGGATCGCGGACTTGATGACGGTAGCGTGAAAAGTGTATGGGATCAAGCTAATGACAAGATCGTGCTCTGCGACCGCGGCATCGAGAGCTTTGTCGTCGGTGACATCAAGGGAGATTGGCTTCGCGAGTTTGACGCCCTCAGAGAGCTTCTTTGCGCTGTCGAGAGTTCTGCAGGCTATAAATTGTCAATGGGAGCTATCCAAAAAAAATATCCCGCGCAAAGTGACTCACCAACAGAAACCTCAATGCCGGCGTCAGTCAAGACATCTAGAGTGGGCCTAGTGACAAAGCCAGAGCCGCTGAGATATTGTCAGTCTATGGATGCGCTCGATAGGCCAGATTGGCACTTACAGCATCAGAACACGTTGAGGAGCCATGATTGTCGTTGTTGTTGTTGGTGGTATCTTGCTTGTTGTACAGGAGATGTGCGTGTAAGGTAGGACTCATCTAGGAGGGGTTTTCTTTTCTAACTGCTAAATTATTTATCATTTCCTCAATTATCAGCCACCCCACCAAACGGGATCGGGGCCGATACCGCAACATCCTACAGTCTGTAGATTTAAGGCTGATATCGAAGTTCCATTTTCTTCACAACGAGGGATGGTTCAATACTCTGTTGGGGACAAGCATACCTTTTATTACAAGCATATGCAAGATATATGAGTTCAGCCGGATAATCCACATGTCGAGACTCATTGCATGTTGATCAGCATTGAGATCTATGTTACGACAATATTTCTTGAGATGACTTCGTATAAAGTCGTTGAATGGCATATACAAATGACGGCATCGCTAGAAAAGATTGTATATTTACATTCATGTACCATATTCAATGAACGGTTCTTCTCCGGACGCCTTGCAAGCTCTGAAATGGAACGGATGATGGGGGATTTCGTGTTGCGGTGAGCCATTGCAGAGGTCTGCGCCGCCCATATCCAACGTACCCCAAGGAATCTAGCAACGTGTTTGATCTTTTCTCCAATCAGCGGAACTCCAAAGCTCCTACACAACCTTTGTGTGGAACGTGCTCAAGCTCCAATTGCTGGTATCTGTCATTGATTCCGGAACTATTAGCTCAATTGGCAAGCGCCCCGACGGTCAGTCAAATGCGCGTGGAAGCTGTTAAACAACGTTGACACAAGATAGGCATTGTAGGCGGCATTGTGACAAAATGAGAACAGCAGAAGGGTATGAAAAAATGGAAACTCACTTCTCGCTCTTTGCATGGAAATAGATCCCGCTGATTTTTCCCTCGATTTGATTGTAGCAAATGTAGTAGAATCCTTCGAAGCTTGCTCCTTGGATACTCCTTACACGGTGATCTGGGACCAAGAAATGTTCCTTCCACCGCATGAATATATGTTCGCGATTCCACCATTCTTGGCCGAAGCTAAACCCAGGGCGTCTAGCCTCCTTCGCCAAAGGTCGCCATGCAGGGAATCGAGCCCAATGCTGCATGTCCGTCTTATCGGTTGCACCCCAGCTGGGATGCTTTGTCTGGAAAGTGTGCCTCGTTCCAATTATTTCTCCTTCAAAATATGTGGTCAAGGTAGGGTATGTATCAGTCAAACCACATATTCGTAGATAGCCGGAGACCGATGAATCGGGGATAGAGACATCAAGTATTTCGACGTCCACATTATATATCTGGCGATCGGACTGTTGTGTGCCAGTGAACTTCGACCCTGGTCGGAAGAAGGAAGATGTGAAGGATGGAGTCAATCGAATGGCTGAAAACTCCGACGTCAGTTGAAGGGCGGAGTCAGTAGTGGAACCAGCATGCGTGGTCTCGTTATCGTTGGATGTTGCTAACGCAGGCGGCGGAGAAGGAACGAACAGGACTGGTGTTGGTTCTTCCCTTGCAGATGGTAAAAATATATGTAGTGAGTCGTTAGCCGATGGCATTGATATTACTGTTGATGCATCTGGGAATAGAGATGAAAGCATACGATCGTTGGAGGACTGTTGTGTGACGACGTCTTCGGCAGCAGGCGGCCCTAGCAAGGCAGGGACGGATGCTTCGGGCACAGAAGAAGACCCTAGGTCACATTGCTGTGAGGTCAATTTTTCAAGATCTCTATTGCACAGGCCATCGCTTGATTGGCCTATACGGTCATCATATATGCTGTGCGCCTGTGCTGCGACCATTCCCGTGGCTGTGTTATCATCGACTCCAACGTCGGAAAATATCTGCTGTACATGAGGAGATGCTGGCGACTGGGGCGGGCTGGGCAGGTATGCGCCAGCTGAAAGTTGCGCATTACCTCCTCCTGCTGGAGACTCCTCTCTGGGAGTAGGCATGATGATGCAAGATCGCGCGAGACGGTGATACCATCGGAAGGTCACCCGGAGTGGGATCGAGCGATAAGCATGGAAAGTAGTGAAATCGGCTGAAGAAGCTGTACACAAGCAGAAACAGGATATTCAGGCTAGAGAGCCATTGAAGTCCAAGGGACGAAGATAGATCGTAATGACACAGCGCGCCGCAAGATTGACAATGACCCTGGACTGGATCCCGAAGTGGAGCGGCTTTGGTGATCCGATCGGCTTGGCTTTTAGTTGACCTCCGCTTTTTCGAAATAGCGGGAGACGAGCGGATTTCTACACCAACCGCACCTCGACCTCGTGAGGGAATGATAATGCAATACGTGCAAGACTCCACAGTACCGCACAGGCTGCAAAGTGAAGTGGGCGCGTATACCAGAAGGAATGGTACTGGTTCGTTCTCATTTAAGCCGGTGGGTTTCCAGTGTTTCCTACGGATCAGAACTGTCCGTTATGCCTTCAGCACCTGAGAGATAATCATTGTGTTCTTTCTCGACGGTCTGATCTTGGCTGAACCTCTCATCAAACGTATTAATGGAACATTGAAAGCACAAATCAAAGGTAGCGGTCATGAATTAGATATGAGCACTCTTATCGGCTCTTGTAATGATTTGCATCCATTTAGTCCTGCAAAAACATACGACAAAGAAATGAAGAGATCTGTCCATCATAAACACCAAAGGTAGGAAGGGCCACTCGAGCTTTTGCCTTCTCCCATCAACTCGAAGCCCTTCTTCCCAAGCATTGCCCGGCTTGCCATTTCATTTCCAACCCAATCATTTTACAGAAGACAGACAATAACGCCAGGAGAACTACCGAAAAAGATATCCCCCAAACTGTGCCCTGAAATCACCGAGAAAGGAAAGAGACGGCCGAGGAGTGAAAACCGTGCCATCCAGAAGAAAAGTCCCATGCAGAAGAGGTACCAATACAAGCCTCAAGTTGTTGTCTCGACATGTACGCCGTTATCGAGTGTAAGAGTCCTCTAATTTCCAATAAGTCTATTCCCCTGAAGACCTTTTAGATGAAGAGAAATCTGCTTCAACGACCTTACCACCACCTCTTTTCATGACAGCGAGTTCTGCGACCAACGACAAATGGTCGCTAGCAAAGTGATAGTTAGGAAAGCCCGGAACCTTCTGAAGATACTCCTTGTCCACTTCTCCCAGTAGTCTTTTGACTCTCAACGAGTTCGACGAATAGAAGATGTAATCCAGCACGCCACTATAATCAGGAGTATGATTGGTGAAGCTCAACTCTCCAATATTACCGTATGTAGATTTCAAGTTGAAAGGATGGGTCATCCCCTTATCGCTGAAATGCCCATAATCGCGACCCTCGAAGTCGACGTGGTTGCTCTCCATTGAGCCTCTCGATAGGAACTCATATACCGCAGATTCAACCTCCGAATTGAAGTCTCCGCAGATTATCATTGGAATCTGAGTGCCGCTAGGGTACTCCTGTGAGGGCCCTGGTTCCAGAACGGGTTCTTCTGCGTCGTCAGCACTCGAAAACTTGAACAAGTCCTTTTTCTTGTTGTCACAGGGAGGCTCTTTTGACCACCTATTGGCCAATTGGGTAAGCTCTGACATTAGCACCGCGGTTTGGATGAGCTTCACGTCCTTGAATCTCGTGTCCCAGAATACATAGGCGTTCGCGACAATCAAGCGTGAACCTGTGACACGGTTTTCGAGTAGGTTGACCAGCGCGATATGATCTTTTGGCCATACACGATTGAGGTACGCTGATGACTTCTTGATATTCTGGTCCCTGTTCATTCCAATTTCGCTGAATCTGAGCGTTTCAGACGCTAGACAGATATACTTCCTGTTGTTCCAGAAAGTACCACAACCGTCTACCAGACGCGCCTGTTCTCCAGCCATCGTACGTGCTCGAGTCCTTTGTCCAAAATGGGACCTGAAGTTCTTTCTAGCCAGTTGTTCCCGAAACTCGTCGTAGGCCATAGCATCCAATTCTTGTAGGCACACAACGTCGGCGCCGTACTTTTCGAGCTCCTGTGCTATAATAGGCCTACGGTAGCTCCATTCAAGGGCCCTTTCTGGGACATAGCCATGGTATGCTGGGGTAGCCGCATTTTGGCATAGGACATTGTAGCTTAGCACTCTAAACGTCTCTTCGGAGGGATTGGATATATCATCCAGCTCGATCCACTCTCGTTCCGGTGGCGGTGGTTGCACTAAAAGAGATGTCAGTATGCAACGTCGAGAGACAGCTTCTCGCTTCAAATCTTGTAACTCACAGCTCATTTCATTTCGCAAATAGTTGATCAAGCTCCTCGTGCCTTCCTCTTTTAGTTTTGAACCCAACTCGTTATTGATCGGATTGCCAACTATACCCAAGATGCGAAGACGATGCATGTAACCTAACTCGATTGGTAGTGTCTCAAGATGATTATCAAATAGCAGCAATTCCTCAAGCTTTGTAAGCAATCCTATCTCCCCAGGTAAATCGACAAGATTGTTATGTGAGAGATCAAGATGCACAAGGCCCTTGAGTTTTCCGATCTCCGGAGGAATGCGCTCCAATCTGTTGTGGTTCAGGTACAACTTCTCGAGAAAATCGTACCGGAAAAGGACTGGGGATAGCGCCTTCAAACCTTGACCACCTAGATCCAACTCAGACCATACTGGTTTTTGTCTTTTCCGGATTACCGGGGCTCTTGCGGTCTCTTCGGTGTCGTTCCCTTCGTCCATCACTGTCTTCGTATCGGAGCGATTGTTGGTTAGATTTAACCCTTTCTGCGCAGATATTTTCGCGTGATGATGCGGAGAGCCTGAGCTACGATATTCATTGAAGACTTTGACATGCTCCCGCCATTGTTCAGTCGACGTTTCGTCAACATCGTCCAGAAGTGAATCTGCTAGCCCGCTTTGCGCCTGATTCTGGTTGAAGTGCGGGGTAAGGTTCGAGATAGCGCGAGATGATAGATTGTATTGTTGAGTTAGGTGTGAGGGCTGGTTATGCTGTGCATGGTGATGTTGCGTCTGATTATGGTGCGACTGATGGCCGGTATTGTGATAATTTTGCACCTGCTGCAAACCATATCTTTGATTTTGAGACCCATTAATCAGATGTTGGGCCTGATGACCACCGTGACTGTACATTGCGAAATTTGCAGGGGAGTGGTTTACGGGTGATCGAGACGGCGAGGGCACGTCGTCGCTGAACGGCCGTCTACCGCCTGGCGTGCTTGGCCGGACCAACTGCCGATTGCCTGTATGCTGAGTCTGTGGTTGGTAGTAAAATTGTCCTCCTCCTAGCTGTTGATGGTATCGATAAGTACCATCTGCCATCTACAGTGGCAGAAGGTGGGGGTTTCGATTCAAGACTGTCCTTGAGTATGGTAGTAGACGTCAGGTAATTGTGAATCCAGGTCGTGAATTGAGAGTAGACTTTGGTATCTGTCGCCTTTTTTTGCACATGAGAACCGAGCGTCTTGGTAGAGAAGGGCATCGGCCTAGAAGGCGCTGAATTTCGGGTGGTCTTGCGATTTGGCGCAGCGCCCGAGCTTTGGATGACTCTTCTGCGCCGTGGACGCTATGGATAGGATGGCGATACTGGTACTAGGTATACATAAATATGATAGCTGGGGTGCAAAGATTCTGTCCAGTGCGGAAATCCTATAACAAACAAGCGACAGATAGCTTAACAAAGATGTGAGAGTCAAAGTGCTGTTCTCGAATTGCCTGCCCCAGCCCTTTGCTTCATCACGATACCGGAGCAGGAATAGTTGGATTTGGTCACGTGCATTTCTTGGCTTCCCCCCGCAATCGTCCAATGACCGCTTCGAGTAAACTCGCCTATCGCACTCATATACTTTCAGCATACAACCCATCATTGATATCCTCTGTACCAACAACTTTACCACTCTTCTTGCAGTCCAATACAGTCATCGAAGTTTACGTTGTGATCATCGACCGTTATATAGAATCAGCGATCTCATGGATCATTATATAGGATCATCAATCTTCTCTAATAGTCTGGTACACTTAACGGCACCAGACGCTTGCTAGACGGCGAAGCATTTCAGACTTATGTATTCGAGATCTGTTTCCTTGAAACTGGGCTCGAGTGAGACTTGTAATGCATGCTGCGTCTCATTCAGATAATAGCATCCTTCCTATCGCACTTGATCACATTTTTGACTCGGTTCTTGTTAAGGAGACAAAGCAAAACAAACCCGGGTATATGCAAATGTTTCCAGACCGAAAAACGCCGTTGTTTGACCTTTGATCTTTGACCACGCGGACCTCGTATGCCTAGATTGGCTTAATCTGCAGGACGTTAGCAACGGCCCTTCTCTCTTAATCAGAACTTGTACCTTGAAATGGAGGGATATCAGTGAGAACACGAGCGCCTTGAGGTCTTGTACTAAGTAATAGAACACTCTCAAGCCCTCAGGGTCCGCAGACTCTGTAACATCAACCAGTGAGCCGATCTTTGCAGTCTATGGAGTTATTGTCAGCGCAAGAAATCCTAGAGTTCAAGACTCTCGAAATGTACCTCGAACGATATATGTTCATTGCCTAGTCGGATCTCTAACTCTTGCCTTCCGTCCCTGTTCTTCTGGGGCCATTTGGAATCATCTTCCTTTATGATCTCACTTTCCTTGATGATGCGCTTTATTTCGTTGATGACTGCGGAGCTGACACACACTGCATCTAGTTAGCATTGCCTGCGAACGCAAGTAGTCGCTTCATACTTTCTTTGCGGATGAGCGAGTCATTGCGGTAGTTCGAGTTGTTTGCATAGCGCGCAGATGCGCTCCTGCCATCGCCAAGGGCACGAAAATCGAATTCTGGATAGAAATGTGAGATTGAACTTGGAGATTTCGAAGCGTCAAACGCACCTAAAAACTCATGGCCGAATTTGCCCTGATGACCTGAACTGCATCCGTTTAGCGAGGAGTCTCAAAATGCCGGATTGTGTTGCGTACTAGTATCTAATATAGAAAGGTTCGTTCGTGTTCGACATCGTGACCGAAGAAGCCTCGATGTTGTTGTGTGGGTTCAGTCTGGTCGGCGCAAACAACTCAAGTTCAAAGAATGAGTAGACGGGCAGCTCTATCTCAAGGTTGCTATTTATGGTTAGTGTACAATTTGTGGGGATGGATCTTGAGCGAAGAGGAACCAGACGTATTTACTACTACGTAATGTACATATGTATGAGATGCCTCGAAGAGAAGTCTCTTCTATATCTAACTCAATGCCTTTCTCGACTTCGGGATCATACTTTCAAGTTGATGCAACTGACTCGTATGCTCTTTATTGTAGTGTAGAAGTATCATCTCTGACTTCCACCCAGACTGATGCGTACTCCGCAACGTTGGATGACCTTCGGGTCCGTTCACATCTGCAAATGCCATGCTTGAAGACTAGACTAAATACCTTGCTGCCCATGATTGTATTCATCTTCAGACCCATTGAAAACAGAAGACGGCCAACTCTTCCATTGCCCATCATTCTATTGATATGATTTGGTGAGCACGGAACGTGCCGCCGAGTCATTGGACTTCGGCTTTCACAATAACTCCGAAACTCCGTCTCTTCTCACCAATCTATCATGACGGACCCAACATTACTGTACCTCCTCCATCACCGGGGCTGTAATTACGAGGCTGCAATGAATTTGTTGCATAATTTGCACAGCTAGATTCTCCTAGGTTCACAGTGGTGTGGGTATTCGAACGATGTCTTCACCTGCACAGGATCCGACGTCCAAACTCCGGCGGAATGGCCAAAGGCCTTCTTGCGAGCCGTGCAGGAAATCCAAGATGGCCTGCGACCATAGATATCCGGTTTGCGATCGATGTCGGCGTCGGAATCTGGTCGACAAATGCCAATATCACCCAGCTCCGATGACAATATCCCGAGAAGAGAGGGCCGCGAGGAAAGCGTCGAAAAGGTCGTCAATGCCATCCCTGCCAGCTCAGGTCTCCATAATAAAACCAACGAGCCCTTCAATCAACATTGGCATAGAATCCGATCCATCTCCGGGTTACTTGGGGTCTACCAGCTACCTTGCTACCTTTCAAGACTCAGATCGGGGTATTGTTGTCAACCCAGATAGCAAGGGCAACAACGATGCGAAATCGCCTCCGGCTTACACTATCAAGTCGGATTTTATGCAGTCATCTTTTGAACGAGCGGCAGTTAGCGATGAAGCCGCTCGTGTTTTAAAGGTCTTCCAGTATATTGATGTGATGGATGCTGTAATGTCGAGAATGATGGAATTACCACCCTATGGCAGAATGCCGGATGTGTGGGTGCATAAATGTTGGAATTTCGTAAAGACTCACTATGGTTCAATGAGGTCCAAACCATTCTCCAATGATCGCATGAAGATAGAGTTGGAAAGGCTATTCGAAAATACGTCCAGGCCTGTTCAGGTGAAAAGAAACACGACTGCCGACGAATATATTGACGCTCACCTCCATAAGAACGTAAAATGGGAGAGTATTGCTTATGTTTTGGCTTTGCTGGGTACAGGTACGTCCTCATTCGCTTGCTGCGCATCACTCTGTCTCATTTATCGGTCTTGTTCTTGGGTTCATGCTTATGGCACTTGGGTATTTCTAGCGACGAAAATAATACCAAAGGCAGACTCCTTGTGGTCAGAAATAAACCTGAAGATCAGTCGCGAAGATTTTGGAAGGCAAATGCTGAGGCTTGGGCAACTATGTTTGGGCTTTTGTGAGAAACTCGGGCGTATTGGAACTGTATGGTTATTCGCATCCTCTCAGATGAGTGAACTGATATCATACTACTATGGCGACACGTCGTACTTGTACTGGGAGCGGTTTGGAAGCGTCATTTCCGCATGCTATGCCTTTGGCTTCCATCAAAACGCTGCTAATGAGTCAGGTGAGGATCCTATGTTCCTGGTTGAACTCAAAAAGCAGCTTTTTACAAGACTTTACATGGTAAGTCTGAAGAGATGTAGCTCTATGAATGATGTTGTTAACATCATCCCAGGCTGATAAAACCTTATCGACGTTACTCGGTCGTCCTCCGCGACTACCGAAGAAATATTGCAAGCTGGAACAGGGGATGGATCTGACTCCTTCTGAACTTGTTATGGAAGAGTCGCAACTTCAAGCCCTCATTGGAACTCTCGACAAGAAAGGTTGGGCTCCTCCCTCAGCACGACGTGGCCCAGTATGGGGCTGTATCGTTCTACAAGCCGCCATTCTTCGAGAAGAAATCCTAGAGCTATCACTTGCTCCTTTACCCAGTAATACGCGGGAAGTCGCAGAGGATATCATGCGTCGGTCTCGTCAAGCTTACTGGGTTGACTTGCCTCCCCATGCTCGCTATCATGCCGGTCTCTGGTCATCAGGAGCGAGTACTGGAACGTGTATGGCCATAACGATGGCATACTTACAATAGTAAGTGAGCCCGTGGATGAGACAAGGTATTCCCTGCTAACTCGCCAGTACTTATAATGACTTCCTGTTGCAACGCATCCTTGTACGTCGCCTACGCCACAACCCCAATGAGCTGCTGCGTCTGGCGCGCCAAATGCTCTCGGATGTCCTTGAGCTTGTTAGTCGACAGGACCGCCTTAGTTCCTTTCGTGCTGATTTAGACTGGATAGTGAGTTTCTGACCCATTGTAACCCTATGGAACACTTCAGTGACGAGTACTAGATCGCATTATACGGCCTCCCGGCAGCAGGTGTCCTGGCACTAGAACTTCTACACCAAAGAGAAGCACCAGAACAGGATTTCCCTAGGTCAGAAGTAATTCAGAAGCTAAGTGTGTTGGTATCATGCCTTGACTGGGCGGCAGCACCTGGAGACGGCAATTACGCACTGTGTAGACAAGCTGGAGAACTCCTGTCTCGAATTCTAGACTCAGTGCTTTCTTTCAAACCCGCACCTCCCCTGGCTGGCACTGAACAGGCACTGGTACCAGATAGTTATCCAGATCCGAACTTTGTTGATTGGTCGTGGTTCGACAATATGGAATACGACGGTGAATTTTGGAACCAATTGGCTGAGCATCCCTTTCTGCATCATCCAGAACATACGGGCTAGAAAGCGGTTTCGGCAGGTCAATTGTAACATATCAACGGACCATACATACCTCACACACTATCAAGCTTGAGTCAACCAGATATTCAAAGGGCTCAAAGAGTACTCTGGAACGGACGTCCACAGGCTGGAAGCACTCAAAACACTCAACGCAAGATCAACGAGAGTGACCGCCGAGAAGTCACAAGCACATTTGGCACAGACTTCGGACACCAGACAACCTTAGCTTACACTTCCTAAACCCCTACCCGGCCATCACGTCCTCGACACTGATCATCCCATTTTGAAACAGGGGACCAGCGCTATTATATCACTATCTTCCAAAAAATAGCTTGACCAGAGGCTCAGCCATGATCGTCAGAGAATATCAGGGATTGTACAAGGCCTATCACATGAGTCGCTTGATTCAAGTATCCGGGGGGATCTTTTCCAACATCTCCCTCAGGCCCGACAATCGCATTCCTATCGACAGCAGCCAGCTTACTTATCGATAAGATTCATGATCGTAACCTTTGTCGTCCTTCGACACTGTGCCCAGAGCACCTAAACATAGACTTAATCAAAGAACAACAATAACACACCCTTCTCTCGCTTCAATACTCTTTCTCCCCATTCATCTGTAGCATGACTCTCCAAGTTGCCGCAAGCGCAAGAGGGTTACCGCAAGTACGCTTTCTTCCGTGAGCCAAAATCAGGAAGAATAACTACCACGTGGGACCTTTCACCCCAGTACAGTGCAGAGATATCAAGATAAACTCCTAGGTAACCTAGTGTTAGTGGGGCCCCTCCCGGTCGTTATGGCAATCACGAAGAGCACGGCGAAGAATCTCCTATCTGCTTTTGTTCTCTGCTCCCGCTTCCGAATCGACTCGAACGGTGCTCGAGGGAGTAGGTCGTGCCCCAGCTGGGTAAATGGGCTTGTTATGCCCTCGACGGGGTCTGACGTTGTGGCATTGCGAGCCTAGGGTAGAGGAAGCATTACGCCACAAGGCTTGTTACGTCCTAAGATCCCGCTCTCGGCCACGCGAGGTGCCCGCCACCGGAAGTTGTGGGCATTCGGAGCCATCAAAATGGGCCGCAAGATCGCACTGGTCTTTATGAAGGACTTGTAACCCGGATCGCTGTCTTAGACGTTTTGGCAGTTCTGCTATGACGCCGGGGTTTACCTTTCAAGAGCTCTGGGGAGCCTTGTCCATGATCCAGCCAAAGTACTCAAACGCTCCTGGAGCATCTTGAAGTGTTTCGAGAGACAGATTCCAAACTCCATCGCGTGTCAAAAATTTCCTCATGAAGTGCGGTTGCCGGAATGTGACATAGAGGAACGTACCACCGGGTTTCAAAATACGAGCAACCTTTATTTGAACAAGTCAGTCAGCGCTGCGCCATCAATTAAAACCCTCAGCGGTTCTCCCCCTCTCGTCGTGACCGACGAAAAGACCTCCTACCTCATCGATATAGCGCTTGACATTTTCCACGACCCCCTCCGGCGGGTCCCACAGGCTGCCGTATATCATCGCATCCAGAGTCCCCTTGTCGAACGCAACGTCTACTGAGCCGTCCGCCAGGTCAGGCATATCGCGGACGTCACCCATTTTCCAATCGATCCCCGTCTTGTCCGCATTCCGCTGCGACATGAGCTCGATCACGACGCGGGAGAAATCGACGCATACTTGGTTCCGGTAGCCGAGAGCGAGCAGATCGAGCGGCAAAGTCTACAAAGCCGGCAAAAGGTTCGGGAACGAATCAGCGCAAGAAAAGAAAGAACCTTGGGTAAGGTAGGTATGATGTAGGTAGATGGGGGGTTTCCCGCGGAGGGCTTCGGGGGCGACCCCATTCATCTTGAAGGGGGAAGGGGCTTTTTTGCGTTGGTCTCTTACACTATCACCGCATCCAAGGTGGACAATACGTGGGTTCTCATCAGCCCTCCGGGGTTCCAGCAGATACTTCGTGAGAAACGGCTTCAAATTTTCAAACCCCTTGAACCACTCATGAGATGGTTCGTTCGTACCCGTGACCGTCGCCGTTTTATAGCGCTCGTCCCAGTACTCGCTGTGGCCCAGCTCTTGGTCCTGGGGCCGTGCAGGTCCCATGTGGTGTGAGCGATGCGCTTGCTCTTGCTTCTTTTCTCACGTTGATGAAGACTCGGTTCGAATTGGATCGTAATTAATACGGTAGACGGACGGGCTTTCTGATTTCACTACAAATATTTTTGCTTATCGAAGGCACGGAGTTGTGCACCGGAACTCGCAGTTCTTCGCGTTGTTTTCAGGTAAATTACCATACGTAATACTTCATACCCAATTCGAAGTACTTCTAGAAGTCTCAACCATGCTCTTATTCGGACCTTTGTGGAATGGTCCTTTCTACATCGTTCAAGTCAAAGCTGAATCAAGACTCTAAGACCACGACTAAGGGCAGCCAGGGGCTTCAGAAAGTAGAGACACCATGGACGTCTTGTCATTGATATTTCACGATCTTTTTATGCCTCCATACTTGAAGCATTTGTACCTACCTTGGAGATAAGTATGAGTGTTGTAGAAAGAAGGAGGGCCTCTACTGGTTACGCCATTGTGTCAGTGCCATCCCTCAGCCGGTAGAACCACATTCACACGATTCCAAGATTGATCTCTTGCGCCGCCTTCGACATGGACTCTACCACGAACCAATGTGCTAGGTCTCTTGCAGCAAAAGCATCCTCCAGGCTATCGTGGCCAGCCCTGCCATTCATCTGGATATCCTTGTTGAGCCTGACTTTGACTCTGGCTTTGAGGTTCAGTTGCATTGATAGGTCCTTTGGCTCCTTCGTTTGCTTCACGGGGCTTAGAGCTTCGGGCGTGGCCTTGTTCAGTGGCTCTATCGGGGGAGAGCCTGCAGTTATGGAAGCTGGCGTATCACTGTCTGAAAATTCGATCAAATCAGGAGTGTCGTTGCCCGATGTTCGAAGTGTGGGATTCACATGAGCAGCTTCGTCATCTTTTCCACGCAGTGCATTCTCCTTTTCTGCCTTTTCTCGTTCCATCTTCTCCTGTTTTGCCCTCGCCGTCTCGAGCAAGAATGGATCAAATATTGTTCTGTGAGTCCATCTAAGAGCACTGAAGTCTGAGCTAACGCCATAGCCGACAACAATGGTCTCAGGTCCGACATATTCCCAAATCGCTTGTCTAGCTTTCTCTCTACCCCTGATACCTGATCTAGTTCGCTTTGCGTGGTCCATATCGCTTCCAGTAACTCCAGAGTACCTGGTACAATAATCTTTCATTTGGACATCAGGGATGACAAGGCTATGCAGGAGCACTCCAGATGTGAAATAATCCACGACAGAGATTTTGATAAGTTCACTGTCCCCTTCCATGGAGATGCCCATTTCACAATCCAGTGCGACAGCATGTCTCCAATATCTGGATTGGGGAGTCATTGGTGTTCCGAAGTATTGCCACTTCTTTTCTAGCTCGCCGATGCCATATACCTTGACTTGGTGATCTTTCTCATGTGTACAACCTTTGGAATAGACACGGTGTCCATTGCAACAGGTATACCTCTATGTACGCAGGAAGGTCAGATCGGCTCAGAGTTTTGTAATGGGGACTTATGGGGACTTAAGGCACTTACTCCTCGGTTGACCCTTCCGGAGTGATAATGGCAGTGCATTTCCGGTTGTTTTGTTGCTTTGGGAGATCTTTCCTCTCCTTTTTTTTGCATTGCTTGATATTGCTCCTCTTCTCCGAGGTCTTCTTCCCCTTCTTCGGCATCGTCTGGACCTAGGTCCAGGACCAAAGCTGCTGCGGTTGTGTTAGAACTTATTCCAGGCTCCTGAGACTGCTTTCTAGCTCGGTCTCTCGCTTCTGTCCGAGGTTTCGTTTTCAAAACTGGTTCCCATTAGTATGCTATCATCCGAAAGGAAGCACCGACTATTAAAACAGACTTTTGTTGCATCTGGCGCATCGTCTCTTATTTTTCAGCTGTTCCGGTGTCAGTTGATCGATAATCTGTCCGTTACTCTTTAGTTCAAGAGTAGAATTGGTCATTCTCTGGAACATTTCGTTGTAGAAGACGTCGTCCTCAAAAGATGTAAGGTCGCTATCAGGTCAGAATTGATCAGTCATCCATATCACCAATACGCTTATTTGTGTCGGTTTCATCATACTACTTACTCCGGCTGGTATTCCATCTGTGGCTGCTGTGGAGGCAGGGGTAGAGGTGCCCATGCTTGGTGAGAAGGACCACCTCTTTGCCGGATCTGCCTCGTATAATTGTCTGGGGGAGGTACTGCATTGTAGACTGGCCACGGCAGACTTGGCGATGTTGGTTCATGAGCCAGAGGCTGTCTCGATGGATGAGACTGACGGTTTCGATGACGCTGAAGGCTGGGAGAATCCATTGTGTTATGCTCGTCTCGATGCCTTGATCAATGTCACGAAGAACAACAATGTAAATTCAGGAAGGATATGAATAGGCAGGCGCGGACAGAAGACCACTGTCCCACGATTGTTCAGATCTTTGAATGGTAATAGAGACCTCTTGACTCATACACTTGCATTTCCGGTCTCTCCCAAGGTGCACAATCCTCTTTCTAACTTAAGAGCAGCTTCTTTAAAAATCTGGGGCTCACAAAGATGAAGAGGAGGAAGTAGAGGAGAGAGAGATGTTAGCCGTTCTTTGAAAACCAGAGGTCCCATGACAAGATGTAAGACGATTTATGCGCAATCGTGTGCTCAATATCAGTAAGGTATGTATATGGCGACTGGATGATTACACAGCATAAATCTACCCAAGGTGTTTGTGAGAGATGCCTCACAAGGTCAGCAGTTGCATCATAGCTCACTAGATGGTCTCCGTGGTCTTCCACCCGTGCATCTAAAGGTAGACTTTGGCCTGCCTAAGGCTGTCGAGTTTGCTTTGTGTAACAGTTTGACGCAATTCAATTCGTGGATGTTCTGGTTAAGTTGAACATTCACCTGATGTGATATGATAGATCTGACATGGATCTCGGTCGGCGGTCACTTCACCCCACGTTCCCTTGACTACTAACGTTATAGAGTAATAAAGCTCACCCACATCTACTATGTTTGTACTTCATACAAGGATCTGAGTGAGACGTTGAGAATCATACCTTGCTGTGTACGTATTGATCTACATAGTACGTATCTCGGGATATCTGGATCATTTCGAATCATGGTCTACTAAAAGCATTCCAGAAGATTGGTTCCCAAGTGGCAACATCCTCAAGATAACTTCTACCTAGTCATGTGATTGGAAAGGTCATCGTGATTTAGTGTATCTTCGTCAAGTCATATGTCAAGGCACAAAGAGACGTGACAAATACGTCGCTGGCCATGGTCTTGAGCATCTGAAGAGAAAATATCTGCGCTTTATCCTGGGATTTCCTTTCCATCAGGTTTGTTAATCTGCACATTCCCTTTCGCCGCCCTCTACCCCAAAGATGCGTGTTGTGCTTGCAACGTAAATATTGACGGTTGCAATGGTCAGATATCCAAGGATCTCGATCCATCTTGGCGGAGTACCAAAACGAGCATTGGGAAAAGTGACCAACATCGCTCTGGGCAACCCTCTTTTAAGATGACAAGATCGAGGGCGAGTTTAACTCGCTTTTGAACCACCCCAAAGGACCCTTTTACAATTCTTCGCTCCACAATAGCAAGGCACAGCCCCATGACTTTCTGGATCCTCATGCTCGTCCAAGCCAACTTCATCGGGACTGTAATCAAAACAGAGTTCTTCGTACGCTTTGATGTCCCTGATGGCGAAGAATGCAAGGCTATACACTTTGTAGTCGGCGTTGTGGATCATAACACTGAAGATTCGGCAGTTGGGATCACAGGAATGGTTGATGAAACGTGTGGGACCACCGAAACGTTCGCCGTCGATGTGGTAGACCGGTTTGCCTTTAAGTTCGTGCTCTTTGAAATAATCAAGAGAGAAGACATAGGAAGGATGGTGAGGTCCGTATGCTTTCCTGCGCAGTTTCTCCCGACGAATCAAAGTGCGATTCGTCAGAAGTTCACCGACATAAGTGTCGATAAATTGGCCTTTGGCTATCGGTAGTGGTGATCGAAGTCCAAGGCCGCAGCGTTCCGTCATGAAAATCTCGAGACGAATTGTTCGGCCTTTCTGAACCAAACGATTCCAGCACGAGGGGGTACAGCCACAAAGCTCATTGCACTCTTGTATTTGATACCCGACTTCGCGGTCAATATATTCTGGTGTCAGTACAACCGATCCATCGGGTTTGCGCAGGTAAGGAACCAATTTCGCGGGGTGATTGGCATCAGTACCATCATCATCCAACAAGCATTCACAAGTCTTTGGGTTGCATTCCTCGACACAAGTGCACCCGAACATGGATTCCTTGGGCGCTGGTCTAATGTCCGAATGAACTATGTTTTCCTTGACCAGTTGAAAGCGGCCTGGAAGTCGTTTACTATTGAACTCGTTGACAAAAGTGAGCCTCTTCGGAAGACGGAGCTGATCCATTTGTCTGAGGAGAAGACTAGGCTTTGTCGGTCTGCTCGTAGACTTGAGCCCCCCGGCTGGAGAGAAACTCGGACCAAAGTCAAGCTTGACTTGTGAACGGTCGACATCCTTGGCCTTTGGTTGAGCGAGCTTCTGCATGCGATGTTGGTCAGACTCTGTTGAATAAATTGCACACATTCCATGAGAAGGCTCCCGTTGGTCTATGAAGTCGCGGCCTCGAGTGATCCATGGTCTGGCGAAGGACTTAGAGTAATCGATAACGACGCTGACCTTTTGTGGCGTTGGAGGTTGCTGGGATTGTCTGATCGGAATGGACCAATCCGCTGGAGTCCTTTGCCGCTGCTTGTGACTCTTGCCACTGACAGATTCTGAGGACGTGGTTCTCGGCGGATCTGCCTTTCTTGGTCTTCCGAGGGCGGCTCTTGGAACGGCAGCAGGCACCTTTGATGATTTGGGAGGGGCCTGTTGTGGAAGCTTTCGGAGAGAATCGAGGGTAACAGGAGCATCGTCATCGTCATCGCTCGATATGTCCACCCTTTCGCCTAAAGGTTTTCCAATGGCTTTAGATTGAGCCGCTGGCTGATTGAGAACTTGGCTAAGGAGCTCATGTGGTCGTCTGGGTCTGTTTGGCGTAGATGCGCTGGTCCCAGAGATTTCAGGTGATCTGGACGGCAAGGCTCGTTGTTTCAAGTGCAAGATGCTGTTCGGGTGCTTTAGCTCGTCTTTAGCAACGAGTCTAGGGGAATCTTCCGAGAGGTCAATGAAAGACGTAACCTTTGGCTTGGTTTGAGTGGTACCAAACACAATTGCGTTGTTGCTCTTAGTTGACGTCTTCTCCGAAGATGGTCCGGTGTTTGACAACGCTGGTCTTTTTGGTTGCACAGAAGAAGCCTGCCTCTGAGATGATGCATGCGTTTGCGTAAACTTGTTGAGCAATTCTTCTGTTTCCTTGCTCGTGAGCGAGCCTACAGCTCTAGAGAAAGGTTTGAAGATACTTGCAATACCTTCATGTTGGCGACTACGGTCCGATCCGTCTTTTATGTTTGTTGCCGGTGTTCGGCTCTTGCTGGAAGCATGATTGGACACAGGTGAAGTAGATGACAACACAGCTGGTTTGAAAGCTGAAGTTGAGACAGACGGTGCCGTGGATCGATTGGTGCTAACTGCTGTAGATGGCTTCGTCACATATCGCTGACTTGTAGCTGAACTTGCAGATACAGAAGGCACATTAGGTCGTGGCGTAGGTCCTGAGTGTACCTAAGCAGACAAGTCAGTTATCCACCAATGGTTCAGTTCGGTAAAGCTTTAGTTAAAAGAGCACCGACTAACGTACCGTTCTAAGGTGATTGTTCGAGGGTTTTGCGGGTAAGAAGTCTTCGAGAGTCTAAGATGCGGAGTCAGCCGATGATTGCCAAGATAAATCTGATACATGTCCAATATCTTCTCCCGGATATCAATATCGCAGTGTGAGCAATGAAAAGGAACTGAAAGGGAGAATAAATAAGTACATACCGGTTGCCGTTCATCATCAGAATCATCAATCGTTATGTAATTTTGCTGTAAATAGTGTCAGTTTGTAATGTATCAGGAATATATGAATGATGGCTGCTGTCTCATTTGGTCCGCAACCCGGCGCGTGCGAGTGTGACCAGCAAATCTCAACAAGGAGGAAGTTATAGTACGCTAGAGCACCGCCAGACCACTAGCGATTTAGAGCATAACTGTACCAATAACAATAACGAAAATCTTCTCCTACCGGCTCTGTTGAATATTTTGGTTCTCCATTTCTCGACCGCTTCACCCCTAAATTTGCCATCTGCGCATCTCCCCTCAAGCCACAGCAACGCGACTTGAGTTATCGTATTTTGCGCGTCATAAATCAATAGCCTGCTTTTTTGCAGACTGATTTTCGGGATTTTCAAAGTGATTAGAGCGCTGTATTGCTGAGTTAGAAGTGAAGGGATTCTGGTAGCAGTGTAGGTGAAGTTGAAGTTAAGTTGTTAATTTCTTATTTAATTAATAGAAATTTCTTACATTAGCGGATTTTATGATATTGTGACTAATATATAAAGTCATGTGATCATGAAATTTTAGATACTCACTATTTCCAATACAAATATATTATTAGATTTTTTTTTGTAGGTTATAAAATACCTGGAAATGCAAACTTTCGATTTTGAATAGATAGTGGTTTAAAAAAAGTCTGTATACTGTATCATCAGGTCAGAACACGATGTGTTTATGCCAATATTATTTATAATCATCACTAAGTGCTAGATGATAATCTCAGCACTTATATTAACATTGCCAGTGATACGTGAGATAAAAAAGATGTAGGCATGAAAGACTTGACTTGTGCTACTGATATCAAAGGTCCGCGGTGATCGGTAGTTAATCGGTTCCTTGTCCAATCATAAACAGTAGAACACTTCCGCTCACGATCGGAAAATAATATTATTTTTGCCAAGCATTGATGTCTATTCTGCTTGAAGAACATGAAGAAAGCAGTGTTGGGCAACATCAGAAATAATCGTCAAGGAACAGGCACAGTACAGTATGGCGGATGAGACTATTCCTTCCGTGAAGGATCTAGCCAGCAGTGGTATGTACACATGATGTTATTGATTTCCTTTGCTGCTGTCCGCTATGTCTTCTTTTATTATGTTGTTCATGTATTATTTTTTGTGCAATTGCATTTGGTTAAAGAATAAATTTGCGGTGGTGCACAGTAACTGGTAGAAGGGCATGCATGTATTGCAGAACTTCAACGTCCATACTGAGCAATGGATTCCACTGCCCACCCCCTTTTGATGTACCACGAGACGAAGACATTCGCACTCTGGAGGTTACTATATTGACTCCAATCTACAACAGAACCAAAGCTTCGGGCTGCAGCCTTCAAGGCGGTACAAGATGACCTAAAAAGCAGACAGTCACTCACATACACCCAAGCTCTTCAGATATGGAAAGGGCTATTTGTCAGTATGTCAATATCTACCCATCCAAAGGCATACATAGACTGAAATACCGTCTTCTACCAGTGCTATACCTAACTCCTTCTCACCCTCCTCTACCTCATCAACGCGTCGTCATTTCTGTTGGCAATATACTCTCACGGACGAGCTCACGCTCGCCTGAGACGTGCGTCCCTCTCACCACGGCCTTCTGGGAAACCATAGCTCGCGAATGGACATCTATTGACTCCCACCGGATGGATAAATACCTTCTTCTGACCCGTCTCGTCGTCCGAAATTCATTTACTAATATTCTCACTAATCCCTCTGATTCGACCACCTCGGACCAATTACTACAGGCTTTCGATCGCTGGCCTCTTGCGACGCCGGAGACGGCAGATGGCAACTTCAGTAAAGTGTCTGAAGGGTTGAGGTATCATGTGTTGGATTGCTGGGTCGATGAGCTCGACGGTGTGGTGGAGAGCATTGAGAAGGAGAGCGGAGAATCAGAAGGACTGGACAAGGAGCAGGTGGAGCTCATAGGGAGGCTGAGAGTGTTGGTGGAGGTATTGAGTAAAGGCAAGGGCGTCAGCAAGGGGATGAGGAAGAGGGCGAAGGAGACAGTGGAGGATGAGCGGTGGGAACAGTGGCAGACTAAGTGAATAGGGCTGGGCTTACGGTAAATACGGATGCAGGAGTTGAGCGTTTGAAATCACTAGATACTGAAATGTGTGAAAGAATGGGTCTCAGGAGGACATACGGCTACAAAAACAACACAGCGTTTACCCAACTAGGCTAGGTCCCCAAGGAAAGAAAAAACAAAATCGATGATATTTGCTTCAAACTACTCATCTTCATCATCGCTACCGAATATGGCTTTGAACACCGCCTCACCGGGTCTCTCTGCTTCTAGAGCTTCATTTCTTTCTGTATCAACCACAACCGTAGACTGAGGCTCAGGAACCGTCGGTGTAGATGCATTCACCTCAGGGGTAGCGACGCTAGAGGACGTCACGGAATCGAGCATCTGCTGGATCTGGTCTTTGGACAAAAGCTCCGCCGAAGGGTTCTGAAATCCAGTAGACTGAAAGCGAGTGCCACTGGAGGCGGGGTTCGTGGTGGTGCTCTGAGCCTCATCGCCGGGGTCAAAACTGACATTTGCAGGTGGTCTTACATTAAATCGCTTGCATAGAAGCCGTGTTGGGTAAAAGTTCGTGACAGACCTTGTCATTGGACCAAACATACCCAGCCTCGCAGCTTGTTCAGCAGGATCTTCAGGCTTGGCAGCGGGCTTGCTCAATAAGCTCTCGGCGGTAGATGATGTAGATGGATCCGAAGTGCTTTGCGGCTGGGATGATGATGATGTGAACCTTGACGCCATCATGCCGCTAACTGGTTTGAAGACCTCCGCCGCTCGCGCAAATTCATTCATCTCGGAAATCCAATTGTCTTTGGACATATTTGGCGATTTTTCTGGCAGGCCCTGACGTAGACCTGCTCTGATTTCGAGGAATGCCCTATATCGTGCTCGCTTGCTCTCATCTTCTGCGTACGGCATCCAGCCGCCAATTCCGCGCTGTAGAGCCTGCAAAGCCACATCAGGGTCGAGTTGTGGAACAGAATCCTCTAAGCTACGCAATTTGTCTTCTTCAGATAACTCAAACCCTGGTGGAGGACCTTCACCAAGTGCTGCTGGGAGTGCCGTCTTCCCAGTGACGTGAGCAATCCTGTCCCTTGCTGCCGGGGTAAGGAAGTCGAATACAGATTTTCCAGGTAATGGCGCTTCGCCCAAGAGAGCTGCTCTTGACTTTGCATCCATACTGGAGTTCCGCGCTGCATCAGCGGTGGAAATGTACTCCTGTCGTGCTCCGCCTCCACCCGGCAGAGGGCTTTTGGAAGGCTTCCACTCTTCTGGGACTTCAGGTGGCTTGAGAGAGTCACCATCGATACTCATCATCGAGAATGCGTCAAGCTGGCTCGCATAGACGAAGCCTTCGGGAGGATAACGTTCATCATGACACTTCCGGAAACCAGACGAGGACTTTGCTGCTTTTGTCTTCTTGGAGACAAAGGTTGGTTTCACCTTCAAGAGGGGATTTGAGCCACCCAAAGCCTCTTTCTTTTTTTTCCGTTCGTCGCCACCGATGGTGCGGTTATATGCTATTTTAGGGCCCATTTCGTACGGATCTTCGTCGTCTGAACCTGTGTCATTGAGTACTCCAACACCAAATGCGCCCCTTCTTTTGGCGTTTTGGGACTTCTTCTTTGATCTCGACTTAGAAAACGCCGGACCGAACTGTTCCTCATCGTCGGAGGAGACGCTTCCATTCTTCTCGCTTGGTTTTAAAATGCCTCGCTCTAGTTTGGATTCGAGCTTTGCTTCCCCTCCATAACCAAGCCCTTTGTAATCGGACTTATTTACAAAAGCGATGAGTTTAGGATCTTCAGGTGCCAGCACATGAAGAGCCCCGTCGTCATCGTCCCCTTCGTCCGTCCTTAGTTTTCTGCGCACCTTCGGTCCAATGCCCTGTCCATCACGCCAACCCATACGCCTAAGCAGCTGCACCCCCTTGGTATCACCAGTCGTTTTAAAGAGACCAAGCAAGCCTCCCCTGCGTGTTACCTCATCTGCAGTCCCAAACCCCGAGAAATCCTCATTTGTAGAAATCTTCTGCGCTTCCTCTGCTTCCCGCCGATCTTCTTCATCCATGAAGTCTTCTGGACGTTGCTGGACAGCGTGCTTTGAGTCTTTCATACGATTTGTGCGACTCGAGACAAATGTGGACGGCGTCCATCCCTCCTTCGATCCTACCGAATTGAAGTACCTAACATGATGCTCTTAGTCATTCTGCTCAACGAATGCGTCTCTCAGTGTCTCACCCGGCGGACCAACCTCCCGTAAAAGCGCCGTGAAGTCGTTTCCGACCGCGCTCATCGGTCACCTCCTGCTTCCAGATCGGCACAAAGCTCCCATCATCACGAACCTGATCATCTAGCGGCGGTAGTGGTGTGCCGTAAAAGGCATATGGAGATTCCTGCTTCTGGAGATCGGCCTTGTATGCGCCGAAGTTGCGCTTAGCTGCCATTTGTATGCCTCCACGCTCTCATCATACTATTGCGCAGGGCTTCAGGCACATGTCGATGAGGTTCAGATATCGCATGGCCTAAAAATAAAGTCTTGACCAACGTTTAGAGAGAACTTTAGGTGCCCTGGGTGCTTTGTTACCTTTATTACTACAGCATTCGTACAGAGATAAGGTTAGACAGATAATTATAATTAAGGCAACTACCACCCTACCTAGGTGGGTAAGGCAGGGACCTAGCTTTTAGCTTTGGTTAAGCCATATCAAATTGTTGACACCCCTAACAAAGAGATACCCCTGCTGGCTCAAGACCGTTTGATTCAACCGTTGAGACCTGCTGTTTAGCCGTAGGTAACTATTTCCAACCAATGAAGTGTGAGATCCAGATATGTATTGACCAGTAAATCAACCGGCATTCCTGGCTACCTTACTTACCTTGAGATACTGTAGATAGTCTACGTGATGGGAGTGATATAAGTAACAGGCCTTTTACTTGTAGACTGGTAACTTTAGCAGCAAAAGGGCTTCTTAGAGGCGCTATTTACTAAGTTTAGGCAGGGTTTTACAGGTAAGGTATCAGCAATAATTGAGCTTACGGTAGTTGTCCTTACCGCGAGCTTAACCATTCACTAATCATTTACTTCTTGGCGAAGCGCGTGCTCCTTTCCCCGCTTTCGCCTTTTCCTTGCCTTGAGTGTTTCTCTAGCGGCCAACGGTGTCAAAAGCATGAGGCTGGGCATCACATCTCGCTTGGAAAGTCGGGCCTGATTGTGTTACCTTGATCTTGATTCCCAAAATCCATCCACCTCACTCAAACTGCGCCGATCATCATCATCGACGTAACGAGAGTCACGACTGATATCGCACATATGCATTCCATTTAACATATTCGACGTCTGTTACACCATCTTAGCATAGTCTCCGGAGTCTACTCTGTAAACATTATCACCACAAACCCGTAAGCGGTCGGCGCGATATTGCCCAGCTGAGAGCTTCGCTTTTCGACTGGCCGCCCTCGGTGTCCCAAGTGACGCCAACGCAATCATCTTGGGCGTCGGCAGCTTTTTCGATCATGGAACGCTGAGTAACCAAAGGACGCCTATTGAGAGCTGCAACGTACGGCAACACCGTCCAAAATGTCCACCGCAGCGTCGCAGAGCCCCTCAATTATGCGCAGTCAATCTGCGCACAAACCACAATCATCGTATGCACCACCTGACTCTCCTTCAAGGACACGATCAGTTGCAGTTAGACCCAGTAGTCAACGATCGGGGTCGGGCACGTACGGAGTGCAACGCCCGCAAGCGCCCCCCGTCTCGAATCAAGCTACCCTTGCCAATGTTGCACGAAGAGATTTAGAGGATCCGAACCTCGCACGATCGCCGCCAACTCGCGGAGATACGTCTAAAGATAGATATTACGATACGCGGCCACAGGCATATCGTACAGAATCTACTGGCAGCACCCACCGAGCAACCTCAAGACATGGGTCTAGACGCCCAAGCGCCGAAATGGCGAACCCCACACCAGCTTCGAATGGTGCCTCAGCACAACCAGAGAGACCTAGTCACATCAATTACCAGCAAGGCAGGAGAAGAACTACGATTGCGTCGCAGACGGGGACTTGGCATCTAGGGAAAACCGTAGGTCAGGGAAGTATGGGAAAGGTCAAGCTCGGCAAGAACCTCGATACTGGGGAGACGGTGAGTCAGACGTTGATGATTCTGCAAGCTGGAAGCTGACAATGAGCAGGTCGCCATCAAGATCGTGCCTAGGCACACCTTGGACGAACATGGCAACCCGAAAGAAGAGCGCGCCGACAGATCCAAGGAGATTCGTACTGCAAGGGAAGCAGCAATTGTCTCCCTACTAAACCATCCTTTCATATGCGGGATGCGAGACGTACAAAGAACAAATTACCACTGGTACATGTTATTTGAATACGTTGACGGTGGGCAAATGCTTGACTACATCATCTCTCATGGCCGTCTAAAGGAAAAGCAAGCGAGGAAATTTGGCAGACAGATTGCCAGCGCATTGGACTATTGCCATCGAAATAGCATCGTGCATCGAGACTTAAAGATTGAGAACATACTCATCAGCAAGACGGGAGACATCAAGATTATAGACTTTGGCCTGAGCAACCTGTTTTCACCGCGAGCACAATTGGCTACTTTCTGTGGCAGTCTATATTTTGCAGCCCCTGAGCTCCTCCAAGCACGGAAATATACCGGACCTGAAGTCGATGTATGGAGTTTTGGGATTGTGCTTTACGTCCTGGTCTGCGGAAAAGTACCTTTCGATGACCAAAGCATGCCGCAGTTACACGCCAAGATAAAACGAGGCGTCGTCGATTACCCACAGTGGCTTTCTGCAGGTACGTGACCCTTAAAACTTGTGTGGATCTTGTCACTGACGATAGTATAGAATGCAAAAGCATCATTTCACGCATGCTGGTGACAGACCCAAAAGAAAGAGCTTCGCTTTCAGAAGTCATGAACCATCCTTGGATGACAAAGGGATATGCTGGGCCTCCGGATAACTATATGCCTGCACGAGAACCTCTTACTTTGCCGTTGGATTCTGAGGTCATTTCAAAAATGACTGGATTTGACTTTGGTTCCGAGAAATATATCACCGAGCAACTGACCAGTGTCATCGAGTCAGAAGACTACCAGACCGTGCTTCGTCGGTTCCTGCGAGATGAAGCATCATCAAAGAATGAGGGCGAACGTAAGAGAGGTGTCTTTGATCATTTCTACAAAAGGAGAAACTCAGCTAGTCGAGATAACATCTCAAGCCCATCCACGGATGCTATTCGTGGCTTGGACCCGACAAACTCGTATAGCCCATTGATCTCCATCTACTATCTTGTGCGAGAAAAGATGGAACGGGAGAGGAAGGAAGCAAATCCTGGTGCTCTTGAGATACCACAGACATCCGATGAGAAACCACTTCAGCTACCAGACTTGCCAGCCCCAGAGGCTGCGCACACGAACCAGCATGCCTATGAAATACCAGGCGAGAGGTCCACCGGTGGAAGGGCAAGACCAAGGGCACGCACACATGGCGATGAAGAAGTCGCATCTAGTATGAAGCGGCTGAACATCAGTGGGTCGCGGACAGGTCCAACTTCACCTGCAATCGTTGAACCAACTAGCGATCAAGCACCAAAGAAGGAGTCGACTGCTGGGGCTCTGCTGAGGCGTCTGAGCACCCGGAGAAGCAGGGATACGGCCCAACAACCTCCTTCAGTCAGCATCCAACCACCCAGCGACCTCGCAACCTCCCCTCGAAAGTCCTTTTCTGTGCGTAGAGCTCGTCGTCGGGATCCTTCGCCATCTACCTTGCATCCAGGTGGAAGTCAACCACAACAGGATTATCTGAGTGCCTCCGATACTCCTGCTCAACCAACGAGGTCCAAGGGTCTTGGTCGATCTACCTCAGTGAACTCTGCTGATTACAGACCCCGGCGTTCCGCAAATCGTGGCATTTCGGAGGCCTTGGATTCGCCACGTATAACGGAAACGGTACCCGGCACTAGTGGCTCTGATAGATCAAGTGAGAGAGAACCGAAACCACGGGCCGTTGAATTCTCCGACCAGAGTACACCACAGACGCCACCTTTGCCCACAACTCAGGTCCGGCCCTCTACTACCACACGGACCCGGTCTCTTGGCCATGCTCGGCGGGAGAGCATTCAGGCGAGACGACAAAGACGGGAGGAAGCCATCAGGGACCGGGAGGCAAACGTTCCTGAGGAGACAGACGCTGAACTCCGAGCAGAAGATGAAACCTTTTCTGCCCCAGATACTCCTGGTGCTGATGTCTCTAAACCAGTCTACCTCAAGGGGCTGTTTTCGGTCTCTACGACTTCTAGCAAACCTTTGCATTTCATTCGACAAGACATCATCCGTGTTCTTAAACAACTCGGCGTCCAGTACGAGGAGATAAAAGGCGGGTTTGAGTGCAGACATGCTCCCAGCATTGATCTGGATAGAGTGCGTGATGCTGTCAGTTCCACAGGCGCCGAAGACGAGAAGATCAGCCGTACGATATCCGGTCATAATCGGAAGATCTCCTTCAGTGGCTTCCGTAACAAAGATGACGACTTAAACAGGCCTAGTCGACAAGCTTCTCAACGACGACCACCTGACAGAAGTTTCATTACCAACTCTGAAGGGTCGGAGGAAATGGTGTTCCGGCCACGCGCCAGTGGTGAAGGCGGGGAGGTAGATAACGCAGCCACTACAACTAGAGTTCAGGCCGACACGGGCGAGACTCTTGTGTTGCGGTTTGAAATTTTCATTGTCAAAGTGCCGTTATTCAGCCTACACGGTATTCAATTCAAGAAGGTTCAAGGAGGTATGCTGCAATACCGCAATATGGCTAGGAAGATCCTAGAGGCTTTGAGGCTGTAAGAGCGTACAGAATGTTTATGTGTGCGGTTCTACATGGAGGACACAACAGGCCTGGGAGGATTGCGACCGAAATACTGGGACGACCACTTTACGAGCTACTATTATTTAGGTTTGTCTATTGTACGGCTTATCTGATTGTTTTACGGTGGTATGAGATACTTTCGTTTCCTTCTTTTATCCCCATATTTGGGAACGCTTAGCACATGAGCGATTTTGGCCACGACATTTTTAGAGATGGCGAATCGTCATGTCTGGTCTTTCTTTTCCTGTCCAAGCAATAGTAGAGATAGCAACGGAGAACCACCACTTTTCGAGATAAAGACTTGCTGTTCTAGACCTTCCAAAGTTGTATTTGGCGTACTTGCAAAGATAGATAGAATGTACTACGTAGGCCTGCTGCGGACCAGCTCAGCTTTCCATAACTTGGTAGGGTCTTGTTGCTATAACTATAGCTGCGGACGTCCCCTTCCGACATCCGCAAACATGTTCCGGCGAGACGGTTGAGAAGGGATAAACAATGTGGGTCTTGTTTGATTCGAATGAACGGATGATTCCGCCAGAAAAGACATGTAATTAGCATGTTTCCCCGTAGAGCATCTCCAAACATGAAGCTACCCATTTGTCCAGAGACCACAGCAGCTTGACAGTCATATTTGGCTCTGGCGTACAAGTCCAAGCAAGATTACGCGCGTAATGGCACGACCTCAAAGTCCGAATCCCGATGACGGCGGTCTACTTTCAACTTTCCCTCGGTCACCTTCTCAGTTCGACGACGACCCCAGGATTTCTTTCTCCAAGCTCGACAGCAAATATATCCTCGAAACCGAAGAAGGCGGAGAGTATGAATATGACGCCAGGCTAAAACGATGGATACCAGCGGTAAGGTCTACCGTCGCCGCCTGATCCTCTGTCTACGATTCCCTTCCCTTGAAGCAGTTGCGAATAAAGGCCGCAGAAGTCTGACTGGTAGTTGCTTTGTTACGGGATTATAGCTGGATGAGAGTCAGATCGACGCCCAAAACAATTACTTCAATGTTGGCGGAGAGGAGGACAGCACACCTGTGGTACAACAGAGAAAGAAGAAGAGGAAAGACTACACAACCGCTGAAGAGGTCGGTACACTAGTCGAGCGACCTGACAACAAGCTGACACGATTCCCAAGGACAAGGAGAAACCGGAGCCGAAAGCCAAAAAGCCTCGCGTGAACACAGCGGTTTACGTCACGTCAATCCCACTCGATGCAACCCGTGACGAGATACATCAGATTTTCTCAAGGTGTGGAGTGATTGCCGAAGAAATCGACAGCGGCGACTACCGGATCAAGATGTACGAGGATGATAAGGGTCAATTCAAGGGCGAAGCCCTGGTGGTTTACTTCCGTCCAGAGTCAGTCAATCTTGCGATTCAGTTATTAGATGACACCGACTTCAGACTTGGCGTTGAAGGGCCTGCTGGAAAAATGCGGGTACAAGCAGCAGACTTCTCGTATAAAAAGGTGCAAGAAGCGCCTACTGAGCCAGGAACGAAAGCTGGACCGACACGAGATAGGAACAAGATCATCAAGAAGACCGAGAAACTGAACAAGTCAGGGGCCCCTGCAGGCTGTCATGTTCAAGGCTGATTCGTGTCACAACAGGAAGCTGGCAGATTGGGACGACGACGATCCTTCTGTTTTGCCAGAAGCGAGCTCAAGATGGGACAAAGTGGTAATCCTGAAGCATATGTTCACATTGCAAGAGCTAGAGGTAAGCTGAAGTATGCCGGCGAACTCGCAACGGCTGACGTCAACGTAGGAAGATGCAGCTGCTTTGTTGGACATCAAGGAAGACATCCGAGAAGAGTGCTCTAAACTCGGAGATGTTACTAACGTCGTCCTTTACGATAAAGAGCCACAAGGCGTGGCCAGCGTCCGCTTTTCCAATGCTGAAGCAGCACGAGCATGTGTTAGGGTCAGTGCCCGCATCCTTACTGCATGGGAAATTTATGTTGACGCAAGCCCAGTTGATGGATGGCCGATACTTTGATCAACGCAGGTTGGAAGCTTACATCGCCAACGGCACAGAAAGGTTCAAAAAGACAAATGAGAAGAAGGCAGGGGTTGACGAAGATGATGAGGATGAAGGTCAACGCTTGGATCAATTCGGCTCTTGGTTGGAGGAAGAGGGAGGGTAAGGATGACGCCCACTTTGGAGAGGGAAGGAGAAGTATGATACCCCCCCTGCTGTAGCGGTAGGAATGTGAGTTGAATAGCAGATCGGCCGGTTCCTGTCGTTTAGTGCACCCCCGGTCCATGTTAGGGATGGTGACTGACCTCAAGATGTATCAGCGTTCGTTGCACACATACGAAGAAACATAGCTTAGTGCATTGTTCCTATCCTCATGATCGATCCACAACTTCTTGATACCTAAAGAACTACTCCATAGATGACCGGTATGATGTAGACACAGGTGAGCACTACAGGAACTCTTGTAAATATCAATTACCTTACGTACATAGGTACGTATGTAACCCAAATCCACAATATACCAAAGAACGATAGATCCCCTCCCTTCCCCCCCACAAAACCGCCCCTTTATCCCAATCAGGAAAAAGGTTTATTCTTTCCTCCTCTTCCGATTCCTTACTGTGCTTTTTGCAGTCTTCTACGGCTGTGACACGCATGTGATAAAAACCATCAGGCCCTCCCGCCTCTGTCCTATCAATGTCCTATACGTACTCACTCTCATAGTTGCTGCTGCCGTAAGCCGACGATCACTTTCCCTTTTTCTTCCCAATCGGAGCGATCAGTCAGTTGTAAATTGAGAGAGGGAGAGAGAGAGGGAACTCGTACTCGGCATGGTCTGTCCGATAGTCTTCAGCTGTTTTGGCATACTGGTGGCTGACACTTTTGTTTTCGTCGATCATCTCACGCACTCACTTCAAGTACCTTACCATATCCCTGTCTCTTATGTACATGGATAAGCAGTCCTCACAATAATCCCTCGATGTCCATCTCCGCCTGTCCCCATTAGTGACTCCAATCTATCAGCCACGACCTCAAAACATCAGCCGATCTGCCCCCCGTGAGACCAAGGTGCGAGTAGACCGACATATAACCCTCCCATCTACCCGGTTCATCCTCCAACCTTCGCCAATTCCTCGACCGTATCCTTAACCCCATTGTTTACCTCTCCTTTACCCGAGAAAGACTCTCTCCCACCCCCTTTTCCCTCCGGAAAATGTCCCAACAAGACCCTCAGTCATTCCTGGAAACCCGTCAACAAAACCTGACGGCACGGTTCGAGGCCGGAGACCTAGAACAGATCCTGGAATGCTACGACGAAAAGGAGGTCGACTTTTCGGATCATGGTATGTGAATCTAGGGATATCACCACCGCCGCGGTCGCCCTCTTTTCCTTTTTGGCTTGGACCCCTCCTTTATTAAAGATTTCTTTGGTTGTATTGAATAAGAGAGATGGTTGGACAAGAAAAGCCTTCTGTTGCTCGCTTTGTTGGGCCGGACATTGGTGAAGACTTTGTTCCGGTAGGAAGTGACTATTTAATTAAAGAGCTGAGAAGAAAGGAATGATGTTTGATGAGAAGGGTACAGTTTGTAAGGTAGGACTGCTAACGACAAATGTCAGGGGTATCATATCGATGTTCTCGCTTCTATATAAAGGCATTTGCTAATATCTTCATCTTCTCTCAAAGCATGGCAAGCAGATCACTTAAACCGTGATCAGCTCATCGAATTCCTCAAAGCAACCTATTCATCTGTGCCGGGCTTCCGCTTGGTGACCCACGGGGTTCATGGGACAAACGAATTTAGTGTCTGGGAATGGACGCTAAAATTCAGAGCAACTGCGGACGACGCGGTCCGAGGGTTAGAGAAAGGTAAGGAAATGTGGCTGAGAGGATGCAGTTTGCATTGGTGGAGGAAGCTGGAAGGTGCCGACGGAAGTAAGGTGGAGCACTGGAGGATTTGGAAAGAGGGTGATTATGCTGGGGCAGTGCCGGTCGGCGCAGAATGAAAAGGGTGGAGTTTCCCGTTCTTAAAGACGGAATCTCCTGACAAGTAGTTCTCGTTGGACACGAAACTATGACCAGCCGGGCAGAATGCGGCTCCTCAAACCATCATCTGACCCAAGTCGGAAGCAATATGTGTACTGTAAGAGGCGAGTGATACGGGGTTTCCATCGTCAGTTACCTGGACATACTTCAAATAGGCTTCATCCTTGACATCAGTCACTCTGCCTTATGCCTGTCCAACGAATCAGGGTAGTCTTTGCGAGCTTCCATGGACAAACGCCCCTTCGTCATGGCCTTCCGATTGCCATAATAGACGAGCTTCTCCAGTACGAGCCATTACTTGACTTGAAGTCACGGGTTGTCAACAATCACGAATCTGTGTTGACTACCGTCTCTTCATCCGCCAGCGCTTTTCGCAGAATTGTTGCTTTGTGCGTCCACATTCGGAGAAACCAGTGCATTGACAACGTGGCCCTCCCTCCATCCCTGCGCATCGAGAGTCTGTTCCTCTTTCAAGATCTTGCCCAGATACGCTATTCGAACTCTTTGGCTCCGTGGCATGCCTGACTCAGTCTGAATCCTCCTTATGAGCACGCTAACATTCTGCGACCGTCCAATCGAAAGGAGCACATCTGGTCCACCCCGGTCACTGAGTCTGCATTTGATTTTGATCATGTCCCGCTCGCTGCCTTTCCCTTTCTCTTCCCGTCTCCTCTCTGCATCTTCATCCTCTTCGTCGACCTCCATTCCTTCAATACCAAGAATGTTTTCTTTCGCTTCATGTACTGTATTTCTGTTCTCGTCTTCCTCCTTGACCAAATTCTCAGGATCGCGAAGAATCTCCGATGGTATTCTATAGAGTTGGCCGCTTTGATCATAGACGCCACTGACAATGTCACCCGTAGGCACCGTAATGCCGGCAGCATTGAGTATCTCTTGCGCGGTTGGTAATTGACCTTCCCGCATAAGCTCCGTCACGGTCCGTAAGGCTGCCCATATTTCTGCATTGCCGGTCACCCGTGTTTCAAAGAACTCATATCTCTCCCTTTCGAGTTGTTTCGTGGTCCATAGGCGCTTCTTACTCAACCAAGGTGGATGCTGCCGCAACGGAGCATTTGGCTGTTCCGACAGATCTGGTGCGTGAGTCGATGCGCGGGGCGTAGAGCTCGTTGTCGTCAATGAGGGCTGCGCTCGTAGCGAGCGACCAACACCTCGCGCTGTTGTTGATGGGGGCGCCGCCGAGGAAGTAATGGCATGAGTTGAGGAGGTCTGATGATGAGTATCCAGGCCACCAGAATTCGGCCTGCTAGTGGTCTCAGGGCCTTCCTCAGCCTCACGTGAGTTGCAGCAGCCCTGTAGACGGAACAGTGAGCCTATGCTTAGCTGATGTCGAGGAAATCATACCATTTTTGCAAATATTTATCCTCTTACGAGGTCGAGGGAAGCTTGTACACGTCCAACATGCAAATAACAGAAACGCTGCTGTCGGAGAAAAAGGCTGGGGATTCGGGAGATGTCAATATCTCAACAATATGGGAAGTGCGCCTTATTTGGTTGTATGTATACAATCGTGGCTCCCAATTGGCATGGCTAATTGATGGCGATTCGCACGATCCGATAGCGACAGTAGTAGTAAAAAGACCAAACCAACTCTTGAATACCCAAGGGACCTCTAGCACCAGACAAAAATCAAAGAGAGATAACGGAGGTAAATATCAACAAACAATATGAAAATAAATGATGAAGATACTAGCAGCAAGTGGTTGGTTGATATTCATGATGGAATCAGAGGAGAAGAATGAACATGATGTGTAACTCAACTGATACGTGATTTATTACTAACACTTATCTACTAGGTACCTTACTGATACATAATAGTACCTCCTAAAATACATAAGGTAATTAATTACTCCCTAGAAGTTCAACACACCACACCACACCACATACCGAGACACCCTAAGCCTCCGCTAGTTTGCGATAGAAGGAGACATTCCGGCAAGCCGAGGCCTGCAAGATCCAAGACCATGTTCATAGATTTATCATTCACTTCTGCGGCTGCTAAGGATACCACACCACTCTTGAATGGGACAGAAAGTGGAATTCACCTCTAATAGCCTGGAAATTTGGTCGAAGAATTGGCTATCAATCTTATAACTTACCGGATTGTTCCCAAATGTACCTTCCAGGGTAACTTAGAAGGGGAACCACTACCCAATTCCGAAAGCGACGGACTGCTGGAACCTCTCTCCCAGTAACTGGCTGAACGTCTTCTTCGATTCCACAATTCCCATATCTACAAATACGACCTATCGAATACGTCAGCCAAACCCTGCCTCGACGAGAACAGTCGCCACGATTATCACGTCGGAAACAAAGACGAGAAGATAATCATTGCTGGATATGGTGTACTTCGTCAATTGCCCACACTCAGTCCGTAATAGAACCTGCTTGTTTTTCTCTCTTTCCTGTTCCCCCACATCTAGAGCGTCCGACCAACCGGATCTATGCGAATGATTGTCTTGTCACTTCTCGATATCGGACTTCACTGCGTCTACTGCGTACTACGTAGTAGATGACGGGGTTTCACCAATGACATCTCGACGCGTCCGTAACCGATGAGTTTCCATTGGCAGCGTTGAGGCAGAGAAGAACCCGTTCCGGAGAGATATGCCTGATTTCGCTGCTTCTCTTGTAGTCACCGCTCTTCCACTTTCATTGTCCTCTCATTCGAATCTCCTACTGTATACTTTCATTTGATGTCTTCCTGTGGATGTCCTGTTGCCATCTAGAGAAGTCCTTGGGTATAGGATTGGACCGTGAGAGGAGGACGGCCTGGGATCTCAGGCTGTGTCAGCCCAAATCATGTCTTCTCAGACCCGGTCCATAATCCAAGACAACTTGTTGCAGAGGAAGGAAGTTTCTTTTCCGACAAACCAACATAGACATCAGAATTCAGAAATCTTGAAAAGACCATCATCCGAGACGGTTCACTCAGATGTATCGTCCTTGTCGGGCGAAAATGGAACCCTTGGACAACGATTCCCTAATAACCATGTCCGTTTCGATGGCATCCTACGTAAATTTTGGTTGAGGAACAAAGGCGTCATATATGTCCTCTTGGCCCAGTTCTTTGGAGCATGTATGAACCTGGCGACACGAATCCTTGAAAGCCCGGGCAGTCATGGAGATGGCATGCACCCCTTTCAAGTATGATCCTCAACTCGCGGATCCGGACTCTGGCTAATTGAAGTTATAGCTTCTCTTTGTCCGCATGTTTGCAACCTTGGTTTTCTCAACAATCTATATGTGGTATACTGCTGTACCCGACTTTCTCTTTGGCGCCAGGCAGATCCGTTACCTTCTTTTACTGCGTGGCTTCTCTGGCTTCTTCGTCATCTTTGGTCTCTACTTTTCTCTCATGTATTTACCCCTCGCCGAAGCTATAGTATTGACATTCCTCGGTCCTATGCTCTCGTGCTATCTGTATTCCTTCTTGAGACCGGAGGAACCTTTCACTAGGCTCCACCAAATCGGTGCGTACGTCAGCATGGTCGGCGTTCTTTTCATTGCTCATCCAACCTCTCTTTTCTCATCTTCGTCGACCTCTACCCCGACTTCAGAGCCTATGCTCTCTCCGAACACGACAACGATCATCGACGATGCTCCTTCTCCGGCCACTCAGGCTCTCTCCGTTCCCCTAGCACCAACCACCGCCCAGCGTACCCTCGCCATCGGGCTTTCACTTGTGGGTGTCCTCGGTGGTGCGGTCGCGTTGACAACTATCCGGTACATCGGCAAACGTGCTCATCCACTAATCTCTACAAATTACTTCGCCACCTGGTGTACGATTGTCTCCCTGTTCTCGTTCGTTCTCGTTCCTGGCGTGCACTTCAAGCTACCCGAGAATCCAACTGAATGGGCTCTTTTGCTCTTCCTTGGGATCAATGGCTTTGCCGCACAAGTTCTTCAAACAGCTGGCATGGCCTATGCAACTAGCGAAGGGCGGGATCGCCCAACCATGTCGCAACGTGACATCGATGATGCTATTAGAACCAAAAGTATTGGAGCCACGAATCCGGCCGGAACATCTGGCGGTTCGAGAGCCACCTCGATGATATACACTCAAATGCTGTTTGCCCTACTCTTCGACAAGCTGATCTGGGACGAGAGTCCCATCATCTGGTCTTGGATCGGAAGCGGCTTGATCCTGGGAAGCGTGGTCTGGGTCTCGATTGCGAACGACACTAATACGGAGAAGCTTAAACAGCTCGGTACTTCTACAACGCTCACCAACCCGGGTGTAGTAGACGACGAGAACGAGATGAGACTCGAGGTGTTGGAAATGGGCGTCATCGGAAAGTCCGGAGAGGAGAGGTATGAGCTCATGAAACTCAGCGAAGAAGCTGACAACGATGATGAATATCACGATGATGACGACGGTGATGACAAACGGGATATGATACGGAAAGATGCTGGAATCCCCTCCACGCTGCAGACAGGAGGAACGGCAAGCTCGAATTCCGGTTAAGGGCGAGCCGCCAGGCCAAAAGCCGGGAAAATGAACCAGGAAACAGCACGTTTAGAAATTGTAAGCGGATTTAGATATATTGACTCTTCTTATTTCTAGATCTCTTTTGAAAGAGTCAAGACCTAAGTATTGACCGACCTTGGAATTGAACGACATAATCATATCTCCGTTATCGATCTAGGTGGAGTCAATGTAAACATACATTGACTGGTGCCTTCTTGCCGTAGACAACTGTAAGCATACGAATTGGTTTTCTAGATTCTTTGCAACCAAATGTCCCCTCTTCCAGGCATGGCCTTTGCTCTCTGCAGTTGAGACGTGCCCAGAGTCCGCCGATGCGTTACGGAATCCTGACTAGATATCTTACGCTGTTCATTTCAAAAACGAACCCCCGGATAACTCCAACTCCATCTCATAATCTGGTTGGAAATCACAGAACAAGGCCTCTGGGTCACCTGTGGCCTCATGCGTGAATCTAGCGGCCTCCTCGCTCACAAATACCTTTCCTTTCCCACTGGCATCCGACGCCGCGTCAACCATGAGCTGGACCTCGCAACATCGCTCCATGAGCGTGTACAGATAAGCCGCTTCGTCGACTGTGCGGCCCACCGTCAGCAGACCGTGGTTTCTCAGGAGGAGGCCCTTGCCGTTGGGGCCGAGGCAAGAGGCGAGGCGGGCGCCTTCGGCGTCATCGAGGACAATGCCACCGAAGTCCGGGTAGACGCCATGGGAGTTGTGGAAGATGCAGGCGTCTTGGGAGATCATTTCGAGGGGTCGGGCGAACGTGGAGTAGGCTTTACCGTACTTGGAGTGGCTGATGAGAGGCCCGGTGGGGTTAGGATCAGGAGATCGAAAGTCTTCTATCAAGATGAGCGGGAAAGTGCTTACGTGTGACATGCAGCGTTCACGTGCGGGTAACGCTTGTGGAGGTGAGAGTGAATTTGAAAGCCAGCAGCATTTGCTGGGAGATGAGTTGCACCGCCGATAGGCTTACCCTCGTGGTCAAGAAGGATGAGATCTGAGACTTTGATCTGTCCGAAATGCTTTCCGAAGCTATGGCATGTCAGAGAGCAGTGATTTTGTTTGAATGCAAGCTCACGTACGGGTTAGTCCAGAAACAGTCCTTATGTTCCGGATCTCGTCTACCGTACATGGTTAGTGACTCATTTTTGCGAGGACAACTTGGTTGGTAGTACAAGGAAATGTGGCCAGCGACACCCTCGCTGTATCCTTTTCTTGCGAAGATGCGGAAAGCACCGGCCATGTGCTCGAGCATATATCGTCGCTCAACATCGACTGAGGTGAAAGTTGGGTAGCCTTTTAGTATAGCACCGCCCGAATGTGAGAGCCTTTCGAGGACAGACTTCTGCTCCGCTTGTAGGCGGACACTCTTGCTGCCGGCATCGGTGACGGTGACTGTAGAAGATGGAGCCATCTTCCACGACTTCGTGAATAGATTATTTTCAGAGAGCGAGTTCCAGAAGAGGACAGAAAGAATGTAATATTGGGGAATGGGAAAGTGATGTAGAAGTATATCCACGAGGGGCTAAGGAAACACCCGGTTGATAGTGATCGGAGAAGAACGCTGCCCACACTATCTAAACTTTATGCATGCTGAGGCAAACCACAGACTCAAGAGGACACCGATATGTCAACTAGATGCTTTTAACTCCAAAATATATAGGACTAATATCAATATGCATACCTTGCGGAAGTGAGGAGCAGTTCCATTGTGTGCACCCTTGGACATTGAACTTCTGTTTCCCACCAACTAGTCCCTGAATCTCTTAACCGGTGATCCTGAATGAAGGTCTGAAATGAGCCGTAGGAGCAGCAAGCTATGACTTCAGCGCCGCGATGAAACAGAATAACCTGGAGGATCTCATAGATGCTGATATCGAGCATTGTGGTCCCTTGACGTGTGGTCGTTCTGCCAGCAAAGCTCTCCTCAGGAATCAACGTTGGTTTCAGTTTTCACCGGCCATCCTCACCGACAGAGGTAGTCCTGGAAGGGAGACATTGTGCGCTATAGTCGGACAGTGACAATGATATATGATAGCAGGAATGAACATAGGAGACTCAAAGGAGACAAAAAGGTGAAGAAAGCATACAGAGTCACCATCAGTGACAAACAGACGATCAAAAGCTTTTATGGTAAGGGCGTCCAACAGCTGCCTTTGCTTTTCATTAATACAACGTAATGACATTGTAAGTGAGAGGAACAACAACATACCCGGTGCGAGTGAGTGGCGTAAATATGAAGTGAAGTGTTTATGTACTATACCGTCCGGGGTGCCTATTCGTCTCACCGGGACCGTTATTTCGAATGTGTTGGAAACGTATCCAGTGTCACATCCATGAGTCATTGAATAAAGGTATGGTGATTGTGTTTGCTGGCGGTGTTGCAACACAACAACACTGTGGCGTTTGTATTGATTGGTCAATATCAATCTGAATGTGAGGTTGACCTTTCCTTCGCCCTGAATCCTTGGCACAATTGCTGAAAGTACACTCAAAAGCTCGGCGCGACTCCGTGCACCCCATTCATTCGTGCAATTGACAAGGCTGTCGCATTCAGCGATTCAACTCAACAACAAACAATAGACCATTGTGACCCGAGTCGCTTCAGCATCTTTTGCCTGACCCTTTACAGCCCATTTGTGTATATAAGCTTTTCCTACGACTTTGATATTTGCTATCGATCTTTTGTCACCAGTGCTCATTATACCTTGTTCTCCTACTTACTACCTCGACAATGGCCGACGACCTTGACATCAAAGATGAGCGCGCATCAGTCCATGAGGATGGTGGCGATGACGAGGTAAGTGAATCATCACTGCGCTGAGAATCGTTCTTTAAAAAATGGGGTATGCATACTGATGCTTCAACCGCAGGAGGAGATCGCAGCTATGAAGAGACGTGTCGCTGAAATGGAATCCGAGGCGGCAAAGCTAAGGGAAATGCAAAGCCAACTGGACAACCAGACGGAAAGCCTGAGAGAAGGTCGGGAGGACGTGGATGCCCGGAGTATTTTCGTTGGAAACGTAGACTACGCCGCAACACCAGAGGAGATTCAAGAACACTTCAAGAGCGCAGGATCGATCAACCGAGTAACAATCCTTCTTGACAAATTCACTGGCCATCCTAAAGGGTTCGTTTCACAACTCCAGCCCGTTTCTTGAAGATTCGCAATATACACACAATGGATATAGTTTTTCAAGATCTGAACGCCCTCTGTGCTACCTGGCAAGAGACGGAACGCTAATGGTTATGCGCAGGTATGCATATGTGGAATTCGCTGAACCAAGCCTGGTTGCGCAGGCTTTGGTTTTGAACGAAAGCGTTTTTCGAGGCCGTGCACTCAAGGTATGCTTTACTACAAATATGGCCCAAACGTTATACTGACAGGGATATAGGTCGTGCCAAAGCGCACCAACCTTCCTGGCATGACCCGTGGAGGACGAGGGGGCCGTGGTGGTGGCGGTGGCGGTGGTTTTCGGGGAGGCAGAGGTGGATTTGGGCGAGGCGGCTTTCCCCCAAGAGGCCGTGGAGGCTTCCGAGGACGTGGGCGAGGCGGATTTTCTCCATACTAGGAATTTGGGTCGATGAGCTTCGAGGAGGCACAACAAACGCAAGGCAGTTGTGATCACGACGGGGAGCGCTTATCGGACGATACGTTTGTGGCTCGCAGTCACTAAAAGAAGGCGAGCGTTTGGAGTTCGGGCAGGCTGTACCAATAGCCATCAGGGACCATTGACAACTCGGGATGGATGACGGTTGGAAAAGAAAGGATATCAAAAGCTGTGTCTGCTTCATTGGTTTGGCTTTGGGATTTGCTGGACTCAAGGCTGTCCTGTCCTGGCTGGGCTTCTGCGATGGAACATTATGTTATTGCTTTGAAACGTGATTGCTACACCTCCTGGCTCGAGAAGCCACGCTATAATTGATTTTTATTCATTTTTTAGAGAAGACGTCCCAGGGAGACAATTTACGCATTCCTCGAGGGCGACAGATGCGATGTCATTCTGCTTGATCTTCTGTTTGGATATGCTGAAGCTGCACTGTAGAGCTGTGAGACAGGTCTTCAGACCACCTTACGGTATCATAATGCGGGGCGAAAGCACAGGTGGCCACCCTTTCCGAATGGCTGCTGCATCAGGCTTTTCGGGGATGGACCAAAGCGATCTAGAAGAGCTCGGTGTAGCAACAAGGGTGCGATGTAGAGGTCATACAAGCAGCCAATACTTGGAAAGGCTAAGCAGCAGAAGTACTTTAGATAGGCAATGGCTATGTTCAAGGCTGAAGGCGTGCAGATACATTATCCAAGCATTGGAAATACTAAGGTAAGGTATGTACATCTAGGTACTATTGCTGAATAAGGTGAGATCAAGTCCTGTATGATGCTGTATCCACCTTACCTGCTTCCATGGACATTGGTAATATTCTCATGTCAGCCTTTCAATACCGTATGTAATCCTACTGCAATTTTACGAGAATGTGTCATGTACGTTGTGTTATGACAAGTATTTTCCAGAAAACTTCGTGTTTCGGGATTCTCCAAGGGTCGGTCGAACCGCTTTGCTTATTATTTCATTGGTGGTGGGGTTTCACCCTTTACTCGTAGTATGTTTGCCATAGCCACCTTCAACTACGATAGTCGCTAAGCAGAAGAAAGATTAATCCGACCATACCAAAACGTGCATTGCCAGACAAGACCCTCCCCCGAACTACACCTCAACTCCATCCTCCCGTCTCTATAGCCTCCAACGTCTCTTTTCTTCTTTCAAAGAAGCCTCACGTGCTTCGATTGGGCGATCTTACCTTTGTCTATTCGTTGTTATAACGTCTGTATCATTTTTTGGGTTGGTCGACGTCACTTCCGAGAGGGGCCTTGAAGCGGCCACGACGCTGCGATAATGCCTGCTGAGTCGAATCTGCCTGCGTAAGTGGTCTAGATGATCGTCCGAAACTGTTTGAGATGGCTAATTTGTTGATAGGGAGCCAAATATTAGAGTCACAATCATTGCGGCGGACGGCCTGTATAAGCGAGATGTATTCCGATTTCCTGATCCATTTGCCGTTGCGACAATAGGCGGAGAGCAGACTCGGACCACATCGGTCATCAAAAAGACGTTGAACCCGTACTGGAATGAAGCGTTTGACATGAAAGCAAATGATGACAGTATACTTGCTATCCAAATCTTTGATCAGAAGAAGTTCAAAAAGAAGGATCAAGGGTTTCTTGGGGTCATCAATGTGCGAATCGGGGATGTGATAGATCTTGATATAGGTGGAGATGAGATGATAACTCGGGATCTGAAGAAATCGACAGACAATCTAGTCGTTCATGGCAAGCTCATTGTCAACGTCTCTACTAATCTCTCTGCTCCTGCCCCTACTCAAGGAGCCGCTGCAAGACCTGGTCCTTCGACCACCCCTTCCACAAATGGGAATGCCCTGGCACCAAACGCCTTTCCAGGCGCAGGTGCCGCCGGATCACAGGACCGGCTGAACCATACTCCAACATCGAGCGCGAGTCCAGTCCCGTCGAGAGCTCCAACATCAGCTGGACCATCAGCTGCACCGCCAGCAGTGAATGGCAGCTTGCACCATCCATCTGCCAGTCAAGGGCGTCATAATTTCAGCTCATTCGAGGACAACCAAGGACGCCTGCCAGCCGGCTGGGAAAGGCGCGAGGACAACCTGGGCAGGACTTATTACGTAGACCACAACACACGTACAACAACGTGGACTCGTCCTTCCGCGTCCTATAATGAGAGAGATCAAAGAACGCAAATGGAGGCTAATATGCAAGTTGAACGCCAAAGGCATCAGAACCGGATGCTCCCGGAAGATCGTACGGGTGCAAATTCGCCTACTCTATCCGAAGGTCAACAAAGCGGTGGTTCGCCGTCGAATGCCAGTGCTGTCTCAATGATGGCCACCGGTGCCACGACAGCGGGCACTGGTGAGCTACCAGTTGGTTGGGAGCAAAGGCACACGCCGGAAGGCCGAGCATACTTCGTTGACCACAACACACGTACTACGACCTGGGTGGATCCCAGAAGGCAGCAGTACATCCGAATGTACGGGCAGAACGCCAATGGTGGCAACAGCACCATCCAGCAACAACCCGTATCACAGCTGGGCCCTCTCCCTAGTGGTTGGGAAATGCGGTTGACCAACACTGCACGTGTTTATTTCGTCGATCACAACACCAAGACCACGACTTGGGACGATCCTCGTCTACCGTCTTCCTTAGACCAGGGCGTGCCACAGTACAAGCGTGATTTCAGGCGGAAGTTGATCTATTTCAGGTCTCAACCTGCACTTCGAATCCTTTCTGGACAGTGTCATGTCAAAGTCAGGAGAGGCAACATCTTCGAAGATTCATACGCTGAAATCATGCGGCAATCCGCTACAGACCTTAAGAAACGCCTTATGATCAAATTTGACGGCGAGGATGGTCTGGATTATGGCGGTCTTTCTCGGTGAGTCTCAACTTCTCGTAATTGTCTCGACTCGTGCTAACAGTACGTGTAGTGAATTTTTCTTCCTCTTGTCTCACGAAATGTTTAATCCATTCTACTGTCTCTTTGAATATTCCGCTCACGACAACTATACTCTCCAAATCAACCCTCATTCCGGCATTAATCCCGAGCATCTGAACTACTTCAAATTCATCGGTCGTGTCGTCGGTCTGGCCATCTTCCACCGCCGTTTCCTCGACTCTTTCTTCATTGGCGCGTTCTACAAGATGATGCTGCGGAAGAAGGTATTAGTCCAAGATATGGAAGGTGTCGACGAGGAATACCATCGCAACTTGACTTGGACGCTTGAGAATGATATTGAGGGTGTCGTTGACTTGACATTCTCTGTTGATGATGATCAGTTTGGAGAGACAAAGACGATAGATCTTCTTCCAGATGGGAGAAATGTTCCTGTCACGAATGAGAACAAGAAGCAATACGTGGAGTAAGTAAAGACGGTTGGAACTTCTGGAATGCTACTGACGCTGACCATTATAGGCTTGTTACTGAATGGAAGATTCAGAAACGCGTGGAAGAGCAATTCAATGCGTTCATTACCGGCTTTAACGAGCTCATCCCAGCAGATCTCGTCAATGTCTTCGATGAGCGTGAACTTGAGCTGCTCATTGGAGGCATTGCAGACATTGATGTGGATGACTGGAAAAAGCATACCGATTACCGTGGATACCAGGAGGGTGATGAAGTTATTCAGAACTTCTGGAAGATTGTTCGAACGTGGGATGCTGAGCAGAAGAGTCGGCTGCTTCAATTTGCGACGGGTACTAGTCGAATTCCTGTAAACGGATTCAAGGATCTCCAAGGCAGTGATGGTCCCCGAAGGTTCACGATTGAGAAGGCCGGAGAAATCAACGCACTCCCAAAGAGTCATACATGGTACGTTCCCAAGCTCTTAATGTCTCATCGGAATGTCTGTTTACTGATTTGATTTGCAGTTTCAATCGTCTTGATCTGCCGCCTTACAAAACGCATGAGGCTTTGCAAGGAAAGCTGTTAACGGCCGTGGAGGAAACTCTTGGTTTTGGACAGGAATAGACGGTGGTGCTTGGTAAATCTGGAAAACTCGAGGAGACGGAGATGAAGGGGGAGTTATGTTGCTACGAAAAACAAGGCAAGCGAGCATGTATGAGCTGACACTGACGGCAGGTTCAATGTTTTCTTCCCTTTTGCAAATATATATTGAATGCATCTCTTTCGCTTTTGGAGTTGTTAAGGAAATGTGTACTTGATGTGCGGCTCCTGTCTTCGTACCTCTCTATCATACTATCTACTAGCTGAAGTAGCTACAGTATTGAATCTAACGGCGCATTGTTTCCTCCAACTCACACATAATATGCACCTTCCAAGGAGTGATCTTGCCGGTAGGTTGTGATAGCATCACAATTGAACTTATGTGCCAGAAGGCTCAAGACACTTGGATACCCATCGGGACAATTGAGCAGGCCCACAGAAAGCGCAGTGGTCAATGACACGTTCTAAACGATAGAGGTTATGGGAATTGAACTCCAGGCATTGTGATTAAGGAATTTCCATTGGAGTCGTTCGAGATCAGCATGGAACTGAGATAGAATGTAATTGACGCAGGCCTGCGCGACATAGCCAGGCCAGATTTGGGTTTCTCCATATCTGGCCCGTGGCATAACGGAGCGCTCGCTTCAATTACTCAAGAGACCGGCACAGCGAGGACGGATAGCGACGTCAATACAAATCCCCGGGCACTTTCATCCTCTTACTGGACAAAGAAAGGGAGCGAGCGTAGAACGTTCGCGGTGTTCGGGCGACATTATTTATCCAGACATTCCTCCACAATCCCTTGTTAATTATCCGCGCCTCTTATTGGTCTAGAACGAAGCTCTTAGGTGAAACAACGTCAGGGTTGGAGAAGTTTAGGTGGCCTGTACTTTACTCCAAAGCATGCTACATCCTCATACCCTTCGCTTACCATTTGCATTTCTAGGGATTCCCCAAGAAGTATCTCTTTTTTGGCTTCTTCTGCTCTTGCAGACGATATCGCTGAATATTTTGTTAGGGGACCGAAGACCTTGAGGGAGATCCCCCTCCATCGCCAACTTCTGCATCCTCACCTCTCTTGTGTCGTTGCGCCGCATTCTCGGAGACAGCCATTGGGCGTTCTGATCGACCATGGCACAGATACGTGGAACTGCTGGTTATAATCTGGGCCATTCGAGTCCATTTGGCGGGGCTGGAAGATCGGACGCTACAAATGATCCAAGCCCGCTGGATGCTATCCGGGAACAGACCAGCAAGATTGAAGACTGGCTGAACACCGTGGGAGAACCAATCAGACCGTGCGAGCACTCTTAATTCCGACATCGTCGAGATCAGACGTACTAACGTGCACAACCCAGATACTTGCCAGCAATTGGGCGTTTCCTCATCGTCGTAACCTTTCTCGAAGACTCGCTTCGAATCATGACTCAGTGGAGTGATCAGCTTCTATATTTGAAGGACTTCAGACACAGTACGCAGCTTTTCGATCATTTGGGTCAATAGGCAGGCACTAATGTACTGCGCTTTTGACAGTTCCCCGTGGAATTACGCATATGTTCCTCCTATACAACATTGTTATGATGACTACCTGCTCGACCTTGGTCATTGCTCGGAAGTATAGCGAATATGCCGTCGGCGGTCTCCTCACAGTAGTAGTGGTCCAAGCGCTCGGCTACGGTCTCATTTTCGACCTCAATTTCTTCCTTCGCAATCTTTCTGTTGTCGGTGGTTTACTTATGGTGCTTTCAGACGGCTGGGTCAGAAAGAGATTCGCCCCGGCAGGTCTACCACAAATGGATGAGAAAGATCGCAAGATGTACTTCCAGCTGGGTGGCAGGGTGTTGCTCATCTTTCTGTTTGTTGGATTCATCTTTTCAGGGGAGTGGAGCATCTGGAGAGTGATTGTCAGTCTCCTTGGTTTCGTCGCTTGTGTGATGGTAGTCGTAGGATTCAAGGCGAAGTTGAGTGCCGTCATGCTAGTCGTGTTACTCAGCATTTTCAACGTTCTGGTGAACAACTTTTGGACGGTAAGCGAATCTGGCCGACTTATCCTCGTATGAAAGACAGGGCACTAATTACTCTCACAGCTCCACCCACACCACCCACACAAGGACTTCGCCAAGTACGACTTCTTCCAGATACTCTCGATTGTGTAAGAATAATTCTACGGCCTCCATCTGGTCCAGTATGGAAGTACTAACATGAACATAGTGGTGGCCTTCTCTTGCTCGTTAACATGGGACCTGGTCAGATAAGCGTGGACGAGAAGAAGAAAGTCTACTAGACTGTTATTCGGGTATAAAGTCCACTGCATCAACAGGGATACCTCTGAGCTTTCCAAGGGATCTCTATTACACGACCCATGCGTTTCGGTTGACCTTGAAGCGGGGCATCAGTACCCAGACTTTCAAGTAGCTGGATGAACCCGAAGAGAAAGCCACAGAAAAGCAGCGGCAGTTGGGTTGACGGGAAAGGAGAAGAGAAAGATTTACCTATTGCATGAAGCGAGCACTCGACACCAATCGATGGCGTTACGACAGGACATCTGTTACCCCGAACAAAAAAAGAGAGTAGTCTCAGAATAAGACTGTTGGATATATTTTTACATCGATTTGATGATTCCCTGGAGCGTCACGGATCTCCTTGTATAGCTCGTGTATGGGTAACCCCGACTTTGGGAAAGAGAGTCCAATCAAGAAAAGTCCTGTTTTAATGCAAAAGGGTTATCTCCAAAAATTGCAAGTGCAGTAACGCTTGGGTATCAGTTGCGTGCACAATATCCTTCCTTTCCGTGATGGTCCTGAGGGAGTAGTCGTGAATGAAATTGGGAAGCTTCCATCCGCCGATGCTCAATCCCACACCTGTCGACAGCTGATATTCAACCTTTTCCCGGCCATATATCCTTTCCACTTGGCGTATGCTCTTCTCTCTTTGTCCGTCACCCCTGGCGTTCCGTCCACAGCCGGCCAATCTCTCAGGAACGGCGGACATGTCCCCGGAATGGTTCTCGCCATTGCATGCCAAGCCCACCTCGCCTCATCGTCAAGGTGGATACAATCTCCGCTGCGGACTCTGATTGCGATGGTGCGCGGTCGAGTCTGCGGGTCGTTGCCGCCGTCATCCTCGCCGTGAGCCAGGACGAAGATCCCATCGCAGCCGAGGCTGAAAGATGCAAGCGCGCGTTCACATTGTTCACTTACGTCGCGGTGGACGGGCATAAAGTCTTTCGGCGAGTAGAGGAGGACGACACCGGATTCCGGGTGGATGTGAGGAAATAGGCCGGTGACCAAGCGAGCGAGGTCATCGGGAAATGGAGTGCGGTTCTCCCGTGGGTATGACCGGGTGGGCCAGTCATACTGAGTGCCAAGCGTTAGCCAGCGGAGTTTGGCGGACAAGAATTGTGCGGTGTTCAGGGGTTTGTGGGTAGTGGAGTCCTTAGGCAAAAGGTCTGTGGCAGTGGATGATTGAGGATAGGTGAAGAAGGATTGGAAATCTGTACGTGGACTGGACAAGAGGTCCGTACTGGCCGTGGGGTCAGATTCCGAGTCTTCAGGGTGTCGCCGCCGTGGTGGTGGGTAAGGGATGTGGTAATCTGCTTGAATATTTATTTTATGTTGGGCATCGGATAGATCTCTGTGCATTAGTTGAGACGTAAAGAGTATTTGCGTCTCCGGAGGCAGCAGACCCGGGATTATCTGGAGACCTGCCGATAGATATTAACAGACAGATAAACCTCAGGTCCTCCATTGACGGATTAGCTTGCCTGGAAACTCCTGATGTTCATAGACTGCGACGTCTGCTATGGGTGTTTGGAGTGGCGTCATGTCGTCATCAAACCCGGTTGCAGCGTTCCTGTATGCTATACATGCCGCTTCGATCGTTGACGCTGCTATGATTCTGACAGGTTTAAGTACTTTCACTTGCTCCTCACTGAGACCACGCCGAAGATCAACGACCTGTAGATCATTTTCCAGATCAGGTCTTTTTACTCTTTGGTAATGCCAATGGGCCTCCTGTATAAAGATAGGGGGGAGAGCATGAGTGTCATGGTGTGCAGCCCTTTTCTATATATTCGGGCTCTCGTCAGTTGATTCCTCAAACCGAAAAGGCACGTGATCGAGGCATACTGCAGAGTCTGAAGAGAAATTCATTTTGAACCATAGAGGATATCTAGTCGATAAGGAGGATCCATTGGGAAGCTGCCTAGACGATGGCTGTCTAAAGGAAAGGAAGGCTCGCTGCTGGCCCTTCATGTGTAGAACCTGACAGGTGTATTCGGTTCAGCTTTTCAGGAGAGGGAGGCAGATGAAGAGCTTCGAAGGTGCTGGCTGACATAAGCTTGGTCTTGGCACTAACGGCGAGACAACTTCAGTTCCTCTTTGCCTGTTCACAGAACGACATTCTATGCACGAGGGGAACTCATATCTGTGCAGAACTGCGCATAGAGGTGGAATTAAAGGTACACTGTAGCCTGCCTACTACTATGGGCCTGGTCGAGCCTCAAGTACATTCTAGCGAAGTGCATGTGCTCGGGTAGACACTGCTGTACGCTCAGTCAAAGTTATGGGTTCATCGAAACCGGATCTTCAAGCTATGAGGGATATACCATGGCCTAATTCTCTGTCTGACAAGAAGGTAAAAGGGCTTTAGTGTATCAATTCCATTAAAAAGAATATACCACACGTGCGATTCGAACGCGAAGCCTGTCCTTGACTGTGTTGCTTAAATAGGCAAAAAAGGAAGGCAGCTATCGAAGACCGGACAATTCGATCTGAGCGGGTCGTCTAATGCCGGATAACCACCTTGTTGAAGGAACTGGAACTTGGTTGATTATATACAGTAACAACACCAATTCAGTTTGCAAATCGGCCGATATATCCATCAATCCGGACTACTGGTATAATTGTCAATCATCCCATATTAGCAAGGAAGCCTTTCGCAACAGTCTCCCCTGGTTCCGTCGTTAATGCATCGTCACTATCTTTATATTTCATGTTTCCTTTATATGCGTATTTTTGAAAATCCTCCCATCAACGCAGCGAAGTTCCCAGTGGATTGAACGAAGGGACTACATAGAGCACTGTTCATTATGTAGTCAACCGGGAGTCCGAGCTTCCATTACATAGCAGGCCGTTTTCCCCTCCATCAGATAGGTATCTATGACGGAAGTAGGCTCAAATCAATGGGCTTGGAATAGCAATAATGACCAGTCGAATCTTCATCTACTACGACAGCGAGCCAAGTCCTAACCCAACCTATTTCCTTGATCGGTGGCAACCAATACCAAGGTCTGCCGGCAGTAGATATTACAATGCTGAGCTGAAGCAGCCAGGGCTACCCAGGCCTTCTGCAAAGAGATTGGAACGGATGATGACATATTGCGTCAACCTTGCACGTCGTTATTGTCTTTCTCTCGTAGTACGGGGATGATATGCTAGGGCTGAATAATCTTGTACGACTAGTTTGACATTCGTCCTCCGAGTGTGGAGCGAGATATCGGATACCATGCAGAATGCGTGTATCTATCGACTTGATTTGACTTTGTCTCATGTCATACAAAGTCGAGAGGTACGATAGGAAAAGCCGACGTCTGATAGAAGAGATATCGTATCTAAGTGGCCGGATATGTTTGTATTTTCTAAATCTGGCCTAATTAGAATTCCTGTCACTAAAGATAAGCTTCTGAGTCGAGTACTACTACGTAGTAATGTACGTAGTAGTAAAGGGCTCCCCACCCCCATGCGATGCGGCCCAACCTCCAATCAGAAGCTTGTCCAAAATGTCAACACACACAGCCTCATCCATCTACACACTTCCACTTCTACCCTACGCGCTTGAGCTTCCTGTCATCTTACCATTTACTGCACAGCCAAGATCTTGCCATCTTCCTACGCTAGCCTGTCTGACTTCCAACATAATCTACGATACGCCAATTCCAACAACTGGAGGAGTTTAACTGGTGGCCTAAAAATGGATTGGACGGGAGATTTTCCAAACCTAGCACTGCCGTCCCGCTTAGTATAATGATGGCGATGAGGCTCAAATCTCGATAGGCGCGGTACCTAATCTCTGCGCCTGGTCTCCTGCACCAAGAGCTAAGATTTACGACCGACTTGATTGGACGTTTCGAAAAGTGCCTTGTCATTCTTAGCTGGGGGCGCAGTGAGGTCCGCTTGGTGACATCGCACCGTCTTTGGCTCTACTGCTTCTCGTAGCTAGGAGAATGTATTTGGCAGGCAGATGCACATACAAATACTGCAAGGGACACCTTGCATATGTGAGCCAGCTACAATCTATGAGATGTGACCAAGTAAAACCACCTAGGTAAACGGCCTATGCTTTCAAGGTTTATCGGTTTTTATCTTACTATTCCATTCTCACTCATCGTGCTCGATACGCTGCTCTAGATATCTCTCTCCTAAGTCATTCATTCATTCAAGACTCGCAATCTCGGAGAAATTGCATAGACCAGCGTTCTATCTACCGTGACTCGAAACGGTCTTCTACATCCTCACACGGTGACGGTTTCGCATACAACACAAGGTCACTAAACTCCACTGTCCAGCAGAATGTCGGCGCCAACAGACCCTGAAAGTCCCCAGAAGTGGACGGCTGCGTCAATCTCCTTGATCGCCATTCTTGGTGGTTCCGTTGGCTGTGCTATTCTCTTTGTGGTAGTCAAGTACATCATCCGACATCATAGACAGCGGCGGCGGTTTCGAGAGATCAAGCTCCAACAGGTCCAGCCGTCATCACTATATTCAACTGACAGCGAGCGCGGCACGTTCCTACCGCTCTTCAGCCAACAATTGACCACGGACCAGCGCAACAAGCTTAAGAAGGATCAGAGGAGGACCATGTCGACGTCTTCCTTGCTCTCGTCAGGTTCAACGGTAACACTGCCGATAGCTGCTAGTATGGAGGCGTCTTTGAGCCAAGGCTTCGGGAGCTGCGTTCCACCTCAAGATGCTTTGCCGTTCCCGTCCAGCACTTTCGCGCCCTATCCTTTCTCTCCCGCCGATTATGACCACTATTCCTCACCGATACATACACCCAAGTCACAATCCCGGCGCTCGTCACCCGATCTTCCAGCCATAATAGAACTAGAGGAAGCTCCACCTGTCCCAGAGCTGCCCGCGGAGCATCGACGAGAGCCGACCAAGCACACCACGACGCCTCGTCGACAAGCACAAGCAACCTCAGAACTATCCCCAGTGCGTTCCAGCTGTGACGACAACAAAGCAGAACGAGGAGCTGATCATGCTTCCTCACCTTCATCTACAATCTGCTCAAAACCCCCAAGGTCGCTGAGGCGGGTCGGCGGAATTGCGTCTTTGGGAGCATCTTCCGTGAATATCTCTTCACCGGTGTCTCCTCTGGAGGAACATGTTTCTTGGAACACGGCAAGGTGATCAATCATATCTGGTGGATATTCTCGACGAGAGTGCCTATGTTTGCCGAAACAATTCGCGGCCTACTAACGTTATTTTGCATATGAGCGTATGATCGTTTTGTCCTTCCATGACGGTATATGCTTCAGAGATACCCCATATTATATAGAGATCAAGTACATGTCCTTTATTTGTCCAAGACTGTTCCAAGTGAAGCGCGTTCTGATAAAGAATTAAAGTCTGATGTAGCTGTTGCGTGATTGGTGACCTCATAGGCCAGACAGGTAATAGCACCCGGCCGAAGTGGAGTGCGCCGCAGCACTTAACTTAGCCAGTTTCAAGCTTTCACGTTCTGGGCCCCGCAAGAATCGACATCGATGTTGAAGTACTCCATCTTCTCACAACATATGGTGAACTAGTTACTAACATCTTGCTTTTTCGTGTACAGGAAGTTGTTTTCAGGCTGGGCGCTATTTTAAGGACTTGGGTTGTTATTCTACTTATTGAATCGTCGGATATACTAAGAATAACCAAGAACGGCTGTTTACGTCGAAACTCATACAGCATGTACTACTAGGGATGTTCATGATACGAATGCTTCATCATGCCACCAACACGCCATAGCATGAGACGAGGCTTTAGCTGGAAAACACGAAGTGTGGAAGCTGCGCCGGAAGAGGATGCTTTACTTCAGGACGCCGACGAAGTCGATACTATGGGGTTATATCCCCCTCACGCTTGCTGGACATCGGATAACCCAAATCCTCCGAACCCTCACACGCAACTGCCAGTCTATACAACGATCCATCGCATTCGTCTTGATATAATCCAGAGTATTGATGATCCCTACAGCCTTGAGCAGTTGAGGTCGGCACGGATCAATATTCAGATCATCAGACCTCTGGTTGACCAGTTCTACAAGCTCCAGGATGTTTCAATTATCTACTGCTTATTAGTGAACCGCATGCAGTTCCTCCGCGAACAGTCCTACCAGGCACAGCACCAGACTGTACGACTGACGCGGGCATTGGTATGTGAGCTGATCGCCGAGAAGATTATCAGACGCTTTAACGAACACAACCCTGGACCGAAGGGTCTCCTGTTGTTGGCGAATATTCTAGTTGCGCCATTCGAACCCTTTCAGAACGCGCCGGAGGAAGTCATTGAAGAGAATTCCCATGCTATGAACTGGGCCAAGCAAAGGAATGGACCGTTTGAGCGGAAACTGACGGCATTGGAGATTGCTATCGTCTCAGAGAGTAAAAGCTTTTTAGCTTCGTCGTCTGTTCAGAAAGTAATTGACGCGATATACGTTGGACGTCTCTCTTACACGCCTTCAAGCTTCGTCGACATCATTCCAGACCGCTACAAGCATAGGCCAATATCTTTGTATGATCCCCGGCGTGGGCCCTTGTTAAATCAATATCGACTTTCAGTTCCTCGAACTAGAAATATCATCGAAATCGTTCATTTTTCGATGTTGCTTATTCTTTATGTATGGACAATGGTGAAACGGCGCCCGGTGGATGTCACTTGTGGCCCTGTGGAGCTCATCTTTATGATCTACGCAGCGGGATGGGTAGGTTTCCTCTGTGGAAGTTGTTGACCATATGCTAAAGCCGGCAGTGTCTTGATAATTTCGCTACGATTCTGGAACACGGCTGGAAGGTTTGTCCGATGATTCCACGATACTCGACTCGGTGCACTTACTCGCAGACAGGTCTATACTCAGAACCTATGGTCGTTCCTCGATGCTACCTTTTGTGTCGTTTATACGGTATACTTGGTCATTCGCCTACGTGCGCTGGCTACACACTCAGACGACATGTCGAAGCTTTCAATCGACGTGCTCAGTATGGCTGCCCCAGTGCTGATTCCTAGATTAGCATTCAATCTGCTATCTGAAAACATGCTGTTCGTATCGCTTCGAGCTATGATGTCCGACTTTCTCATACTCACGCTGCTGGGAGTATGGACATTTGCCGGTTTCCTGCTCTCAATGACTTGGCTCGAAGAGGACAATCCTCGCTCCATCATTGATATTGGGAAGTGGATGATATTTGTTGTCAGTGTCTTTTCCCACGAATGCAGTTTTGCCCTCGCTCATTTCTTCGCAGTGGTTTGGACTGGATGGGACTGGCATTCAGCGTTCAGGGGAGCTTCATTGGCTTCTGGGGCCAATACTGATGGTCGCCTTTGCATTCCTTGGCAATACGCTTTTCCTCACTATTGTCATCGCCATGCTGTCCAACACCTTTTCCAATATTGTCAAGAATGTTACGGCGGAGGTTGCATTTCGCCGGACGGTGCTTACATTCGAGGGTGTCAAATCTGATGCCATTTTTGCATATTACCCGCCTTTCAACATTCTGGCACTGATGTTTCTACTTCCTTTGAAGGTTTTGGTCACTCCACGATGGTTCCATAAGGTGAATGTTTTTGCAGTACGACTGATCAATGCCCCGATTCTATTGATTATCTCCATATATGAACGGCGAACACTCTGGACTTCGTCAAAAAAGACGAAGAAACTACCCGTAGCGTTACAACGGAGACTGGCCTTTTGGGACATCGCGCGCTTTGGTATCCACAGCGATATTGCCGCTGTATTCGACACGCCTCCACCACAGTCAACGCTGGATGAAATTGCGGCAACAGATGACCTCAGCCACGCTGGGTTTGACGACTTACTGCCGAACGGATCTCGTAGGAACGGACAGCGATCCTCAGCTTACGACCAACACCACAACACCATTCGCTTCGACGCTGACGACCATCCACCACGGCGGATCTCGTTCGGACATTACTTCGATGGTGATGCTAATAATGCAAGCGAACAAGCTCCCAAAGAGCCTCGATCGCAACAAGACGGTGCGGAGGAGACTCATGACACCAGAGAGCTGTCTGAATCGCCCGAATCGCCCGATCCAAATCAAAGACTGGTGAACCGCAGAGACTCGATCTTCGGTCTCGTCGGTGGTACGTCTGCCTTCTCGGATGCCGGAGTCGTAGAAGTCAACGAAATACTCCATGAGACAGCAGATCGCCTAGACAATCTGGAGCACAGTATGCAGCGGATCGAGAGGCTCCTGAACCGATGTTTGAGTGAGGGTGTCATGAGCATAGGGAGTACGCCTGCGGACGACGAGGAGCCCAAGCCCAAAGCCACCATCGAAAATGCGGAAGAAAGAGATGATGCACAACTTGATTAACCGATGGCCACGGCTTGACGTCGAGGTTTCCATTTTGATCGCAGATTTTGGGAGGAATGTATAGCCAACATCTTCAGAGCCTAAAATCCATCGATAGATATACCCTTGCAACTTTGCACATGTTAGTACCTCATGTAGAACTCACGCTCATCGCTACTGTATCAAAACACATTAAGAAACCATCTTTCTATCTGTGATGCACAGGAACATATGGGACCGAAGCTAGCTCAATAACGACAACCCGAAGTTGAAACGTCTCTGTATTCTAGATTTAGCCCTACTGGGTCTCACTGCGGCGTTCATTTCATATTGTGGGGAAAGTTGCGGGGAATCATATGTGGCGGTGCGCGTTTGCCACCCTGGACCCTGGCGGCTTGTCGCATAAGATAAGACATCGTCATGTCAGTTGTCAAGCATCCTTCAACTCTCCCCTCATTTTCATCGTCCACGGGTTGATCGTAACGTCATCTATCATGGTGGCATCCAGTGGCCGCCTCTTGGTTCCCCAGGCTTGGAGAGCCATCAGGTAAGATGCCTTCTCTTGTGTGATGAAGGGTGTGCTAATCGAGACTAGGTTCGCCGTCGAGAGGACGTCTCGAGCAATTCGAGAACGGCTTCCTCAGTCATCGAAGGCTCTCCAAGCTGAGTTACAGCCTGCTTATGCGCGCAATGTCGCCGCTAGGCAACCCATCCATCGTGCAGCAGCGATTCGTCAAAGCCAGAGCCGGTGGTATACGACTCGCAGGACGCTTAGCTCGACGTTCCGACAATTCTCATCTGAAGCCGCCCAAGGCGCAAAGGCTACTCGAGCGTCATTTCCGACATCGAGGACCGCAACAGCTGTGAGCCATATTACCAGCCGTACTCCATTTGCGTCTACTCTCCGACCGAATTTGACGGGAGGAACGCTTTCGAGAAGCGCTGGAGGCTATGGAACAGGTGCTGGCCGTGTTGGCGGCGTACGACACTTCTCCCACTCGCCGGCAGCACCCGCCGAGGTAATCAATAACGTCTCAGCGGCTATGCGAGCCTTTTGGCTCTCTGGTCAGAGGCTCCAGTACGATGGAGCGAATCCTCACACAGGTGCGATGCGTTACAAGTCAGTTAGTCAGCCTCAACAAAAGGCAGCAAGAAAGTTAGAGAGTATCCGAGCTCCAGGGTCCTTTGTTGATTTCAAGGTTGCTCCCATCATCACGGCTGTCTCGCCGTTGTGTAACAATCCGGCCGATAGCAAAGCGCAATCGACGCTCAATGACGAGGGACTTCTGGACGCCCTTTCAGGTGACTTTGCAAGAGCTCTGAAGGACTTTTCGATTGTCACGAGTGATCTCAAGAAATTGGCAACAGTTGGGGATTTATCGCTGTCACATCCGGAGCCTAGCGTACTGCGTGTGCGCTTCCCAGGCTGTGACGCTGTAACCCTCGAGAGTCTCTGTGACGAACTCGGAATTCAGAGGGGGACAGTACACGAGGATCCCGATTTTGATGCATATCATGGTGCAGAGCTGGCCTTGTTATTTCCATTCGCTCCCAGCGGAGCTGCTACCAGAGTTTCATTGCCATCTGCTCCTCCACAAACATGTGGCACTCGCGAGGAAGTCACATGGCAGGAAATGCTCTCACCGGAGATTTCCCTATCTCCCGGTTTCTCCCACATATCTGCAACCAGCAATGACTTGGATAACGTCCATTTGGACGTCAATCCCTGGCTAGCATCGCCATCCGGATATTCTTCGTTTCCTGGTAGCTCCGAGCTAGATGCCAATGAGCTGTTTGAGGTGTCTGCGAGGAAAGTACAGCCAGCGCAATCGGAATATGATGGGATTCAGGGTATTTATCGTTTCCTGGAGGAGTGTGATCGTGCGAAGCGCTGATTTTGGGGGGTCATTGGTGTGTCCGTGGTGTTGATTAGTGGCGTGATATCATTCTTCAAGAGCGGTTCAAATTGTCAAATCGATATAGTCTCCTTTGTTTCAATGCCATGATCTTCTAAACCCAATGACCATTTCCCAACATAAAGAGGCACAATGCGAATGTCTCGCCGACCGATGTAGTTCAATGAAGTGACATTAGTTGTCCACCGTAAGATGGACAGTTTCGGCTAAAAGCGGCGATAGAAATCCCGAAGGCAGCCGCCTCGCATTTCGGACATCACGAACCACTTATTTCACAATCCCTGCACTTTCAACATCATCCAAGCCCATCCACAACCACGCCAACCTTTAGACCATTGCGAAAGAAACCGAATAACTCAGAGGACATCCTTGTCATGGTGTGACTTGTAAAGCCTCTGACATCGAAGATGGACGACTTCAATAGCGAGACGGACAGCGATTACACCAGCTATTGGCGCGATTGGGTAAGTCAATATTCTGTCTTTGACTTTTGTTCTGTCTTCTGTGGCGCCGCTTGCTTTCCCAAGTGATCTGGGTTGGGGCCTTTGTTGGAACGATGAAGGAGGGGGATGAGTTCTTATGTCGGCAGCACTATGCAGTTGTGCGTCGTCGTGTCCTGATGGCAGTATGGCATGGCACTGGAGGCTTGGCGGGATGCAGTAACAGCAACAGGCCAGCGAGCTCTGGAGGACCAGTTGTCAAGTCCAGCCAAGGGTGGTTGCAAGAGCCTTGACCTGGTTATAGCGGTCAAGGTGATGCTGATGACTCCGTCGAAGAGACCTTTCGACAATGTCCACTAAAGGAGTACGGTCTGCGAAAAGATGCAGCCGGACGATCTGCAAGCCTTGGAAGGACGTACAACAGCTGTGATATCTTCCAGAACCTGTCCCCCCTTGGCTTCGAAGTTCAGACGACCAGAGGGCGTTCGCGAATTGTTAATGGGGGACATCAAACCTATTCGGCCACCGTTTGTCTTATGTTGTGTGTTGTGTGTTGTTGGTTGGACAATTGTGCGCCTCTAGAGATCGTCGCCACGACGATGTCAAACCCTCTGTCAATACCTCAAGGCATCACAACGATACTACCCTCCTCCTTTTAAGGCGCGGGTCCCAAATAAACGATTCCTTCGTTTCATTTGTGCTCAACTCGATCGCAACTTTCACACGACTTTACTCCTCCGAAGGCACTCATGTACAAAGACTGGCCTCTCGTGTTGGTCCTTGTCATCCCTGTCTCCCTTCTATCTGTGCTGGCTCTGGTGCTACAATGGAACCAGCGAGGATCCCGCCTGAAGCTCTGGGTGACGACCAAGCTCAATACAGCCCCAGCGTCTACTCAGACACCTATGAACCCAAACCCAGAGAATGGAGACTCAAGGTTGCTTTAACTTGTCTTGCTTGCTTGTTTTGCTCTGAGAGCTTGTGACCTTGGTCCAGCAGTTGCTAATACAACCTTTCCAATAGTTCATCTCATCCCGAGGAAACGAATACTTCTGCGAAATTGACGAAGAATACCTTACCGACCGTTTTAATCTCACCGGCCTCCAGACCGAGGTCCAGTACTACCAGTATGCACTTGACCTGGTGACCGATGTCTTCGATCTTGATTGCGATGATGATATGAGAGAGACTATCGAGAAGTCGGCTCGCCACCTTTATGGTCTGGTCCATGCTCGTTACATAGTCACAACTCGCGGTCTTGCAAAGATGGTAAGTGAAGTTGTGACTATCTTATGACCCTGTCTAACACGGTTCTAGCTCGACAAATACAAGAAAGCTGACTTCGGCAAATGTCCCCGTGTCCTCTGTGGCGCTCACCCTCTCCTACCAATGGGTCAATCCGATCTTCCCCATATGAAGACCGTCAAACTCTATTGCCCAAAGTGTGAAGACATCTACAACCCCAAATCTTCCCGTCACGCATCTATTGATGGTGCCTACTTTGGTACATCTTTCCACAACATTTTGTTCCAAGTCTATCCAGCCCTTGTTCCAGAGAAGAGCAAGAGAAGGTACGAACCGAAGATCTTCGGATTCCGAGTTCATGCAGCTGCCGCGCTTGCGAGATGGCAAGATGGTGCAAGAACCGACATGCGTAAACGTCTCAAGGAGGCCGGAGCGGAGAATGTTGGTTTCACCGAAGATGCCGAGGAAGGTGATAGTGGTGAAGAGATCGACGAGGATGACATTGAAGCTGAAATGATGGATGATGATGGTATGGGTTTGGCTAAGGTTCCCGCTGAAGGATCGGGCCAGCCACAACAAGGTGCGGAGTAAAAGCCTCGAGATGGTGTGTTATCGGGATAGGTACACTTGGGATTTCGGACTGAACGGGAAATGGAATTAACGAAACGTTCTACTTCTGACATGGTTTGACTTGCAGGCGTCATGCAAGTCATGATTCTCTGCAAGCCATCCATCTTTGATGATAGACAAATGATACCAGCGAGGCGCGATAATCAACAGAGAACCAGCAATGGCAGCAAATGAAATCAATTCACAAGCTTTCCTTTTCCTAACATTTCCTTTCTTTTGGAGAAGTGAGACCTTGGAAACCCGGAATATTTTCGGCAGATGCTGAGGTAACCTTAACATCGTCTGAGACGTTTTGTGGTACACTGACCTCTTCGTCTGCTCAATCCTTTTCCTAAGCGTCATTCATTGACATTCCTCCCTTTGAATAGACTGTGAAGGTCTTAGATGACCCGCACGATAGGAAGCAGTGGTAGGCTGATTCATATTGCCCATGTACTGTACTACAATAATACTTAATCAAAAAGAATAAATGTATGGGGAAAGGGACATGATTCATTGTACTCTTTTGGACGCATATCGTATCTATATAACACGTGTTTATTCATCATCACCAAAGAAGACCTTGATGGGTAGCCATGCATCACCACAGACCTTGAATCGCTCGGGCAGACTGTCAATGACCTTCATATCCTCGTCAGTCAAATCGAGGCCATCAAGCTTGAAGTTGCCTTGGATTCGGACCGGGGTGACGGATTTCGGGATGACACTGAACCCCTTCTTCAAGCCCCAAAGGAGGAGAACTTGTTGTAGGGAGATGCCCTTCTTCTCGGCGAGCTTCTTGAGTGTCTCATTCTTGTAGAGTGGTGAATCAGTAGATCCAAGGCAAGAGTAGGCCGTGCTGTGGATGCCCTTCTCCTTGTTGTAGGCAGTAAGCTTGGGAGATGGGTTGTTTGGGTGAAGCTCGATTTGGTTCACCGCAGGCACGATCTTTGTGTCTGGGTGGTTGAGAAGCTTCTCAAGGTTGCGGATGGCAAAGTTAGAGACACCAATGTTGCGGACTTTGCCTGTCGCAGGGAGCTTTTGCAGCTCGCGCCAAGTGTCAATGAAATTCCAGTCTGGGTAATGCTTCTTCAAATCATCTGGGTCGGTGGATGAAGGCCAGTGCATGAGGTAGAGGTCGACGTAGTCCATTTTCAAGGACTTCAAAGAGGTGTCAATACCCTCTTGGACACGCTTGTGCCATGGGTTGTCGAGCTTGGTGGTGACCCAGATCTCACTTCTCGGGACGCCGGAGTCGATTATGCCTTGACCAACTTCATCTTCGTTGCCATAAGCGAGAGCCCTGTTTAGCAAGTGTTAGTGGTCTTCCTCTAATTGGCTCTCACGGTTGGTGCATCCTCACGTGTCGATGTGGCGGTAGCCAGCTAGCAAAGCTGCCTTGACAGCTTCGCGGACCTCATTGGGCTTGGATTGCCATGTTCCGAGACCGATGACTGGAATCTCGGCACCAGTGTTGAGCTTCGCCTTCTTCCTGTAATCATAATCGATTAGAATAGCGTGAACTGAGGATAGGAGTTGGAATTGACACTCACTTTGTCCACTGAAGATCGGCCATTGTTCTGTATTGGTTGATCGTTCTACTTGCGAGGAAGAATCTAGATGGTTGGCGTAAGAAAGTTCTTGAAGAGATCATGGAAGATGAGGATAAAAAAGAAGAAGAGGAAGGAGAGGAAGGCAAAAGGAAGAAGAAAGAAGCTTGAATGCGACAGCGGTTGTTTTGGTGGATAAAGTGGGATGGATAGGCACGAATATTACCTTTTCAATTCTACCGGGCGAGCATGTCACTCATACCACGTCGATACTATGTGGTCACTGTAGACGGAGCGACGGCGAGACGTCGGTCAATTCATTTCTGCTAGCTACATAAGCCTCTATTAGATGCAGAGACACGGCATGTATTCTTCGTCTTACTACGTAGTAATTCTCTCTTGCGCGGACGGTTCCAAAGATCCTGGTCCCGGGATGAATAGCGAGATCGATCGTGCTCTCGTGCTGTTCCATTGACGTGGGGTGGCCTTTGATACTTAGTCTACCCCTCCAATGACGCCGATTGTTTGGGGCAGACCCCAAAAACCCCTGCGTGTACGACGTAGCGGCTCAGAGCCCCGCATTGTCTACGTAGTATGGTACATGGTACAGGACAGACAAACATGTACTATCGAGTACTATGATACAGATATTCGGCATCAAAGACACTCTCTCACAAGAGACCGATCTGATCATCTTCGTCTTGCATCATTAACAATCCCTTGAAAGTATCGTCTGTTGCTGTAAAAAGCAGAATTCCTTCTCTTAGCTCGATGATCATAGACTCGACTCTGTCATCGAAATAATTTAGCCTAAAATGCGAATCTTGTGTCCCACCAATCCTTTTCCACGGACTTTGAATCCTGACCCACAAAGTATGCCATGCGACCCCAGGTACGTCTACCGTCACTTACTACCTACCTACTACGTATACTTAGTATGTAAACGTTATCAGAAGCTACTGAGCCCATCGAGACCAAGAAGTCACATACAGTGAATACGGTAATCGGCGTAATACACCAAGGGGCACTCTCTTGTATCTGTGGGTCTGGTACTGCGAAGCCTGCCTAGGTAGCCCTGTCAACAACAGTGTTCCTGGGCTGCAGTCCAATCAATGGGCTCTACTGCCATTTCCTGCGACGGCACGCGTTCCCTTCCGGTGGTGTCATATGCCGCAAACTCTGGTCGTTCATATCCATAGTAACACCACGGTTGTCTTCTCAATCTTCACTATGTCTTCGGGCTTCATGCCGGGCGGTGATGACGCCTGGAACAAAGTGCAACAAGATCTAGAGGCCAAAAGAAAGCAGAAGAGAGAAGAGGGAATACAGGAAGGCGGGAAAACACTATATGAAGTACTACAGGCCAACAAAGGTATGGAGACAGTGTTTTAAAAGCAAGTCATTTCTTTGGTTGACGCACCTATTGACGCCATCCTGCAGCCGCGAAACAGGAAGCTTTTGAAGAATCGATCAGACTGAAGCATCAGTTCCGCACCCTCGACGAAGACGAGGTCGAATTTCTTGATTCTGTTCTGGAGTCCACGCGCGCCAAAGAAGAAGCCGTTAAGAAAGAGACTACCGAACAATTGGAAGCTTTTAGGAAGCAGCAAGAAGCAGCAGAGAACGGTGCGCTGGCAGATGTTGATGACTATAAATACGAACAGCCGGTCCGCACTACCCTCCATGATCAGTGGACAGCAAAGAAAAGGAGACGAGACGCCGAGAGATTGCAAGCTGGAGGTTTGAAACTCCGCAAAACATCTTCTTCAAATGATGCCGATAAACTGGACATGAAGGAATCACAATCTGCAGATAAGACAGACGCCAGAGTTAAAGAATCTTCACCTACGAGTCGAACCGGTGAAGATGCTCCTGGCAAAGAAAAGACCGAGACCATAACATCAAAGCCCTCTGCCACCGCTCTAGGCCTCGGTGATTACGACTCGGACGATGATTGAGTCTTAACACTTATATATATATATGAAGCGAATCTCATGTTCCTCGATCGCGGAAGTCCGGGAGAGAACGCCATGTGAGAATAGGAGACCAACCGTGAGCTGCGACAGTACTGTCATCATTTGTTGTTCAAACAACGTCCCGAATATGATTGATTGCCCGCGAATCAAGGGTAGATGCTCTGCCTTCAGTTGGTCTCCTTCTGAGGCATCATCACTGATGGATTCTGAAGTCGATAAGTATACAAACATAGCCCCCAATTTCTTGCTTTCATCTGCCGCCCCATCCATCATGTACCAGCAGTTCAGTGGGTGCAGAAGGTCAGTGACCATTGCCGTGAGACAATGCATGGCAACAATCAAGTTGGAGCTTTATGTCAAGCCCGAAAGAGTATCTTTGTCACTTGACAGCCTGTCTTTGTCTCTTCATATCTCTCCTCTAATGGTCTATTGAGTCGTTGTTTGCTTTGTTATTAGTTCATTGTCCATTGTGCATTGACAGTAATCGCGACACGGCACAATACCCGATGCCCTTTGTCCCGGGATATACTTATATAGTCTGCTAGTCCCTGTGTGGCTTGCCGGCGCCTGTTGATGTTAGATCATATCCCTAATCGTTCAGAATAACAGCTCCCAACACTACTGAACAACGGTCCACAAGAGTGTCATGATGCAGACCCCAACAGCAACAGAAGATTCTCTTTATCCACAGATCCCGGGCATTCAGGGCGATTTGATTGGGTCTCTACCGTTCCTGGAAAGTCCCGAATTGGGCCAGCAACATGAGACCTTTGACTCATTTCAACCAGGCGCAACTGTCGAGGACCTTGAAGCTATTGGCCATCTCATCGGCCAGATGATGGCGACCACGTTACGACCACAGCCCACGCGTGGACTCCCACCTCCGGTGTCGGCACTTGATGTTCCTCATGATTACCGTCTATACTCGTCCTCCTGCGACCATTATACCGGGTTGGAAGCGTGGGCAGATTGGATAGAAGATCCCTGTGGTGATTTTGAATTCATTGAGAATGGCAGCATTTCAGATCACCGAAAGGTTAGACGGTTTTTCGGCTTTGATCCAGTAGAGCTCATTCGTTCTGGCGCACTCCACTGCTCTCCATGTCGGCCAAATGATCTTTCCGTGCCTATACACCCTATCCTCGGATACAAGAACTTCATTAACTGTGATGAAAAGGTATATAGGGAATTAGAACCTTCTCTACGATTGGCAACTGTTTGGCTAACACATACTGCTTGCAGAAGCTTCTGGACAACACTACTTTTTGGTCACCGATCGGTCGACTTCGAAGAGACAATGAATAGCGATGGTGTGCTCGCTTTTCGAATACAACGTTTCAACATGAAGCCTACGCAACATAACTACCAACTCTATGATCTTTATATGAGCCAGCTAGCACAACATATTTCCTTCGAATTCTCCAAGGAAATTTGGGACGAACGTTGTTACGGCGTAGCTCACAAAGTTCCATGCCAACCGGAATTGCTAATGCGTGATGGGCACCCTTGGGCCGAACATTCTCGAATCCAATTGATGAGCGACTTCTATACCCAGGCAGCTAAATTTGCTGCCGTGAAGTATCCCGATGAAGCATGCCGCTTGCGCTTTCGCTTCTTTACGGCTGTCAACATATGCCATGAAATCGCTCACTGCATCGAGTCAAAAGTCCATACTACGTACCTCATGAAATTCAAGAAGGATCTTGGTCCGCAGACCTTCCAGATGTTCATTGATACCTTCCAATTCCACCCCAGTCGCGAGGCCTTTTTTGAAGAACAGTCGATAAACGAGATGGGGCTGGCATGGGAATGTGACTTCTTCGGTGGCAAACTTCAGCCTATCAATTGCCGATGCGATAGCTTACATGGCTTGTACGTAAGTCCACAGGACCAGACGGATTGGCTCAACCAGAAGTCCTATAGCGTCCCCAATGGCTTCATTGAAGAGATGCAACAGCAGTCTTTTTGGGATCGTTTTCAGGATGTAAGGATACCGCGAGGCTTCTTCAAGGTTCCGCTCATTGGTGCTGTGGGAATGAAGACGATCACATTCACAACACAACCATTACGTGATTGGCTCCTGGAGCAAGAGTCGCAAGAAGGACGTCTCGGTGCCGAAGACAAGGCTATACTTTTTGTTAATGGCTCTGGACTTCCGGTTCCGACGTCAACAGGAACTCTGCAAAGACGATTCCTTCCTGGAAAAGCTATACTGAATAATGACACAAGCACTCTTCGTAAGGAAGAAACAAAGCGTCTTGCTGCCAGGAAAGCCATCCAGTTGGCCCAGACATTGCTCCAGCCATATTCGACTATTGATGTACATGAAGCGGATTGTTTCCAAAGGGGACAGAAGCTACTCACCGATTATTTTGTCCAGTCGACACACGATGCTACAGCTGGGGATGCCTCTCAAGATAGAGCAGATGTAGCTTTGAAAGACCATGCGCAACTGACTACGGCCGACAAGTGGTATCTCACAGAGGAACACTTCTGCCTCAGTTGTGGCTATTCGCCTTTGACCTTTCTTGGCCTTCGAGCTTCGAGGCAATTCTCGGACCTACCAAAGTCGATAGCTCCGTGGGTCAGTACGTCGTGGCAGAAGCCTCAGATTGAAATACTATTGAACCTGAGGAAGGAGAAGGGTAGAAACCAATCTCGAGAGGGTCAGCCTGATGCACATGATCGAGTGATCGAGCGCATAGCACAGAAGTGGCAGTGGGTGGAAGAGCTGGCCGTTTATGACAATTGGACTAGGCTTGATTACTATAAAATGCGTGCCGCAGGTAATTCACAGCTTTGGTCTAACCCACGGTTCAATCCCTTGGATGGAGATAGCTGGAGTCAGAATGAGCTCTGCACACTGTTGAACAAACGAAATGCTTTCGAGCAAACAGCACAGAAGTGGCGATGGTTCGAAGAGTACGCCAACCTCGTGCAGGGGATGTCCCGAGCAGAGTTTCTTCTTTGCAAACACCAAAACCTTTGGGGATTTTCGGGTCAGAATGCCCTTTTCGATCCAGGTAATTCAAAAAGTTGGGGACCGCAACAGATAAAATCGCTTGAGAAGTTGAGATATGAGCTATCACCCCTTCGAAAAACAGAGAAATGGGGATGGGCGAACAAGGTATGGATGCTTTTCCGAGAGACAAACCCAGACAGCGCTGATTCGTGGCAAGACTTCATCGCCAAACATCCCGAGTGGGATCCAGACCTTCCTGACAGTTGGCAAACAGAACATGTGGAAGCTCTTCATGGAAAAGTTACTATGGCTACGCGAAGGGCAGTTTGTACGGTACAGACTGGTGAACTGGTCGAACAGAACAACACCTCGGATACTAACATGAGGAAGATTACAGCGTACTTCAAGTTCTCAAAGGGTGTTACGGAAGTGCACAGTGACACTGTTGACTCAACGAAAGAACCATAAAGAGGCTCTAGCTGAGGTTTGGAAGCCCACGCCGGGTATACAGGCGCTGACCGTATAACAAGGCAAGGACAGCGGCAAGGACATCACAGGTATGGATGTAGAACCTGTGTAAGGACCGTCATAGGAAGTAATGATATCGAAAATATAAAGTAATAGCTGCGGTAGGTCAATTTACAAGGTAAGACTCCTATCCATCGAACTTGAACATATAGACATGAACTACCCGACCACATAGCACAGTGTGTTGCCGCTCCAAAGAGCCGCGTTGTCTCTATCCTTTCCCAATGTGCGTTTGGTGCGTACCGCAGGTGCTGCTGGGTCCTCGGCTTCAAAAACGTGTTTATGTTATGAAGAGTTTTCTCCAAGTTACTACTGGTACAGAATCGATAGATGTAGCCTTTCTTTTTGAGAGACTACGCAATTCCTGAGTTGAAACGCTCAATCCTTGGACACTGCCATCGTAGTTGAAGAGATGGGCAGTGCGTAATGCTGTCAAAAGTGATCTAATGCAGAGTATAACCAAAGACATATCAAGCCGCCTCACATGATTTACTCTTCACGTTGATGTGATGGAATGATCCTCGCTCGCCCTGCCATTGTTAGACGACTGTTGGACTAAACGGTCTGAAAATGGCATAGAAACCCTTCAGGTTTAGTGATGACAGCAGGACAGGGTATTGTTAGCACACGAGAGCTACGGTGTATGCCTCTTAAAAATATCTCAGGATGCATTCGGAATGGATCTATTGCATCTAAAGTTAAGTCAGTACTAAGTTTGGGTACGATAGGTACATATCCTCGTGAAGGCACTATCAACTTGTAGACAATAAAGTGATGGTGACGACTTTAACGGTGAGAGGATCCCAGCGCTTGCGCAAGCCTCTCTGTTGCCTGGCCCATTGATACTGATTGGTGGATGCAAGGTGACCGGTGGTTGTAACCTGCATAGCTACTTGCTTACTGGACGGCATTCATGGAAAGTCGTCCAGCTCTCCACAGCCATCGCCAACCAGCGTTGTGACTCGCGTGGGGAGCGGCTTCCTCCATCTCCTATTTGTAGTCCAACGAAACTAAAATCAAAGGACACCTTGCATACGTGACTTGCCTTGAGCTGCCTTTTGGTTGCAGCTCCCTAGTCTCCTTGGGTAGATACGATGGGACAAGTCGAGGGGAAAAGGACAAGGATTGTGAGGCAGCCAAGGATCACACAGTGATCCATTCGAACCGCCTTTCAGTACTACGGTATGAACAAGAGCATAGGAAAAAGGTAGGCCACATGGTCAAAGTGTCTGGCCACAACTCTGTTCACCACACCATGACCGGTGGCCGACAATGAGTGGGATGGAACTGTGATGGTTCCTCTTGCACGCTTCACTTTTTCTATTCCGTGATTCGCTTTTTTGTTCTTTATTCTCTGCTGTCATTCAGCAAGTCGTCGCCTCCTTCTGTCCCCTTCTATCCACTCCCTTTTGCTTCGTGTCGCGTTTCGTTTTGTCCAGTAAGAACGCATGCATTGATCTCCTCGGAGCTGGTCTTCGCCGTTGCCTTTTAACGATACCCTCGGGTTCGGAAGGGACTTTCCGCAAGACAAAGAATTCCCTCGTTCTTCAGGCGCGTCCCTGGTGAATATCGCCTCACTGGCCGGCTTACCAGCTTGGGCACTCACTCCAACTTCAACGCTTTACTGGTATCTGAAGTCCAATTGAATATCTTGCTCTACTTTCTGGTCCAAGCTGCCGGAAACCCAACTACAGTAGCCTATCAGCAACTGCCATTGTTTCACGGCCGGATGCTGCAGGCCAGTACCTCACAGCAACTGCACTTCCTTGGACAGCCTCGTGATCTATCTCCTATTCTCTTGTTACAAATATCCATCAATCCATCTCCCAGCCCTCCTTATCCTGCCTCCAAGAACACTTCAGGCAGTCTATCTAAACTCCCTCATAATGTGTACTCGCACAAAAACCTCTTATGGCTGCGGCCACTCCTACAAGACCACCAATGAATGCAGCTCGTCCCGATGCTCTGGGCTTGAGCGATTTCACTTCCAACATGATGGCGATTGCAATGACTGCCGCCATCTCACTAAGCACGGCGGCGCCGCGGTGGATCGTGGAAAGGCGGGTCTGGGTCGTTATGGGAAGCTCCTCCGTGGTGACCACTCTGAAGAGAACCACGGCTGCGAGGCAGAACCGATTCGTGAGCACCGGAGGGGTCGGTCTACAGGCCCGAGAGTCGCAACGGGAGCGATGGAGAGTGTCAACAAGGCACGACAGGTGCTCCGGGAACTGAGACAGCAGAGCACGAGAAAAGAGTCCAAACCTCCAAACTCATATAGGCCAGTCAAGTCCCAGCCGCTAAATCTCAAACAAGAAACATATACGACATCCTACACGACATCATATAACACAAACACCAGCAGCGGCAAGGACCACAAATCTCATCGGGCAACGTCGACACTCCCTTCGAAACATACCGGCACCCCTGCCTTCGACACCAGTTTCGCCTCGGCCCATCCTGTCAATTCTTCCTTCGCTTACATATACCCCAAACAGACCTCTAACACACGTCCGCGCTCTCACTCCAAACATCAACCCCGAGCGCAAACTCACAACTACTATCCCTTCACCAAGGACACCATCACTACCACCGCAACTCCGATAATCATTGACCTCGAGGAACGAACACCTGCGAATCCCATAGGCTTCTCATCCTTTTACTCCTCATCGTCAAAACACGCCCACTACCCACAACACCCCCACTTCCCTTCTCCCCAACACCACAAGCAACAACAACCTCCTCCTACTCAGAAGAAAATGGACGTGAGGATCCGAGAAATCTTCCCGGACAACAGAACCGGAGGCTGGATCTACGGCGAAGTTGAAGACGTCGACGACATGGCCGACGAGAAGGGTAACAACGGCCACGGAGCGTTGTTCGAAGACGTCGTCGAAGTTAAACCAAGGGCGGTCAAGTCGAGCAGGAGCAGGAGCTATCGATAGTGGCGAAGAAGAGCACGAAATGAGACCGGCTTCGTTTTGTTTTGGCGTTTGTTGGAGTGTGCTCCGAGCGATCGATGGGATGGAGCACCCGGTCTTCAAGATTCTTTTGATTGTATGATTCCTTTATTGTGTGTACACTCACGGGAGCCCGGGATACTTGGCGAGGATATTATTTAATGGGCCATTGGTAATGAACGGATGGGACGGGCATTTGCATGGCATCATGCTTACGATGCGAATCGTCCTTTTGACATGATCGACAGACACAGAGACAGTCTCACAGACCAGATGATATCAGGCAACTGAATTGAATACTTAATTTTGTCATTTCAACTTCTTTCCTCCTTTCCTTTTTTTCACATTCAAGGTTTTCCATGTCTGGGTATACAGAAATGTTGCTCGCTTCAGTGCTAGAATCCATCGTCGATCCCTCTTTGCTTCTCTCCTCTCCTCCTCTCCAGGTCGACCTTCTTCCACCATCCATTGGTTTCCCTCTCGCTCTCCGGCCACGACTCCTCCGGATCCCAAGGTTTTGGATTCAGGATATAGTGTACATTTTTCACACTTTCGTCCCGCCAGATCGCATCGTGTACGCCCTTCCAGCGCATCGTCTTGAGTGCATTGTATATGTACGGTAGTGCGACCCAACGGCCGTGGAAGACGTCGCCGAGGAGTGACTGATCGGCAAAATCGTAGGAGGAAGTTGTCGATTCGTCACGGAGCGCATGGAGGATCTTCTCATAGGTAGATTGCGAGGGCCGGACCACCTGCAAGCCGCCGTTTGGCATTGAAAGGCCGGCAGTGGAAGGGGCACCGATATGTTGGGCAGGGTCCGGAGCTGAGTGTTGCGTGGTGAAGGCGCAGTTGGTAGGAACCCAGTCCTTGGGGTAATGAGGTTTCTTGAGAGGGTTGCAGACGCAAGCGTGGGAGGCAGCGAAGACACGGGGACCGGTGCCCCCGATGCTCGGGTCGTCAAGCTCTAGGGTCATAAGTTCATCCATATTCTGGAGGACGAGCATGTCGGAGTCCAATTGGACCACACGCTCGAACTCGGTCAGGCCAAATGGCGCAAGCTTGGACCAGCAGTCGTAGAAGCGAGGATCGTTGCTAAAATCTTTGGACATACTAGGGACGAGGTATGGGATCTGGCGGCATCGGATCCCGCGTGACTCGAGGGCAGCAAGACCTTCCGCTGGGAAGCTATCGGTATAGAGTGCGACGAAGGGGTAGGCGGACTTGACGCGGCGCAGGGAGTATTCTAGAGTGAGGAGCCCAGAGAGGTAGGCTGTATTTGTGATGAGGGTCGTCCATACCTTGGATGGGAGTTTTGATGTATCGGCAGAGCCATTCTGGAGGGGCCCAGAGAGAGACATAATGAGTGATATCTAGTTGCGCGGAACAGGCAGTGAGGGGATCCGTCGATTCAGTGGTGCGCAGGTCAACCGAAAAGTACGGATCAGCAACCACAAAAACTTCGAACTGCAATGCCAGTCTATAAAAGCCCACGCGGGAGGGAACACAACCCAGGTCGTCGCAACATGATCGTATCAGAGAGGAGGAGGGGGGGGGAGGGGTGATGGTCTGAATGAGATTGGATCCCCGAATTGGTGTTTAGATAATGTCTCCAACGACGGAAAACTATCAAAACCGCAGCTGGAGCGGCGCTATTTCTGCTTCTATGATCCGTCTATAAGCCTAGATGGAGTCTCCGAACTCTTAACTTTGGGAGTGGCTTTTGGGCGAGAGGGTGGGCTTTGTCATCACACCTTCTACGCTGTCGGTAGAAAATGTCATAATTAAAAGAGGTTGGTTGGAAGAATTAGGACTCGATCGTTGATGACGCCTTCGCGTTAGACTGATCTCCAACATCAATTGGTCCTCCACTCGGAAATAAAAATGGGAAATGAGCGAGTGTAGACACCCCGAGGCCGTGCCGACAGCGACTTCGGTTCTCAATTAGCCAAGCCAAAGATATCTGGTGCAGGAAAGGTATGACTGAACACCACTAGGCGGTAAGAATGACGAGGGCATTTATAGTACAGGAGATACACACTGACGAACTGGATTCCTCGTGATGACGAGGTAGGTAGGTAGGTACATAATTGGCAGGTACATCTGGGTTTCTACATAGTCGGTGAATCGGCATGCGCAGGTCGTGCCTTCCTCAGAGAGAGACATCATAGTCAGAGACCGCGTCCAACGCAGCCATCTGACCATGGATGGATTGAGTCTCTATCTGGATACTCTTACTCGATGGCCTCTACACTCAACACTATGCCATCAGTTACAAGCTTATTCCTACAGAGTCCTATAAATAATACAAGTCATAGACCACTGCAACTGTTTTCTCCCACAGTCCCTATGCACGATCTCCTTGTAAGTGCTGGCAATGACGTCCAAGTTTTGATAGTTTGTGAGCTCCAAAAAAGTGCGTGTGTGAAAAAAGGATATGCACGAATGGAAGTCTTCATGCTCTTCCACAGAAAGTCTCCCAGGCCGGGACAAGTACGTAGTAGCTAAATCCCTGGAAAATCAGGCCAGCATCATTATAGGCTTACTTTGCTTGCCATTGACGAGATCGTTGTCATCTGTGCAGTTCTTTTGAGGTAATTCAGACCGTGTTGGTTCACTGCTGGTACCATGATGGTGACTAGCATTTTCACCACATCGAACTGCTATATGCAGTAGGTTCCTGCTAGACTTAGAGCTCCTGCAACAGGATCTCCGTCAATTATATATACCTAAGATGAGTACTAAGTAGTAGATCAGACACCGGGCAAGTCAGCCAACGATCGTCGAGTATGCCAAGCAGTATTTGCTTTTCAATCACGTGACCGGGCCACTTTGTAGCTAGCTCATCACAATCAATCTGGGCGAGCTTTCCATCCTCTTTGACTTCATCATCGCCAACGGTCGACACAACTACTTGCACGCCTCCACAAGCCTCTGTCAGGTCAACTCAGGATTTTTCCTCGAAGGTCTTCACCATTACCCATCTCACTCTCCTCCTTTTTTCACCTCACCACCTTCTAAGCCGTCAAGATGGGTTCTGAACTTTGGTAAGCTCATCCTTCCCTCTGGTCTGATGCGGCAATCTTTGCCTGCTGTGTACCTCACCTCACCACGCCCTTTTCGCTGCATCATCAAGCGTTGAACATGGCTAACGTTTTGCATTACAGCCCCGTGTATGCTGTAAGTGGCCTTTACCGATTTTGCTGTCAGACGTCATCTGTTATTTCCCGCCGCCTCCACCGTTAGACGATATCGCTCGCATCATAGCATCTCGAATTTGTACAGAAGATCACACCTGCTAACAAACTATGATGTAGCCCTTCTTTGGAGCTATGGGATGTACATCCGCGATCGTGTTCACCTGTTTCGGTGCTGCCTATGGAACCGCAAAGTCTGGTGTTGGTATCTCTGCAATGGGTGTTTTGAGACCTGATTTGATCGTAAAGAGTATGTCTTCCAACGCCACAATCTCACCAACCCCCCCTGTACGCCAAAAGTATGCGATGTCACTGACTAACATGGTGCAGACATTGTTCCTGTCATCATGGCTGGTATCATTGGTATCTACGGCCTCGTGGTGTCTGTCTTGATCTCAGATGGTTTGACCCAGGAGCTGGCGTTGTTCACATCCTTCATCCAACTTGGTGCTGGTCTTTCAGTCGGCCTTGCCGGTTTGGCGGCTGGTTTCGCCATTGGTATTGTTGGTGATGCAGGTGTCAGAGGTACCGCTCAACAGCCAAGGTTGTTCGTCGGAATGATCCTGATCCTCATTTTTGCTGAAGTCTTGGGTATGCAAGCGCACTACAGGTTTTGGATTTACTGTCTAATGCAATGTTTAGGTCTTTATGGTCTCATTGTTGCGCTTTTGATGAACGCAAAAGCCACCACCGATGTCAAGTGTTAAAAGAAACATCTTTCGTCGCACAATTAGGAGCAATAGGATACTTTGGAAACGCGGCAGCTGCTATGGAGTGCCTTTCAAGATCTCAATGTTGCGACAGGGGGCATCATATAAAGAGTCAAGAGAGCTCTCGGTACAGGAGAGCGGGGGGGGTGTATCAAAACGTCGGAGGGTACGAGGCTGCCATTCCGACCGGGGTCAGTCAAAAAAGCCGCAAAGAACATAGAAAGAGTGTCCGATAATGAAGCACGATGCAGGAAGCGAGATATTGTGAAGTCTCGTTCTCAAGGATCAGTGCGACAATACTAGCATGTCTCTTTTTTGTTTGAAACTATTAGCATTGCCTTGTGTATAGCCATATGCCGTTTTTCTGTATCAACTGCGGATTCTCTTCATTTCTACCTCGTACCCCGATTATCTGAAGAGTATGAGTACCTGAGAATGACATCTAACTTATAGCAAAGGCATCCGCACGGTTTTCACAAGCCCCTCTGCAGTCGCCTTATAAAGCCAAATTTAAAAATCTCCGCCCTGTATGTAACACCTCAATGAATGCATCTTACTGTTACTGTGATTTAGGTGAAGACACCGGTGTATGTATTACATAGAGACATTCTGTATCCACGAAAGAAATGAATACCTACCTGGACAGGAAAGAATGAGAGCCGTTTTTCCCCATCATCTACACAGGTGGTGTGGTTCATTCAGAATACATATTATATATATTTACATATGCTTATACCAAGAGAATTGCTTCGGGCTCCTTGGGGAGCTCGAAAGCGTGCTGTATGTACTGAGGGAAATCTTTGAGAGAAAAGGAAAAAGACCCCCGAGAAAGTGAAATGGAACTTTGTTACTGGAATAGACGAGATGTAGGATGTTTGATATTGAGGGAGAAACAGTAGCAGCAGCAACTGCAGCGATAAATGCGGTTCTAGCAAATGATTTGACAATGAAGGAGCAAAACTCTACGAAAGATTCCCCCAGAGACACCGGAAATGGTAAATAAAATCACAGTTGATCCAGCTTCCTTCTCAAGTTCCTCGTCCTCCTCATCAGTTTCTTGTACTTGTGCTTCTTCATTTTCAATTTCCTCTGTCTTTTGACGCTGATAGCGTGAATGATTTGCTGTGTAACGGTCACCCTCCTTCGCGGAATCACGCGTCGGTCTGATGTAGCAGAAGGGGCCTGTATTCTCGAATCGTTGACATCGCCATAAGAGCCCGGTAGTGGTACTACGTGTTGTGACAGATCTCCTTGGGTAAAAGGTTCATTGATGGTATAGTATGGGGAGCTGAAAAACTTAGAGTCCAAGGTATCCCCGTTCTCAGGACGACGGACTACGATAAACTCGAGGGATCCGTCTTCACTCTCTGCATCGGAGGATTGTTGCTTGGCTTCAGAGGCAGAAGCTTTCACATCTGGGATCGGGACGGGTGCTGGTGGTGGGTTGAAGGGGGTAAAGGTCTTCGCCACCTCGTCTAGTTCCAGTTTCAGATCGCTATAAGATTGGACCTGGTCTTGCTGGTTTTGCCCATCGACATGGCTGCCTTGTGCCAATGCATTTCTCATATGAGATATGGCTTCTGAGACTTGCGAGTGCTGTCTGCTTTGTGTATTATCGCCATGGCGCTGTTGTACGATGTTGTCGAGAACTTTGACGGCGGAAGACAAGGTATAGATTACGTCTGAAGGGTCGTTCTTGTTATTCTTCGTGCGAGGCAAGAATATTGAGGCAAATTGTTCGGCTGCGACAGAGTTCGGTATGGGAGAGGTAATTGAAATGGGACGATGCGTTGAGAAAAGAGAGGCCAAGTGCACATCTACCTTGGATTAGCGCGATGAATGATACTACTGCGCAGGAGGTAAAACTCACCTCGAGGTTGTAGATATGCTGTGGATGGCACACTGGGGACCTTGTAAGCTGCATCCTCTTGTCCTGGCACATCAGAAAGCGACTTTTCCTTAGTCTTGCGCTTCGACATGCGTGACTCCGCCCCTGCGCGCTTTTCTGAGGATTTTGCCCTGGGTGCCACTGTTTTCACCGAACCCTGGGACGCGGCAGGTATGTTTGAGGAGCCATGGTTTGGAGGCACTGGTGGCTTTGACGAGGAATAGCGCCGTTGATGCCTATGTGAGTGAAAGCAGACGGCTCCAGGCGCTATGATTGAAGAGCTTGAAGGACGAGGCGTTACGCATGTATGGGTTGGACAAGACCTGGCTACCCAGCGAAATGAGGTGGCCATCATCCTGAAATGTCACACAGTCCTGTGTGCCTGGACTGTATTGCAACGGGCTATCGTCAGTTGGAAGGTGTAACACACTGACGAAGCGGTGGAAGATCCTCTCAACCTTGATCATTCCGAAGTCGTGGCTTGGCATTCGTAGCTCATCACCGCTCCGTTTTACCGCTGAACTACTATTTTCTACTAGAGCAGAGCGCCATCATACGTACCTAGGTATATCTTGCCTAATGGATTACATTATATCTTGTTCTTCGATCTTACTCGCTTACAGTCTATTCAGTTGACTCCGAAAATCGCAAGATAGAGTCACACGGTCCTGATATTCTTCCTAACCTTCTTGTAATTCCTAGTACCCCTTTTATGCCTTACGAAAACAAGCCAGGAGAAGACTGGCTGAAGTATGCAATATGCAGAAGAACAGGTCGGAGTGCTCCGACACTAACAGAGGAGTCCGATTGTTCAATCCGCCCTCAAGATGACCCGGGTCTCCCGTCATGTGTAGCTCCTCATCGCGTCCTCATAGCCCGTCCCGCCTCTGAGATCTTGTTCGAATGCTTGCGAGATTCTCAGTACCTCTTCAACATGTATCATACCCAGGGGCTTGTCTTCGTCAACAGCAAGAGCTTGTGCTGCTCGTGCCGCGTTCTTGATCTGGCGCCCATTAAGGTTACGCCGAGCTAATCTATCAAAGTCGCTGTCGTCGAATTTATCTACTTTGTTGTCCGGTACATCTCTAATCTTCGAAATGAACATCTTCCAAACACTCCTCTTGGCGTTGAAGTCTAACTCGCCGTAACGTAGGGCGACATGTATTCGCGATTGGAAAGCGTCGTCGAAGGTCTCCACTCGATTCGTCGTAAGGAAAAGAATGCCCTGGAAGTATTCCAGGAGACGGAGGAAGATGCCTACCAAGCTGTTCCGATGAATGTCATGTAAGGAGCGCTTCTCCATGAACACATCAGCTTCATCGAGGAGCAATATTGCACCCCATGAATGGGCAATGTCTAAGATGTTCTGCAACTCGCGTTCAAGGGTCTTTGGGTCAGTGCCAAGTTCTCCTGCGCTGACCATGTACAATGGAGCCCTTAGCAATTCAGCAATGCCTTCCGCTGTAAGGGTCTTGCCTGTTCCGGGAGGGCCGTGGAGTACCATGGTACAACCAAGTCCTTTATTTGCAATGATATCGTCGATATTTTTACTTGGATGAAATTTGTGGGATGATACCAGTGCCTTCACTAAGGATTTCTGATTCGCTGGGAGCACGAGCGATTCGAAGGCCCCTTCATTCCATCTAACCTCTTCAATGCCGGACACTGATAGCTCAAGCCAAAGCTTCTCATTGAAAGCGAAGCCGAGGACGACCGGGCTCGCAATCAGTAATTCTTCGTCATCGAATTCTAGTCCTTTCTCTGAGCCTGAACCATCGGCAGTCTCTTCAAGCTTTTCCTTAGATCTGACCTCTTCACCGCTCTCGTCATGCTCAACTTCGACAACATGATGGCGACCTGAAGGATCTCTGACGAGTTTGTAATGTCTTCTAGTCCGAATTTCTGTTTCAATCTCGTCTGTTCCACCGCCGTGGTCTGAGTCACTGCGGTCACAGTCGCAGCTATCATCTTCGCTATCCTCGGGACGATACTCCTCGTCATCTTCCTTCGGCTTGACTGTGCTGAAAAGGTAATTTGGGTTGATGCGCCTGAAGATGGCCGGATCCACCATTACTCGTCCGTCGATACACACTCTTAGCACTTGTCGCTTTTTCTTCATGTAGGCCATGCCTTTGTGATGACGGTAATTCATACCCTTGAGAGTAACGAATTTCTTGCCTCTCCCAATAAGTTGCTTTCGGAGACCTTCAGCATTCTTGTGGTACTTTAGAGGATAACATGGTAGACTTGTAATGCTGCGAGAACCCTTGAAGAACTCTACTTCAGAATGCATTGATGCCATCCCAAAAGTCTTGCCGGTATATTCCAGATATTTCCCATCTACCTGATACCAGGTACCCTTCGAGAAGTGCGATTCCTTTTGAGCAGAAGTAATTTTAAATGCCCGCGCCTCATCTGTGTCTCCGTATGTTGTAGTATATGCAACTGTATTCGGTTTGTATAAAGCCCACAGGAGGTCAAATGAGATGGTTCCATTGTCGAGCATGGGATACAGTGTCTTCTTAGTATCCGCGTAATCTGCGTCAAGATATTTGATTAAGATCTTCAGATGCTTTGCTTTCGTCGCAGCGGCTCTGGATGCTTTGGTCTGATTCTCGGTCTTACCGAGCGCTTTGAGCTCCTTCCTGTACGCCCGCAATTCTTCGAGGTAAAGAAAGAGCATATTTGGCTCAACTTTGGGCACAGCAACGTGTAGGGATATTGTCTTGACGCCCTCCATTACATGAGCAAGAGCCTCCTTCAAATGTTTGCTTCGTATGTCAACCATAGTCTCTACATATCTGTGCTCCCAATCGAACTTCCGTCGCACAGTGAAGATATATTGATCGAATACATCAATATCTTCGTGATCGGCAGTCTCAGTCAATTTATAATCGTGAATTGCATTGTCCCATACTTGACAGCGAGTGTTAGTAGAGGTAAGACAATGTGTGCGCTCTCACACTCACATTGGTCAACACGCTTGAAAGCAACTTTGGAGGCTGCTGCCACCTTTTCCTTCTTCTTTTTGTTCTTCTTGCTTCTATTCGTCGTCTTCATCTTGTTGCTATAGAGGGTATCTTTGCCTTTGGGTACTCTCTTGCCAATGACTTGACGAAACCTGGAAACATCAAGGCCCTGGCTGAGCAAATACTGCAACATTGCTGCCTGAGTGCTGATGTCATCCTCTTGTACAATAGAATCATCACAGTCATCAGCAACTCTTCTCAAGGCCTTTTTGGCCTTCTTGACCTGGATAACCTTGCTTGAGCTGACGTCTTCTTCGGTGTCACTAGACCTTGAAGCTGATGAGCTACTGTCTTCGCTACTATCGGTATCAATTTTCTTTCGTCTCTGCTTTTTCGCCTTCTTGTGTTTCATGGTCGATCTGGTCTTCGTGCTCATCTTCTTTGCTGTCTCGAGCTCGAGGTCTGAACTGGTCATGGAGTCGCCATCATCACTACTCGACGATATCCCTTCTCCACTGCCTGACGAAGCTACCGTGGTAGACTGCTTTTTCGATGCAGATCTCGTCTTCTCGCCGGACTTATTATGCCTTTTGCAATGAGATTTGTTGCTCTGAATGGGCGGACTGGGATTGAGGTGTTTCTGGTTGCTGGTGGCGTCCATCAAGTCTTTGTTACCCGAGTCACCATCTTGGGTCATTTCAAGCCCGTCTTCGGCCACATGATCCATAATGGAGGAGCCGAAGATTGGTTAAGCAGACCACTTCCTGTTCGTGAGAGAATTACTTTCAGATCGTGAGTTGGAGGTGAGATTGAGCGAGGAAGTATCCGATACACTGCCTGTGACACAGCACGAAAGTGGCTATTGGTTGCAAATCTGGACAAATCAGGTAGAGAGAAGAGCTTGGCCAGTGGCAGCAGAGAATCGGAGTGGGATGTCAAAACGGTCAGCTGAATTGTACCCTACCACCGGTTCTTGATGTCACTGTCAGATGAGATGGAGTCCGTGAACAGGAGTTTTGACTGATCGACAGAAGGAAATGCGACAAGAGAGAATGGAAGATGAGCAAGAATTGTGGAAAAGAGAGCAGCAAAGTAGAGAACAGATCAAAGGGATAATGTGAAAGTCAAATAACTTCCTCTCCTACAGCTAGGTTCCAAGAAGAAACCCACATCGATTGGTGAAGCAAAGACGAGGCTTTAGTTACAGCGCAGGATATGCGGTCCACGAGATGTGATTCAGGCAGAAAGGGTGGACCTAGGTTGGGAGTGGATGATTGATTGCAGCTTACCTAGATTAGTTGTGTCATCTATGTACCTATACTACTTAGGTACATAGTGCCATCTGGGGATGACTCTGAGATGGACAAGACAGATTCATGTGACTGGGCGGATTGACTAAGGTACGTAGGCAGTAGATTGATTCACTTGTTATGCTGTCCTCAATAATGGTTACAATCTACCTTATGAGCATGGTTAGGTAGTCAACCTGTCTCCACTCCTGCGGGCCGCCGATGCCGTTGTCTTCTGTTGCTCTGTGCCATCAGACCCATCGACCCATGAGAATTCAAGGACCCTTGCAGCCTGCAGCAGATAGGGAGCCTCGTTTCTTAACCATCCCCCACACCAACCACTCAAGAGCTACACACGCTGTCAACCAGTCTATTGGTAACAGTCACACCTAGGTCTCTTTAGGCCTCATCTCGGAAATCAAGCTGTCTGATGGCGGTGAACTTCGCTTGGGAGATCCTCGGTTATCAATCAATATCATTTGCATCAGCATCCATAGTGAGGCTACATGTCTCTCCACCGTCAAGTTTGATAATTAGCGAAGACCCTGCCGCATACGGTCGCCTTATGCAATGATCAGGTCTGGCTGTGCCTGTGTAGAGTCACTAGCCTCACGAATGATTCCTGATTCCTGATCCTTATTCATACTGTAATAGTCTCAGCATGTGATAGATGCATGTTATGAGATGAGAACACTCTATCTAAACCTTCACAGCTCGGCCTTTGATGGTCTTCCCACATCATCACTGTTCACTGTATGTCATCATGAAGAAGATCGTGTAGATACATTCAACTTTCATTCCTCCCGTCGCCTCTTTGCCCTTGAACGGGCATTCAACATTTCCCATCCAGGGCTATCGTTCTTTCCTTCTTGCTCTGTGATGGTCTGCACCGCCTTCATCAAATCATAACTGATCTTCTCGTTGACAACACTGTCTTGCATATATTCGGGATGAGTTTTGACGAATTCTCTTATCCACTTGGCCCCAGTCCACAGCTTACCGTCAGCACGTTTGCGAATTAGTTCGAGATAACGCGCCATCTCACAGCGGGTCTCCACATCTACATTGACACTGTCAAGATACGACTCGACAAGCGGTATGAGCCCCGGAAACCCGTCTAGGGTGCCACTACCATTGATCACTTCAGCAACGGTCATCTGTGCATATTCCTCTTCAACAGGTCGGAGAGGGGTTGATGGTCTGTTCAAACTTCCTCCTGGTGTTGATGCTCCAGACACAGCGGTGCTCGAGCCATTAACATGACCTCGTTGGAAGCGTGGAGAAAATGGATCCTTGCGGAACCAGAACTTCTCAGTCAAAACGGCATCCCGTCTATGTGCTGTTTCCATATTCTCCGTGGTCCTTGGTATAGGAATGTAAAAATTGAGATCGAATGACAGTATTGCCCGTGTTATGAGGACGATGAATATCGAGAATGCAGCGTTCTCGAAGTCGGTCATTTGTATTTCCATAGGTCGAAATTCAACCCTCCAGCCTATATCGCCGTCTAACGGAGGTGGTTTGAATCGCATATGCTGCCAATTAGTGCTTTGTAGATTTTCGAAATGGTTCGTCGAGTTCAAGTTGAGCTCCTCCAAGTCTTCTTGGAAGATGACGATTGGGTCGCGAATGAAAAGGTGGGCAAAATGGATAGCCAATCGCTCATCCATCCCGCCTTCGATCAATCTTGCTTTCAACTTCTCGTCCACTATCAGGTTCGGGTCCATATATTCTGGTCTGAGCCTAGGGTCCTCCGCGATGTACGTGCTGTTTGACGCGTACCGTGACTTTGGAATTCGCCATCTGTCATCTTTCAGAGGCTGCATAGAGTTAGAAGGCTGTCATGTGAGAGATCTTGGAGCGTACCTTTTCACCAAGCTCTTCCGCCGTTCTATCATCAACTGAACGACTGATCTGGTTCCATCGAACGTCTGTGTCAACTAGAAAGCCTTTGTATATAGGTGTAGCGGCGGTGAGGGCCAGTAGTATAGGCCCTAAGGGGCTGAGCTGGTCATATAGCGTCCTTCCCTCCGTTATGTTCTGCGCCTGGAAAGTGATCTGTAGGCAACAACTACCCATACCAAAAGCCATCGCATCCATATATACGTGATTCTCCCTCGCCGCCCCGTTCCGGACGTCATCATCCTCAGGCCATTTATGCAGACCATAATCCACGGTCGGGTCTCGGAAAGGCCGCGGAGTCTTAGTGTCGTGAAAGACCGGAACGTTGATTTCAACTTTTCTGCCTCGCCGGGCTCGAATATTGGCTGCCAGCGTTGGAAACCGAATGTGTGGATTTGCGATCTCATCTGGAACGAACTGCGATCGTAGAGCCTGACCAGATAAAGGATATGATGGTATACAAAAGTCGGTCCGAGCACCTAGTAGAGGGAACGTGGTCATCGTTATGGGATATTCAGGACCTTCCATATGTTCTTTTGCAATTACACGCCTGTAACTGGTCAGTACGCAATAATCCGCCAGAGAGCCTCCCGCACCTCCATTTCATGTTGGCTTCAACCTTCAATAAGTCATTGAAACCAATGCCCCATGGCTTTCCTGGAGTTGCTTCGAGCATGAAGCGTCCAAACTCCGGATGAAAAGTTGGCAGCGCCTCTCCAACCCTATATCTTTAGATAAGAGCACAGATTCCGGATTATATAACTCACTGTACAGTATCTTGAAGTTCTGGTACACAGCCTCCCTGCTCGCGGAGACTCTCATCCTTGGCCAATGCCTGAAGAATGTCTGCCTGCCGAAGTGACACTCTGACCTTGGACGAGCCATGATCGAAAGCGACAACCAAGTATTCAATCTACATATTATTCAATACTGTGTCAAGCCTTGTTGGCAGTCGGGAGTACCTCATCACCCCACAGCAAAGCATCCCTCTCTTTATTCTTCGCTTGTCGCCATATTTCCAATAGTTGCTGCCCAATTGAGGTTAGAGAATGGTCCAAAGGGCAACGTCCAATCGTACCTCAATGCCCCAGGCTCTCACTTTTTCAGCCGCTTTCTGGGCGTCAGGCCACGCCAATGGAGTACCGAGAGCCCTATCTCAGTTAAAACCCAGAAGGGAACCTGTGAAACTCTGAAGGGTTCACGTACAAGAGACCCATGTCTGCCAAACCCAAAGCGGTGCAAATTACCGTTAATTTACAGCGTATTCATTCTCTGGTCGGCGGTGATTCTAAGGCAGGTCCTCAAGGTGTGAGTGAAATTCCAGATGCTGTTCTTCCGAAAAAGAAATCTCTGGACTAGATCAGACGGACGAAACACCGCACCAAAATGATATAACACACGTACGACAACAGGATTTCGGAATAATAGAATTAAATCGCAGCGGAACGGCGACAATACCAGTCAAGATCAATTGGACATTTACATCACCTTTGTGACTTGTTTTATGGCGGCATGTCGACTACAGTTTACAATGATATACACCATAGTAAGAACGTGTGTGGGGTACAGCTTTGCAATTACTAAGAAGATCCAACTTTTGCGGAACTCGCCGCCAGCTTCTGGACTAACAGCATCAATTTGCCGTCATCTGCTGATGCACCTGCATATACAGAGTACAGTCTCCCTGGGCGCTAAGTTCAAAATTATTTGACAGTTTCCAATGGCGTGCTTACACATCTGGCGGTCTTTTGTACCTTGGACCAAGGCGCAGAGACATGGCTAAAATGATCATATTTGACAAATAATGCATGTATAAATATAGTTTTGCATCACAGAGATAAAACGCTAACACCTGGGCATCTTGACTTGGCGACATCTATCATGAGCAACAACCATGAGACGATGTACTAGCGCCTCAGTTCCAGCCGACTATAGATTTTCATTGCCGGCCACGATCTGTACCAATCGGTAGAGAGGTTTCTTTCGAGAGCAGATTTGAGGCGTTGCTTGATAGCGACAATCAGAAAAAGCTGGTGTGCAAGATCTCCAGAACGCCTACTGTAATGCAAAGTATTCATCATCGCTTCTCATCCCGTTCTATGTGGAAGTGTGACTGCTTTCCTAATTACTTCGCGTGCCCTTTGCTGCCCGTAATTCGTCCATCTTTGCAACTCGTTGTTTGAACTCTTCATACTGACATTTCTCGAAACTGTGACGCTCATCCTGCAGACGTTGAAATCAGTAAAGAATCATTGTCCGTTACAATGCCTGCGTTACCTGGCACTTCCATGGAAGATAATACGAATCCCCACGACATCGGTTCAAGGGTATTAGTAAATGCGCACAGCTGTCCCTATATGCCAGAGGAAGTTTCGCCGCGGACATTTCTTCATGAGTTGCTGGAGCTGCGATAATCAGGTCTTAGTATGCACTGGCCATCGACGACAGATAGATGACTAACCAGCATCGCCAGCTCCGACAGCATGTTTGACAGCTTCCACCACAGTCATCGTGTCACGATCGGCCGGTAAGGGTAGAAGAATAGTAAATGTGATGGTCGACGTTATAGCTCGTGGCTGATTTGCTTTGGCAATTGCGATATGTCGGTCGGTCGGCAGTCGTGACTAGACTGCCAAGGAGAATTGGAGTTACTCGGATCTGCAAGTGATTTGGAGGACGCTACCAGAAACGCGGATAAAGCGCGGCTTCCATCCAAGGAACGCGTTAAGCACTACCTACACGCGAAAAGAATGATTTCCGACTTCCAGGGCTACTTGGACAAATTACGTTTCATCCGAACCTTGGTGATTCTAATGTAATACAATCTCAAAGATTCGTTCTATCAGTCGTGCGATTTGCAAGCACCTTGAAACGAGGTTTCTGCGAGGTTTCTGCCTCGTTTATGCCAACATGGCCGAGGAGGATGGTGATATCTATTCAGCGACATACAGCAATGTAAGTAGCAAGGCGCCGTACGATATAGCACTCGCTAATGGAACAGGTGCCTGTCTACGAGCTCAAAATACGCGGTGATCATGTTATGAGGAGAAGATCAGACGATTGGATCAATGCAACACATATCCTCAAAATCGCGGGGTTCGACAAACCCGCAAGGACTAGAATTCTTGAGCGAGAGGTACAGAAGGGTGTCCATGAAAAGATCCAAGGTGGTTATGGGAAATACCAAGGTCTGTTCAGGCTAAACTAGGTGTGACGACCGTTCTGATCAAGACCTAGGTACATGGGTTCCGCTGGGAGAAGGTCGAGCAATAGCAGAAAAGAACGGCGTGTTGCAAAAGTTGCACAAGATCTTCGATTTTGTACCAGGCGATAGAAGTCCACCGCCGGCACCTAAGCATCAAATAGCGACAACGGCAAGGACGAAGACAGCGAAAGTCCCAGTTCAAGCGAAGCGAAATCAACCAGCGAACGGTAGGTATAAGCAACTGCCAGCACCAAGACATACGCCATTGACGGGTCCAGTAGACTATTACAGACACGCAGATAATGAACAATATGATGGACTGAGTGCTCAATTCAACGATGATGAGACTCCTGTGGAACAAGCAACACCATCCTCAGCCTTGCTTGACGATGAACAACTGTATCACCTGTCGCAAACCTCGACCGGTTCCCGAAAGCGGAAACGTGGTCTCGAGGACGGAGAACTGAGTCAAACTGATCAAGAGCACGTGCTGTACGGCGACGAACTGCTAGATTACTTTGTCACATATGGAGACGATACAGACGCAACACATGTCAAGCCACCTACACCGCCACCTCATTTCAATCCCGACAAGTCGATTGACAACCATGGTAACAATGCACTGCACTGGGCTTGCTCTATGGGTGACATTCAAGTCGTGCGGGACCTTTTGAGTCGTGGTGCCAATCCGTTCGCCCCGACCGAAATGTCAGGAGAGACACCCCTTATTCGAGCAGTCCTATTCACGAACAACTATGACAAGAAGGTGTTCCATAAGCTTGTCAATCTTCTCGGCAATACTATCATGGAAAGAGACTGGCATGGCGCAACGGTATTCCATCATATTGCCGAGACTGCTCGCTCTAGAAGCAAATGGAGCTGTGCTCGATACTACTGTGAGGTCCTCGTGACAAAACTCAACGAGCAGGCTCCTGGCTACGTCACAACAATATTACAAACTCAAGATAAAAATCATGACACTGCAGTATTATGCGCGGTCCGCAATGGGTGTGTCAAGGTGGCAACTTTTTTGCTTACACATTGCCCCGAAGCTGGAGATATACCTAATCTCAAGGGCGAAACAGCTAACGAATTGCTTCGGATCCTCTCTTCGAAACGTCAAAGTTTGGAAATCCCCCCTTCCTCGCCAGTGCAGCCTGAAGATTCTCTGGGCAGACGCCAAAAGCGCCGCACCGATCTTTCTAAAATTCCAACTGTTTCTCGTGCTGCATCCGCTGTCTTGACGAAGATCGGTCCTCTTATGGAAGAAGCCTCGACTAGGCTCGCTATGCGGTACGAGACGGATATGAAAGAGAAGCAGATCCTCATAAGCGAGGCCCAGGCTGCACTTTCTGGATTTGAGGCCCAACGTCACAAAGTCCGTCAAGAGACGTATGCGTTGCTGGCGAAGGCCGAGTCCGCTACCAATAATGAAGAGAATGAAAACCAAGTGCAGACGCTGAGGAACCTATATGCAAGCAAGCTCATAGAGACTCAATCGCTGCTTGAGCAGCTCGAGCATTCGACCCTCCAATCTGAGATCCACGCGCAAGACTCTGCCACACCAGCCCACCTGTTCCATATCAATAACCCAGATTCCCCCTTCCCTAATCCAGACGAGATCCGCGCGCTCCTTCCCTGGGCCAAAGAATTGAACCGACAGCAAGCACGACGAAGGGCTTTAGTGGCGGAGATAGCGTCCTTGATGAGTACTACAGGACACCCAGAAAAGATCGATAGATACAGAAAGCTTGTGGCTATTGCAACGGGAGTGAAGGAAGAGGATCTGGATGAAATGTCCGGAGAGATCCTAGAAAGCCTTGAGGGTAGTACAGGACTCAGCGATGGGAATGGTCTGACAGCCTCAGAGGGGGCAAGCCAGGTCGTCCCTGTCATGGCAGTCTAGGCGGCAGATGACAGAAGTTATGCAATTTCTGGAGGGGACGATTAGGTGATCGCGTGCATCGTTGGTCTGAGGGTTCTTTTCTCGCCGTTTCCAAGACATCATGATATTACGACTCTGAGACGAAGTAATGATTAGCTTACTGAGGGACATATTGTTCATTACTGCATCTCCACGGCTGTCTACCATGCGGATCTGGGGAATGCATCGGATTCGAGGGGAACATTACGTGGACAGGATGTATTGCTCTTCTCAAGCTACAAACCGACTAATTACGACCTATTCAATTCTATCATACAAAGTCATCATTCTCCTTGTTAAGAGCTTTTCGTGACATTGACGTGAGTAGTAGAATTCGTTGACTGACATGACGGAACCCAGATCCATTCAAAAAGGCAGTACCAAGTAGGAAGCAGTAATTCTAAGATCATCATGCAAAACGAATAATGAAAGGAACAGCCGAGTAGCTACAGCTGGCATACAGTACCTAGTACTAAACTAAACTATCAGAGGCAAGTTCATGGATACAAGCGACCAAGTGGTGCGTAACCTTGCAGCAACTCGTTCTTCAATCATCAACATTCCAGAACGTCTGCGTGACTGGCGCGGGCCAAGCACATCCACCAAGAAAAAGTAAAAACGTGGTTCCTCTTACCGTCTCGGGTGCAATCTCCATCCTCACTGGTGGGATACTGGAATCTTACTATTTCTGATGAAAAGCAGTGGGCGAAGGACCAAAAGACATGATTGGTTGAAAGCAATTGGGTAGAGATATGTAAACGAGCCAGCCATCATCATCACATCTCAGCCGGCGCTTAGGAAGAGGAACACTAGGCACTCGGGGTCTGAAAGAGAGACAACCATGTCTGCACAACAGTAATAGTGGCGACTGACTTATCCCACCTACTGCAGGTGCTATCACTCTGCACAATCATGAAAAGAGGCCAATGCTCTCTTGAATGCTGCTCTTCTGCTCAGCGTATCACGGGAACTAACCCACGTCAAATCCGTTCCCGACGCTATTCATAGACAGAAAGAATGCGCCCACGGATGCCAGTGATAATTGGATTTCCCAGGTATGCCAGTGCACAGATCGCAGTGAGAGCCTAAACTCGATATCAGTGGTCTACCTAGCTCGTTAGGTATCTAGGTAGCTTAAGGTAAGTATGTTATATACTCACAAATATTAGTATCTACGTAGCGAGGTAGGTAGGTAGGTAGGTAGGTAGGTAGTACGTAGTATATCAAGAATCCACATGCGCGTCGTACCATGAATTCGGTTTGATTGGTTGTGGAGCGCAGAGGCCTATGGAGTGGAAGTTAAACATCCTAGCCTAGAGCCGCTCGACAACCCCTGAATCACCTGTGGCACATGTTTTGCTCCTACCGAACCAGGATTTCATCAAGAGCTGCTGGAATGTTAATTGCTATTGAGTCCAATCTGGAACGGCAATGCTAGGAGTAGATAGCTACATTACCAGGGTAGGGAGCAGTAAATCATCATGACTTAGGTGCGGAATCGTGAGAATTGAGTATAGTGGGGACCAGCGGAGTAAAATAATCATCATATAAACCACACAGTAGCTACAATGCTACGTATAATTTAGGAGAGAGAAGCAGTCATTTCGAATTGATGGAATGAGGACTCCCTTAGTCAGGATGAACAGGCGGTCAGAGCCTTCAAGAGAGCGATAGTGATAGGCTCTTATACCATGGACGATGCTTTGCCTGCACGAAAGGCGTTTAGGACCTCGTCTTTGATTGGACCGTCAAGCGAACGAGCGGCCTTTTTATGCAGTAACAGTGTGAAACGGCTGAGTAGGGCAGACCAATTGCTGTTTCTAACCAATGACTCCCATGGGAGGTCATACAATATGTGAAAGAAGGGGGCACACATAGGCTAAAACTATGTGAGATGCATTAAGGACTGATCACTTTGACTCAGGCTTCATTGTATTGTTTTCGTAGACTGCAGATGGGAAACGGGTAGCCATCTGATCTTGTTTCTCCATCGTTGAAAGTACTCGGCTTACACTTCACTTTGAGTACCTTATGTATATCATTCGATCAGATGCAATGAGTTGAGGGAAATTCCCCCCTTCTACAGCCTATTGATGTACACCAGCTCGTCAGGTTACTAATACATATAGGTATCCGAACTGCTTTATGGTTCCTTCTTTGTGGTCACCTGTCCCTCTACCAATCACGCCTCACGGCCTGTTGATCTTCCTTCATTCTATTGCTGTCTCGATCAGATTGCGTCCGGAGCCACACAAAGGGGGAGTTTCACCCCACAGAGTCGCTAGCCTCCACTTTCCTTCCCTTAACCCTTCTAAAAGGACAGAAAAGAGGATAACAATAATAATAATTGGATTGTCCATAATGCCACTATTTACACAAAGAGTCTAAGCTGCTTTACTTGCACAAATGAAAACACTCAGCACTGTTAGGTACCTAGTAGGTAGGCTCAGTAGGGTACCTTAGTACATAGTAGCTAGGTGACTTACTTAGAACTCTTCTGGCTAATCATTTCAACCAATCTCTCTTCTTCCCGCTCGCCCAAGTAAAGGTTAAGTAGTAACTGTACCTAATATCGACTGATTTTCACTTTCCCCAACATCTCATCTTCCCTTCAATCCTTTCTACCATCGGTCATCCTTTTGTTCACCTTCACTTATCTTCACCCTTCTTCATACCATAACTTTCTCCTTCCTGACCGCTCCCCCTCTTTCTTGGTCACCATTCACCACCTCCCCCCCCCCCTCTCTGTGTGGTCACATAGCAGTTCGGTTCCAGAGAAAAGGGAAACAGCATACTTCGGACTTTGCATTCCTGCGCTCCCCGAAAATTGGCTAGTCTGAAACACCCGCTTAATACAATCAAACCGACCACCCGTCTTCCCCCCTTGCGAGACATAATCAATTGCAAATTCAGCTTCAACCTTTCTGCCTCGCTGTCTAATTTATCGGATTGCTGAGCATCCTCAACTACATCAACTTTTTGCTCATCTCCTGGTCGCCGATATTTTCACCAGCACAGTTGGCTTCCTTCAAAAACCCACTGTCACTTCACCATCATTGTGTCAATCTTTTCCGTCCATCTTCGCGACCTGTACAACTTTCTTAATCAAAAGTCGAGCCTATACCATCGTTTCTGTGAATACCGCCTCTTTCCTCAGCTGCTTCTGCCTATTCTATCACGTAAGTCTAACCATTCACTGCACTTTCCATTTGAATCACGCCCATTAATGGATGACCACAGGCTCTGAACTTCGCACGCACTCTGCTCCCACGAGATTGAAGCTCGACATTCACTACTTAATATCATAATACCAACTTTCACGTTCGACTGATCGTGTTATCACTCCTACACATTACGAGCTCTGCTCTTGCAAACAGCAAACCAATCGTGCGCTCGGTGGTCACCTATTGGCTCGACCGTGACACATTACAAATTCCACAGCAACTCCTAAACTTCACACAAGATACCCTGCACATTCAACATTCTAGATATTCACTTTGAGCCATGGACGCTGGCGGTCTTGCTCAAATGACTTACACTTCCCCATTCAATAGCAACAATCTTGGTCTTCCCCATGCTGGATTTGCGTCTCGTGGAAAAGCTGCTCACATTAAGCGTCTGAGTGTCCCTCAGCAGCGAGCACCAGCCTCTGACGAATCCCAACAAGGGAGTACCGTTCCTACGCCGCGTACCAGTCGCGGTCATCTTCTTGCTGGCCTTCGAACAGCACCCAAGTCCGCTACCGGTGTTCCTCAGGGCTTCCGTAATGGCTTGGATGGCAGCAGGTACCAAAATGCTAATGCTGGCCAAGCTCATCAGGTCCCACAAACTGCCGCTGCCGCTTTCTTCCCTCAACAGGGTCAGGGCATGAGCCTGAATAGCGGCCGCCAGATGTACTCGCTTCCCGAACACGTTCTTGCGCCACCTTCCATTGATTTCGAGGATGCTCTTGATGAGGACATCGACCCCAAAATCTACGAAGAGTTGAAAGCTACAAATGCCTATCTCGCTCAACAACAACGCATGCTCCAACAACAACTTTTGAACGTGACTTCAGCGGCCCAGCAGTTGGGTAACATGAACTTGGGCAATGGATACGGTCAACAGTATCAAACACCTGTCAGTCTGTACCAGCAGCAACTGCAACAAGGTCTGCAACCTATCGTTCAGGCTGTACCAAATTATCCTGGCGTGCTTTCGGTGTTCAACCCTATGACCGGCCAACAAAGCTTCATTGTGGACCCTGCATATCAACAGCATCAACAACAACAACAAGAGGAGGTTCTGTCGCTATATCAGAACATGGCGAAATCTACCACCCCACCCACACCTTCATTCCGTGCCCATGTTACGCCACCACAGAGCAGTGTTAGCCCAGTTGAGAATACCCGTTCACAAACGCCACCAAAAACAGCCTCTCCAATTCAAGACGTTGAGCCACTTCCACCCCCATCAGCGAACGCGTTCCGTCGTGGTCACAAGAAGAGCATGTCTGTGGCACCCGGTAACAAGCTTGTGTCTGACATCAAAGCTGGAGTGCCCAAATCTGCTGGTTATCCGCAAACTCCCATGACAGGAACTTTTGGACCAGGTCAAGGACGTGCGGGAGAGCACCCTGTTCGTCAACCTAAGGGACCGCCGAATATCGATGAGCTCGTTTCAAAGCCTACATCTAAGCATGAGGGCAGCAAGAATTTTGCTGCTCGTCAACGCCGTCGTGCTGTGCACAATCTGGTCCGCGCAGGACTGGAGCGTCGAAGTGAGAGAACGACAGGCTCCGGCAGTGCCACGCCTGCAAGTGAGACCGACTTCAATTTTTCCGTATCATCCGACAACGATGAGGTCCTGCAGTCCAGCGGTACATTGTCAAGCAGACCAAGTGTGGGAAGCCTGGGCACCGGTGGTCCTGGCGTGATTGGTTCCGAACGCAAGGAAAAGTCTCGTGAGAGAGGATCTATGGACAGTACTAGCAGTGGCGGAGCTTCCCGACGTAGCTCTTCTTCTTTCCTCTTCAGCGGTACCGAGAGGAGAAAGTCGCCCTTTGCCTAAGCGGCATGCTCTAGTTGTACTCTGGGCGGTGCCCTGAGATCAACATGGAGACCGTCGTTCATTTTGCTTTACGATTTTTACGACACGCCAACTACGCAGATGCCTTCAATTTGTGTATCAAACATTCATTATGAAAAGAAGATCAGGGTTTCAATTCGTTTCATGACATCCAAGATTGTATGTTCGATTCGTGGCAGTGTGAAAGAGTCAAGGGCCTCGCTGGATAACAACAGTGGCACCGGTTAAATCGAATCCTTCACACTGTATATTCACATTCTTATTCTTCGCTGCAATCGAGGCTCGAAGTCCGTAGGGAGTTATGACCACTCGCTGATTTCATTAAGATCTCGAGGGCGAATGGGTTTGGTATGTAGCAACATTCGGAACTTGACATCACCTCATTTGAGTAGATAGAGCTCTGATAGCTACAATATGACGAACGGCTCAACAGAGAAGTTCGTATCTCCATTCATAACATCCACGAGATTTGGTGTGAAACTAGATGTCCTGTGGTAGGTTTTGCTACTTAGTCGTCCGCGAGCTCCCACAGACCTCAGGTAATGGTCCCAATTTGAAGTCTCTACCTGGGACACTCAAACATCTTACATTAGGTGTCAGCTGATTAATGAGGGATCCACGGTATCAGTCTCTTAAGCCCACGAGTTTACAAAGTAAACCTGATTGTCAAAATACGGCAGCCGTTTACTACCAGTTCGTCAGTAGCTAGAAAATAGCAAAAACTGGTCAACCAGCCGACCTCGTGCGAAATTGTCAGGTAGTGAGACATTCACGTGTCCTACTGTTGGAAGGGCGTCAGTGCATCGCTCCAAGATACCCTCGCTAGCACCCAAGGTACCTCGTACATAACTACCTAGGTAGGTACTATGGGTACGGAGCAGCAATGGGGGAGGGTCCAATATATAGTAGGTGGTTCCACTGGATCTCAAAATACATACAAGTTAGTAGTTTGCACAACATTACTACGAGGTATGTAAGTCGAACAAATTACTTTGATGTAATTACTTATGTCCAGATAGGGAAAATGAACGAATCTTGATATCGAGTCCACTCATGGTTCAAATCAGTTTGGAACACGACGATCGTGGATAGGAGTAGAACCACCTTACGAGCTTATTCTGCGACGTGGGTGTGGTGGGACTTTGCAGAAATGTCCTTTGGTAGTAGGACGCGGACGACGAGACGAGTCAGGCCTCACGTGGGGATGTCTGCGTCAATTCTATGCTCTTATATGTTTTACAACAATCACGCCAGACGTGGCTCTACTAGTACATACTTCGCAACGAGTCACGATGTACTACGTAGGACTATCGTGAAGATAGTGTAATAAGTGAGGGTGCAGTAGTAGAAGGCTAGGTCGGGCATTACACATAAAGTGTGCATGCCGCACCACGGCGCGGCACGGCGGTCGATCACAAGTATCGCTGCTATGTGTTATGTCACGATGCGCATGTTCCCTGTCATGGGTTTGCTTTTTACTTGGTCGATAAGCTCGCGGAGCCTACCCCTTTTCTCTGTTCTACTGTAGATAACGACTTGAATCTATTCTTGGGATGTTGATTAGGTTCACAGAAGTATGCGCAGTACCCATGGTGCTTGCGGCCTGAAATCCCTTTCGGAATGAGCCAGGAATATCGAAACAATGCTCATCAAACAAGCATCCATGGTGATAGACATCATAATATGTACATAGTAAGATCAGAAGTACAGAGGTGGGTTCCGGAAGTTGTGACATGCATAGGTAGATGAGGTAGGTACGTACTACGTAGTACGTATGGTTACTATATGTAATCAAACAGCCTGATTTCAATTGCCCCGGATGGCAAGTGATCATTACCTATTGTCTGGGGTTCACTGAAGGCCAATGGTTGGCGTGGATACAGGTTATCAACGTACTACGTAGCGAGGTAAGTAACAAAATCTCAACACCACAGCCCATTTCTTCTTTGGTATTAACCTTTTAACACGATTCTTAGTGGGCCACCACCATACAGTCCCGTACCCTCAGGTACGATCTTTGGGGAAAGGTTATATTGAGGCTCTGGTTGCGGTATCGTGTAATCAAGGTACGCAAACGTTGGGAACCCTCACAAACACGCATCAAACTACTGTGATTGGCGGAAGACTACAGTCAGCGCATACTTTTGAAGCATCATAATCCCATCTCTCCTTTGGCGCCTTTCTGTCATGGCATGATTCAGCCGCTGCGAGACAGGGAACAGAATCAAATACATAGTGTTGCTATGTGTAAGCTTCCTAGTGGATGATGTTCTACTACGTGGTACAGTAAAATTTCTAGGTTCGGCGTCCACTCGGCGGCATTTTTCAACTTTGCTCGGATACAGCATCAGATCCATCAGATCCATCAGCGCCATTCATTCCCTCATCGAAGATTCCATCCCCTTTAACCGCAACCAACAGTCCTGTTCGCCTATACTTGTACTACGTAGATAGTGAAAGTACTAGCTTTTGGTCGCTGGGCTTCATCATCCAAAGATCAACCGAGTTTCCACCTCCCGAAACTCACGATGATGAAGTTGTTCCCACCAAAGTCTCATGCGCTTGGACACCCTTGACGCATAGCCTACGTTTCCACACGGCAAGACAGCGAGACAGCGAGACAGATCGTGACGATGTTCGTTCCAGCTCGCCAGCAACCAGCGAGTGAATGCCATCGAGCCGTATGGAACCATCCAACTTGGAACATCCCTCACATGCTACCCGTTTCTTTTTTCTAACCCTTATCAAAAAAGTGGGATTTTCCACCTCATCCGTCACTAAATTCTCAGTCGAGCATACCTACCATCTCGATGGCGAAATATTACCAGCGAAATTTTTCTGCTTTGGCTTGGAACATGCCATAGCTAACTGGTAGTCGTATTGCTCAGCTCGCAAAAGCTTGCCACTCTCCCTGTCATTCTTTACCAGTCTCTCTACAATTTTCCGTGCTCGCGAGTCAGCTCCACCGCGCATAGAATGCCGTATGTTATTGTCTATAGTGCAGGTATTCAATATCCGTGGTTGTCCAAGCTGGACGTGATATATCTTACTTGCTCGCTCTTTGGTCATCGTGCTATGCGTTTGGAGCTGTTCGCGGCCACCCCCTAACAATTTTAGACCTCTTTGTTGCGGATCCTCCGGATTTGGACTGTCTCGATCTATCTTTGTCTGTACCCGACTCTCAAACATCTGGAGCTTCTGCCCCACGCCTGTCACCATATCTTAGGTACACAAATCACGCTATTCTGTACCTATTGTTCCAGAACATCCATATCATCGGCGGATCCCTTGTCTTGCCTGCATCGCTCATCCCTGTGAGCATGTTTGAATTTGCCAAAACTTCCTGAACGACAGTAACTGATCAGAAGAAGGCATCTATCATGTCTTTTATGCAGATATAAGTGTACTGGTCACAGAGACACAGTCTTGCTGAGGCCCGAGAACCACTGACATCATACAATGGCGGAAGAAGAAAGCAGGCCTACTTCAGAAGGACAAGGAAACGCAATTGGTTCACAGGGCACGAGCAACGCCTCCAGTACCAACACGAGTAGGCCTACGAGTGCCGTTCCCGAATCTCAACGGCAGCGTGGTGGCCATCGGGTGAAATTTTCGGTGGACGACACCAGCACTGATGACATCAAGGCGCCCAAGAAACCGCTACCCAGCATCTTGGTCCCGGCCAAAGACAATCCGGCTTCTTCAACCACAGCCTTTCCCGAGTACGTTGACCTCGACGCCTCCGAAGATGTCACCGATACAGTCAAGGTACCACGATCACCTGCGAGTACGGACGACGATGAGGACGACGATAATACTCGTAGGAGGCAGATATTTTCAGCATTGTCCGCACAAAACCGAGCGCAGAGGTTGGCCACCCTCCTAGGGAGTCACTCAGCTCCAGGTTCTCGTAGGAACTCGGCAGACTCTGTCACCGTCCCTACCGTTCCTGCCGTCCCTCTAGGTCCGCATTTGTCGCCTACTGTATCCAGGACTTCTGCGCGGATAAGCAATGACCCATATCCGGTGCGCATTGATGACATACCATTGGTGGAGATCAATGGGAATTCGCATCGACCTTATTCCGTGTACGACTCTGATGAGGAAGACGAAAAAGTCCAGCATCAGACCAGAGAAGACAAAGAGCAGAATGCTGGTATAAGAAGGCAACGTGCGGCTAGTAATGCTGAGGCCCACAAGCTTGTTCGTGCAATGGCAAATAAGATGAATTTGCAATCTCCCACCTTACCTGCGGACGGACTCAAGTCGGGGCAGACGACCCCAGTTGAAGAACGAGATCCCGACGCTTATGCCCCTCGGCCCTCTGAATATAAGGCCGGCATCCTTTCTTCTCTATTGAAATTGTATGAGCACCAGAACGCTGGACAAAATGCTGGTCAGGGAATGAATAACACAAGACCTACTAAGCCATGGCATGCACGTAAGGCCACAAATGATAGCACAACGCATCTCATGGGAAGTACCCCTGGGTCATCACCAAGCGGATCCGGCATAACTACCCCGCGACGGCCGAAATGGTACGAACAGAAAACACCAAATATGTCTACGTCTTCTGTGGCTGGCCTGCTTGACGCATCGGCGATGATGGCAGCGCCATCAACCCCAGGATCGGCTGGAAATGTCAAAAAGCCAGTGAGACCAGCGATGCCAGGCCGAAGCTCTTCGGGGGGGATCATTTCGGCGTTCCAGAAAAAGCAAAAACCAAGATTGGAGGACGAGATTCGAATCACTGTGCATATAGCCGAGGTCCTGGCTCGTCAGAAATACCTCCTCAAGATATGTCGCGCTCTCATGAGCTATGGTGCTCCCACCCATCGGCTTGAGGAGTATATGCGGATGTCTGCCAGAGTTCTGCAGATTGAAGGCCAATTCCTCTACTTGCCTGGATGCATGATCATCTCATTTGACGACACGACGACGCATACCGCCGAGGTGAAGCTTGTCAAGGCAGCCCAGGGTGTAGATCTTGGAAAGCTAAAAGACGTCCATACGATCTACAAAGAAGTCGTGCACGATCTCATTGGGGTCGAAGAGGCAATCCAGAGGTTGGATGTGATCATCAAGGCCAAGCCAAAGTTCAACAAGTGGTTGCTTATTCCAGTCTACGGGTTCGCATCCGCCTTCGTTGGCCCTTTTGCCTTTGGGGCTCGACCCATAGATATGCCTATTGCTTTCCTTCTCGGTGCCATCCTGGGCTTCTTACAGCTTGTTGTCGCACCGGCCTCGGAATTGTACGCCAACGTCTTTGAGATCACTGCTTCCGTTGTCACTTCTTTCCTCGCCCGTGCATTCGGCTCGATATACTCCAAAAGTGGTGACCCTTACTTCTGTTTCTCTGCCACAGCACAGTCATCCATTGCCCTCATTCTCCCGGGATATATCATTCTTACTGGCTCTCTTGAGCTGCAGTCACGGTCACTTGTTGCCGGATCTGTTCGCATGGTCTATGCTATCATATACGCTTTATTCCTTGGCTTCGGCATAACCATTGGGTCGGTCATTTATGGACTCATGGATTCAAACGCTACCAGCTCGACTAGTTGCTCCTCAGTCAGCTATGAATGGTGGATCGACAACCCACCACTTTCACATTTTCCGTTCGTCCCTCTCTTCACTCTCTGTCTTATCATCATCAACCAGGCGAAATGGAGACAAGCTCCTGTGATGATGTTCATCTCTGTTGCGGGGTACCAAGTCAACTATTGGTCCTCCAGACGGTTTGCCAATAACGTGCAGGTCGCAAATGCTCTTGGGGCTTTCGCTATCGGTGTTCTCGGGAACATGTATTCTCGTATACGACACGGCATCGCCGCGGCAGCGCTTTTGCCAGCCATTTTTGTACAAGTTCCATCTGGTATTGCTGCATCAGGCTCTCTTGTCAGTGGTATCACATCGGCGGATCAAATTACCACGAATACAACGTCTGCGGCGGCTAATAATACCACCAGCACGTCCAGTTACGGAAGCTCTACTATTTTCAACATTGGCTATGGTATGATTCAGGTTGCAATTGGCATAAGTGTCGGCTTATTCCTCAGCACCCTTGTCGTCTATCCGATGGGCTTCAAGAAGAAGAGGTCTGCCCTTTTCAGTTTTTGAACTTTCGTTTGTTTGGGATTGGAAACGTGTGATTCGGTGTTTGTGATGCCGTCGAGCTCAAGCTCCGGCTACGGGGGTTTGGTGTGGCAAGTAGCGTTGTGGAAATATTTCATGTACCCTTTTCTTCGATGCTGTTGGGTTCCTCTGTTCTTCTGGAAGAATTGTCGATCTCTGTTGTCCTCAATTTTCTTTGTTGGGGTTAGATCAAAAGCAGGATTTATCTGTTTGCAGTTGAGGGACTTGTGTCGCCGGTTTTATGACTCTTATGAAGCGACAAATAGAGGAGTTTGGGAATAGATCTGTATAGAGTGTATAACATGCTATATTACCACAATTGACATCTCTGGCATTTCCATAAACGTTGACATTGAGTAGTACGAAGGGACGATCTGCCCCGCGGTCCCTGATTAAAATTATCCGGCCGCTCCTACCTTGCAACAATCCCACTTCTGAATGCGACAACCGGCTCCTCCGCCGTTTGCGCATGTGATATTGACCGTTGAGCCGGCGACAAGGTCTTGAGGCTCATACCCAAGATCATCACAGGAGCAGGCACTCCTAAGACGCCCACAGAATGCCGCGCGACCCCTTGATTGGTCTCGTGGGCAAACCTTCCTCTGGCAAGTCGACAACATTGAACAGGTACGAGACTTCGCAGGAGCTATCAGCGTAACCAGGAACTGATTTTACTTCTACAGTCTTACAGATGCAAGTTCGAAAGTTGGTCAGTTATGAACAGAAATCCTGTACTCTGCCGAAGCGCATGCTGACAGTCGAGGGCTAGGCAACTTCCCGTAAGCGTTTCGACTAGCTTTGATACGATGGACAGCTGTCTCTGACTACGAGTGTACAGTTTCACAACAATCGACCCCCAACGTGCAATAGGATACCTCCAGATTGATTGTGCCTGCAAAAGATACGATCTCTCTGACAAATGCAAACCCAATTACGGCGGCTGCGTAGACGGGCGTCGCAGTGTGCCGATTGAACTTCTCGACGTTGCAGGGCTCGTTCCAGGAGCACACGAGGGAAAGGGCCTTGGAAACAAATTCTTGGATGACCTGAGGCATGCAGATGCCCTCATTCACGTCGTTGACGTTAGCGGTACCACTGATGCAGAAGGGAAAGCGACACGAGGTTACGATCCCAGCAACGACATTGTTTGGTTACGAGGGGAAATAGTGCGATGGATTCAAGGAAACCTCATGGAGAAATGGGGCAGTATTAAAAGACGGCATGTCGCCATCAAAGCGTCCCCGGTTGAGACTTTGCAAGGTCAATTCTCCGGCTATGGCTCAACCTCGGCGGTCGTGGCAAGATGTCTAGACCAACTGCAGCTCAAAGAACCTCTGGAGCAATGGTCCAATGAAACCATTGAGAAGGTAGTACATGCTTTTACCGATGAGAAATTTCCAACCGTCATTGCACTAAATAAAATTGACCATCCTGACGCCGACAAGAACATTGCCAAAATCGCAAAGATGCAAGATCCCAAGTCCATAGTGCTTTGTTCCGCCATATCTGAAGTCTTCCTCCGCCGTTTAGCGAAGCAAGGTTATATCAGATATACCGAAGGAGCAGAGTTTTTAGATACAAGAGAAGATCTAATTGAAGCCGGTGATCCGACGGGTGGGGATTTGAAGGAAATGGATGAGAAGTTGACGACGCGGATCGAGAATCTGAAGGACATGGTCCTGTACAGATTTGGGTCCACAGGTGTGGTACAGGTGTTGACCAGAGCAGCGGAACTGCTAGGTCTAGTACCAGTATTTCCAGTCAGGAACATACATACATTTGGTTCGGGGACGGGAGGGTCACAAGCGGTATTTAGGGATTGTGTCCTGGTAAAAAAGTGAGCTTCTCTTCCCCTCTTGTGCGAGGAGGCATGGCTAACATGTTGACCTTACAGAGGAAGTACAGTGGCCGATGTTGCCCGCAAAGTCATGGGAGATGCACCAATTGCCTACATAGAAGGTGCAGGCGGGACAAGAGTGGCGGAAGACCACCTGGTAGGAGTCGGCAAAAATGATGTACGTATTATTGTCATTTTTCTTACTGTTCTGATGCACATTCAAGGTGTGCATGCGAGCATAGCGGGACTGTTGCTGACCGTTGAATTTCGAACAGATACTGTCCTTCAAAGTAGGCAGATAATAGAATTACTACAGCCCAAAAACCCTTCCCCTTCCTAAGCCAATCCTACCTTCCAGTCGCTTCGAGTCGCCTTAGAGATTGTAAGGCTGCTGTGCTTCTGATCGGCCTCACCTCGTATGGCACTTAACATTTCGCATGCCGTGATTCCGCTTGACCATGCAATACGTTGCATTTGATTGAACGATCAGTGGCCTTTCTGCACAAGACGAAACCCGTTAGCACACTCCATAAACCCCTCTATGATCAAGGTGCGTAGAGATAGAAGAACGGAGGTAGTAGAAGGAAAGATCACACATACTCCACCCCTCTCATCATTCATCCCAATCACAGGTCCCGGCGCCTTCGGGCTGATCTCCTCCTTCGCCCTCTTGTTACTGTCCCGCGCATCCTTCTCAGTGACGCCCTGGCTCCCCGGATCCTCCTTTCCAGCCTCCTGCGACCCGCTCATGTGCCGCTCCTTCTCGCGCATCCCCGCCTGTGACTGCGACGACTGCACGTCCTTTTCCTCGGTGCGGTTCACGGCGTGCTCGTCTATTTGCCTGCCGTGCCAGGAGGTCTGGAGCGAGAATGGGTGGGTGCGCGTCAGAGGGAGGGAGCGGGTGGTGCTGAAGGGTCGGTGGACACTGCGGCCGGTGAGCAGCAGCGAGCGGGACATTCTGGAAGCGATAGTGACGGTGGTGGATGGCGATGACGAGGTGTGCAGAATGGTTTTGCAGTTGTTACAAATACTGGGTGGTGTGCTTGTGTTTGCAAATTGGCGATGGAGAGAACGAATAAACATTGTTACTATGATGGCAGTTTTAAGGTGTACTTTAGGTAGGTATGAGGTCAGACGTAAGTTCATATGTAGGTATGTATGTGCTTCAAATATGCCGGTACATGGAAGCGAGTTACTGCCGTATCTTCTCAAGGTATGGATACATGGATGAAGTGAAGCAATGGGATCAGATAAAGAAGCATCATAGCATTACACCATAGTTTTCTCTCCTCAGGGACAAGAACAAGATCCAATGAAACAATTCCCATTTCCGGATCCAGAGTTTCTTTGAATCACTTGCTCTCGATCTGTAGTCATCAGCATAATAATCAAACCTCTCCCTTTGGTCAAATTACATGGACGGAGCGCTATCGGAAATGTGAACAGTTTGAGGTTGTGCATTACCCCAGGAAGACGTCATTGACTTCTCTAGTCTTAGTGTGTGATAGTCTACCAAAGGAGGTACCGTACGTAGTAGTGCGTTGTAATACTTTAGCGGCCGCATTACTACTACGTAGTACCTAGTAACCTTATCGGCAGAGCTATTATTGAGGTATATTGATATCTACCAGCCTTTACCATCAACGGCCATCAACTATGTGCGCATAAAAGACGTCAATTCCTCCGTGCAGTTGACGCTGTAAGCCTCAGCTTGTCTCTGTATGTAGAGCGTGCCAGTACGTGCTGGGGTACAATGTCCTGAGCCGGTACCATTTATCACTCGCTCACCTTCGAGGCTCTCACTACAACATCGGAGATTCTCTCCCATCCTCTGGGACTGCTGGAATATCCACGTTGTACAGCAAGCAACTATGTTTCCCTCTTCCTCGGTATTAGCAGTCCGCCATCAATTGATTCTGCCCTGTGTTATTCTCGCTCTTCTCGCTCTTCTCGCTCAAGCAAGTCAAAGTCCGCTTCAACCCCCAACGTCCCAGAACCATGGACAGGACAGCTCTCGAGCTGTTCTCACATTTGATGACCTCCCAACGCCACGATCCGGCATCTCCCCTCTCTCAGCTACCTATCCACTTCCTGATAGCAACAACACGGCGTTTCCGTTAACTTTTCAATTTGAAGGATTCTCGCTGTTCCAGCCAGACCATCCATCACTGTCCCACCTCATCTCTCACGATGATTTGAACTGTGCCGTATCTTCGCCCCATGCCATCCTGGGATCGAAGTATGACTCATCGAACAAACGTTATCAATACTACCATTCTGACGAAGAGTGGCCTGATGCCAACAACCTCAAAAACCCTACGTTCTCAACAGCTCCCACTTCCCCCTTCACCCTCCATGCCCTAACACTGAAACCCCTAACATTTCCCCAGGATGCGGGCGAAACCACTTTCTTCATCCGCGGATATCGTATCACCACCAGCACCATTTCCACAACCCAGCAAGACCCCTTACCATTAACCTTCTCCATCTCCTTTCCACCAGGCTACCACCTCCCTCTCCACCTGCAAATGTCCAGAGCCACACCAGGAACAGAATGGGACAGTCTCTGGAAGGTCGAATTGTGGGCTGTATACGGAGACGTGCAAGATGGATTGGACTGGGAGTTCTGTGTTGACGATGTCGTGGTATCGTCTTGATCAACGAAATACAGATTGTTAGAGCCTTCATCTTGAGAAGTTGAGATGTTCATATTGTATTTCAGCTCATCATGGTCCCATCCGCGTGCTGTCTCACGCTTTCTAAGAAGATATCTATCTCAACGGTGGCTGTTGGTCGTCGGATGGCTGTTCTAGAAGAGTTAATGCATCAGGTGAGAGAGATAGGCCTTGACGGGGTGGGTGGTAGTGTCATGGAGGTTTGGTCATGGTATTTGGAAACATGCAGGCTCATCTCCGGTGCCCATCTACGTGAAGAAGGACTCTTGAGCGACCAAAGAAGGCGTGTAGGTTGAAGGGGATGGATTTCTAGCGGGTGTTGAGTACATACTTCAAACTACCATACAGCTTTAGAGCTACCGACTCAGCTGACAATGACGACTAAGACGTCTATAATGATGTGGACAATCATCACTGTCGTCTACCGCTGGGAAGAAGTGAATCTTACGTATGAGTTCCTTCCCGAACGAGAAGTCATCGGTCACAATATTATTGCTATCGTTACCTGCGAGGACCATGTTCAGAAGTGACCATGATCTGTCCTTACGCCTGCCTCGACGAAGTTGTGTCCAGGATGATTCTAGCCCTTTGAAATCAACATCCAAGTGAATATCGCAAACATCTATAGGCGTGTACGAGAATGCTTCCAGTTCAAATGATTTGCGAGTAACACTCGCTAACACCTGCGCCGACATTAATGGGAACATTATCGCTGCTTTGTATTACGATTCAAAGTCCGGACCTGCAAGAGAGTGCCCCGATTAGCTGACATGATCTCCGGAAGCATGTCAAAGGAGAGGACATCGTTGGTTGACTTTGTAACGCTGATCGCAGGCAATCCAGTCGGCGAATTCCTGGCTTGATCTGCAGGAATTCGGTGGAGTCCTGCATGAATCTGCATGCAAGCATACGCAGGAAGTTCTGTAGAAAACCATTGGTAAGATGACTTCTTTTTCTGAATGCTGATCTTAACGACGCACTGAGCAGCTGAACACCTACGCCAATGGTCTGCATCAACATGTTTTATGAAGAGGCAGAAGATGGCAGTAGCCTGAACGTAGATCGTGTTTTCAAGCGGAGTAGGAGATCCGGCAAGATCTGGACTCACAATAATCCGAGGTGTAGGAAAGAAGGCCAAGCTGTAACTTGTCACACTTTGGACAGAGTTCATCCCATTCAGACAGTCTATGTCTTTTCTCTTGTAGTGCTGACATTTATCTTTTACTCACATCAGGTTAAATGACCGGCCAGCCTATGGGCGATTGATGGCTGAACCGTGACAAGCCATATCAGGCTTTCATGCCACTTTTTGGGTGATGATGATGATGATGATGCGAGGCGATCTCTCTAGCGTCAACTGGTATAGTAGTGGCTGACGGCAAGGAGCCTAATTGGGGTCAACCTCGAGATTGAGGACCAAATGAGACATCATGACCTGCGGGGTTGGACAGCACTCTAGATTTGTCTTCAGCTATGCCACCATCAGAGGGCATCACGGGGACATAGAACTGGCAGCTTGTCCGTTTGTGTTCGCTCTCGGTAAGGCCATAACTACTGACACCATCTGTAGATCACGCCCAAATGGAGGAGTACTTGCAAACACATTAAGAGTATAGGGCGTATGTCCATCGAGTCGTCTGCAGCACGTAGTCGTCCAAGATGAAGGCTAACAATGCATCCCCCGTACCAGCTGTCTTTGATTTGTGAGCAAGCGGAGCTTCCATCGCCACGAGGCATAGGAAGAGGATGCAGTAGTGGCTTTCTCGTATTCAGGCAAACTTGGTAAGAGTAATTTGCTACGGAACAGAAGGCGGACAGTTGATCTGGATCTATGATTGTCAATAGCTTCATTCGTAGGGTCCTGATGGAGACGTATGCTATTACTTGTGTACGAAACTATGGTATTAACAGCCCTTGGATATTGAGGGCTGCCTGTGGCGATGGTGGCGGTGGAGGTTGAATCCTTGGCTACTGTAACACCCGCAGATCTTGATGAATGCCATTTCCAACCCTTACCTTTCCAATCTCTGTTGTGGTTGTGCATGTGTTTGAAAGTTCCAATTTGTTTCGAGAGTCTCACTAAGGTAGCTAAAGGAAAGAGTTGCGGTCGAACCGTTGAACAAATCTGCTCCTACATTCCAGGAGAGAACGAGGTCTGGCCAAAGTGCCTGAGGCGCAAGAGGATTTCTGTTTTCGCGATGTTTACTTTGTTAAGTCACAGTAGGTTCGGCAGGAGAGCCGAAATTGACTGACTGACTGTTTCGTTGATTAGTCTGACCATAGTGGCTCTATACAGATCATCTCGCAATTGATAGACCTACTGAAGTCAAGAGAATGCAGCGAAGTATCTTTCTCCCCTCTCACAATGTCCACTAGAGGCATCATGTGGTCTTGATGAGCGACGGGTGTCTCCAGGTGTACCATAGTACACATAAGTTAGTAGTATGATTAAAAGTTACTAAAGGACGAGTATCCGGGCCAATCCTCTTGAACTGCATTCGATTGGTTTGCCATCCCTCCACGCTCTAGGCCCTTTTGCTGACCTTGTTCTCGCTTATTCCTTTTCGACGGGGGTTTTTACTCCATCGTAATTAAATCTTACTCTTCTTGAGGTTTGGACCCCCTGTCGATTACTGGAATTGTCCGTACTACACACGCAATTTGAAAGCTAAAAGGTTACCATCGATGAGCTCAGACCTCAAATGTGATGAGTAGCCTTGCTGTGTTTTCGTTGGAGCCTCGACTTTGGACTCGGTCGGTACTCTTGGTAGAGGTACCCTCATGTCACTGTCCAAGTGATAACAAGATCTAGGCCCGAGTGTAGACGTAGGATTCCCATGGAGCGCAAGGGGAATGGAGCAACTGACTACTCCTTCAATATTAAATGCGGCAAACAAAGCACAAGGAACATGGTAAAAGTGGCGCTCCGCCTGCAGAGGAGAGAGGAAAGAGTAGAGCGGAAGCGGTGCCATTACCAAGGGAACATCACACCCTTAACCAAGGAACAGAGGTGCATGTACCCATTTAGCTGGTAATAGGACAAAGCTGTGCCTGGGGAAACGATTGCGGTGGGCGTAACTTTCGGAAGTAAAAGGAAATTGGCGAGAGAAGATTTTTTTTGGAAATCAGCCCAGACAAATCCTCGAGTCATGAATCTTCGTGTAGACTTACATAATACAGTAGCTACAGAGGTAGCGATACTGCATATACGAAGTGTTGTAGATATGACATTGACTGGCTTCTCCCCGTGCTTGATGATATGTACCATAGTACAATAAAGCCTGAAGATGTGAACTCGTCCCACGTCACTTGCATTAGGTTATGATCATGTACGTAGTATGAATGTATCTCCCTAACGTACCTACGTAGGTAACTTAGGCACATAAGTTAGCAGGCAAATTAAGAACAGGAATTGAGGACCCTTCGGAAGGTTTACTGGTGATTGATCGTGCTCTATGGGGGTAAAAACTACATCTGCACGTACCAAGAGTTTTCGGCGAGTCAATATGTCAACCGAAATAGAACACAGAAGTTGAAAACCAGCTGGTCTACGGGGATTAGTTATCATGATATTCAATGATAAATGATGAAGAAAACTGGAGATACATCAAAGGATACGACCGATGATCATGGACAAGGATCTAGGTCAGGTCAGCAAATGGCTGCTTTCGGTTAAATTATGAACGTGTTGACTCTTAAGCGAGGCTGCTGATCCGGAACTACCGTGCAGTACGAGGAGATGTGTGGACACAGGTACATCTACCTAGCCAGGTAGATACCCTGTAATCTACTGAACGAAGCACAGGAAATCAAGAGGCTCAAAACACAACGACGAGTGCCTGGACGAGAGAGCAAATTGCGTACCTAGGTAATTTTCGAATCAAACCAAGGCAAATCGGGCTGAACATGGCGCGAAGGAAATCAAAAAGCCTCTGAGCACGCTGTACGGTTATACGTCTCTTAGCTAGCGACCCTTGATTTAAGTAAGACACGAACTCCACACGGCCTTCAACACACTAGGTACGTACTACGTAGTAGGTACTCTGCACAGGCGAGACCGGGTTACCCTGTTGATCTTTATGGGTAACTAAGGTAACCTAACGTTGGCTAGCCCGCTAGAAGAAAAGGGTGTGCCTAACACACCCGCTTTCTACGGTTAAGACCCTCTACGTAACTACCTCCTAGGTGAGCCCGGAACTACCTAAGCCGTCAATGACGGCTGAGTGTCGCTCTCTAGTACTGTGAACTCTTTTTCCGTTTCTCTCTCGTTTCCCTCTTCTCCCATCCCACTCATTCACCCTCTCCCTTCTATCATTTCATAACCCCTCACACGACCTTGGCTCCTCGCCATACAGATTCTTCAAGGACAAAGCATAGAAGCAGAGGTCCTTGGTCTGTAGAGCGTTGTAGCTGTCCATTCCTTTGGTCAATTATTAAACCTTTTTTCTTCTCACGCAACGTGCAGTGTCCTGTGGAAAGACTCCACCCCGACAAACGCTTCGCTTCAGCCGCTGCTGCATTTATTGGACCGTTGATTAGGTAGATGGTCCCCAAGTCACCGTCAGGAATGTTCATGCGCTGATTCCCTAGAGATTGGAGGCGTCATCTTTACACTATCGCTTTCTTCCGTATCAGTCTTGCGTCGAACACCAAGTAGAAATTCACGATCGACTTCATTGACCCAGGATTGGAGTTGTGAGGCCAGTCAGTTGTGACGAAGACAACGAACGGTCAGCCTAAATCCGATGGTGTTATTCTGAGCCATTGGCAGTCTGTCATCTGCAGGCCTGTCAATCACTGCAGTGAATCGTGGTCGATACACTACCGACCACGATGGCGTCAATCACAATGTCAACTGCGCTGCCTGATCAGGCTCACTCTCCTGGCGCTATCTCTGTCAACAACACATCTTTAATTTCGTCCGACCCTCCCTCTCCACTACCATCGCCGTTATCAGACCTGAGTCCAGGATTCGTCTTTCCAGACCGCAAGTCGGAGGAGTTGACCGACCCAGTCACGATACCTACCATGTCTGTGCCACGAGGAGGACTACACAGTCGCAGGGCTTCAAGGCAGGGTCGAGCAGCGTTACCAGAGTTTACTTTCAACCCTGGCGCAACTATGACAGAGCCTACAAGTCCACAACCATCCCCAAGTCCAAAGACACATCCTATCCTTGAGGAGATGGCTGCAAACAGTCGCAATTACCGATCAGGACGCCCAAGTCCACTTCCAGCATTCACGTTCAACCCGGGCTCCCCTGCAGAGTTGCAGAGAACTCCGAGTCCTACGAAACCTGGCTTGGGAGAATCGAGTGTGAGAACTCCGATTCATCGACGAGGGGTCAGCGAGTTCATGGGAAGTGAGGGCACGGTGGCCGTGCTGAGTACAAGTCCAGTGAAGAGTGAAAGTCCACCGCCGAAGGCTCCGCTGGCTTCAAGAGGTCATAGACACAAACGGTCGGGGGCGTTGTCGGTGGCCGAGGTTGATCTCTCATCAATCATTAAGGCGAATGCCATGGCTAAGCATCGGATCGAATCAACGCCCTCTACTCCGGCCGATACGAACAATACCACCTTTTCTGAAATCGACACACTCGGTTCTCCTAGCTCGCCAAACTCTAAAAAGTCTGCACTTGCGACTCCCCCCGCATCACCTGGCCGTCGAGAGAGTGCACCAGGTTCTCTTCCGAGGCCGCGAGTCGCGTTCTCTGATACAGTTGCTGAGATTCCACGTCCTTTGTCGTTGATCTCGTCCGAGACCGATGGAAGCAACTCGACCGTCCGTGCATCTCAATCGTTTTCTGGTAATGTCAATTTTGCTACCATTTCACCCAGGTCATCAACATCTCTCAGTCTCTTGCGAGATGATGAAGGCAGTCCTCGTCCTCAGAGTGCTGGGGAGCAGGATGTAACCTTCAGAATGGATGATCTTCCGTCCCCCGGCACAAGTCCCAAACGACCATTGTCTATGTCTGGCACGCCAAGTTCGACGTCTGGCTCTCGGAGTCCACCTCCGAAGAGGAACCATTTCTGGGAGACGACTCCCGAATCGGATGATAATAAGGATCAGGAGAATGGAACGACTGATAGCGCAAACACTGAATCCAGCCTGCCAATATTTGCTCCTACTGAGGCTGCCGAAACGGAGAGGCCAAGAACATCACCAGAGCGTAAAGCCAGTGTTAAGAAGCGGAAGGTTCGAACTTGGACAGGTTCTATATTTTCAAGGAAAGGCAAGCAAAGAGCTTCTCGTCCCAAAGGTCGACGCACACCGACTCCCCCGCTTGTTATAACCCCTGGATTGGATGATGTTTTTGATAACGATGACGGTACAGTCGTTGTCGAAGAACCCCTCAGTGCTCCAGCAAGGCTACCGATGCTAGACACTCGACCTCGGACAATGTTTTCGTCGAACACAGAAATCAGCTCATTTGGTGTCGAGGATCGTAACGTTATTAGCCCAGTCATCGATCTTGATGCAGCCCTCGGCCCCTTTGGGAGCGATGAGAGGTTCTCTTCCTCGAATGCGTCCTATACTGCTTGGCGCAAACTACACAGTGCACAAAGCATTGGCGAGCCGGGAAGCCCATATCATCGTCGAGCTGAAAGCGCCCCGCACTTGCCACCCGTCAGCCGAAACATATTCGGATTCGGCAGGATGGGGAGCAACCCAAGTATGTCTGAGGACGTCTTCGATGAGGAGGAAGAGGATGATTATTTAGCCAAGAGGAGGGACGGAGCCGAATCTCCAGTGCTGGTGAGAGGTGTCGTAAAGGATCATGCTGCAAAGCCTTCAGAAACAATGTCTGAGGTAGTCACTCCGTTCATGGAAGGCACAGCCGCGATTGACGATGGTATTGAAATTGTGGAGGACCGCGATGATATGAGCCATGTCGGCGATAGATCTTCTGGCTCTACCATCATTCAACCCATGACTAGCGACATGATTCCAAAGCGACCTGCGTCGGTTCCAATTGACTTCGCATTCCCATCAACGCAACAGTCCTATGCATCTTCTGGAGAAGGCCCGTCTGCGCCAAATTCAGCGATCTCTTCACCTGAAGATGAACAGCTCTCGTTCGAGGGCCAGCAACGCAGGATGCGGCGCCTCGTCGAGCCTAACAACGACCACTTTCTCCGTCCATCTACCGATGATGTGCCGTCTCTCACAGACTCGGTGTCCACGGCTACTGGACATGTCCCACGAGTCTCGAGCAGTGGCAACATCCGTGTTTCTTCAGACCAGAGGTCTGCATCCTTCTCTGGCCTTGCAACTTGGTCAGCAGCCCGAACCTCGAAGCGCGCTAGCTTGGTCAGCCTTACTAGGCTAATTCCAGGCTCGTCGCACGGCGAAAGGAGTAGCAAGCTGAGGTTCGGCGAGGTTGCGGAGAAGGAAGAACAGGAGAAACAGAAGAGAAAGAGTAGTCGATTGAGTCGCCTAGTGACATTTTGGCGGCCAAGGGACAAGGCTTGAAGCATGAGCGACATGGGAACTCAGGCCGCTCTATCTCTCTTCGAGCACCAAAATTTCTTTGATTTATTTTTGAACATATTGAGGCGTCAGCAAGGAGTAAGCGATCTGGATCTTTGAAATCGAGTTCTGAAGTTCGAGCTGCATCTTACACGAATGAATGGTTTCTTTGCACTGCATTCTTGCGCGGTAAACTGCGCGGCATCCTGTCTTCACGGGTGGCATCTCATCTTCAGCGTGGTCCAGGGAGGGGTCCAACAGCGATGCGAACAACATTGTAATTCTTCTTTCTCTCTTTCACGAAATGGCGGTTCTCGAGTGCACACCTTGGGGCATGAGTTCAGATACACCGATCAAATGATCTCTTGATCCGAGCACGAGGACAGCACTGCCTGTTCTACAAATTCATTTTCTTTAAGAGGATTGACCGGACACCAACGGTCTTCTCAATTCTTTGTATTTAGTTGACGTCCTGATGTAGATGATCAGAAGAAACATGATGAACAGTGCCATTGCATTTGGCCAGCATCAACTACCGAGCTCAGACATATTCGTAAGACGTGCACATTCACTGGTGCTCAATGTGAAGAGCGGTAATGTGCCTTTGCCGTGGCTCGGATGGAGACACACAGTCCATCCGAAATCTCTCTTGTAAGATACCGTTACCGTCCATCTGATGCCACTCAAAATGCGGGTCCATGATGTCTGAGGGAAGACTAGAATGCGTCATCTCATGGCCCGAGGCAATCGGAGTTTCATTCGATTCCTAAGGAAAGGCTTGGCATCTTGGTCCTCCATCTTCGATCGTCTCACCATCATCAACGCGGCCAGGCCCGGATATCGGACGAAAGATCGCGGAGAAAACCCCACCATCAACCAACACCTTTCGTTAATAATTCCCCCCGAATACCTCGTTTCCTATGCACAGTTCACGAGTTCCTATATATCGACTGAGTGTGAGATTATCGAGTTTGTCTTTGCAACTTGTGCGCTTTACAAGGGGTTACCACATAGGCTTGAATACGACCACTCCTACCTGTTGGAACAGAGTCACGACGAACAGAACTCTGAGAGATCCATCTACAAATACCTTACGAGACTTGTCGACTACGCCACAGCGAAGGACAATGGCATCCGCAACTTCTTTTTTCGAATTCGACACCCATGACAGTATGTTGACTTTGCTCTCTTGCGGTGCACCCATTTGCGCACCCCTTCAAGGACAGCCTGTGCTAATCCATCTCTCCTTTCCCAGAGAAGGGCAATGAATACCCTCTTGCCCAACATAAAGGCAAAGTGATCCTCGTCGTCAACACTGCGTCCAAGTGTGGCTTCACCCCACAATTCGCCGGCCTCGAATCACTCTACAAATCCCTCTCAGCTAAATACTCGCCCGACTCGGACTTTGCTATCCTCGGCTTCCCCTGCAACCAGTTCGGCAACCAGGACCCGGGCAGTAACGACGAGATCCAGGAGTTCTGTCAGGTTAACTACGGCGTCACATTCCCCGTCCTCGGCAAGGTCAACGTCAACGGCGATAACGCCGAGCCGGTGTGGGAATGGATGAAGAGCGAGAAGCCGGGCCTGATGGGCCTGAAGCGGATCAAGTGGAACTTTGAGAAGTTCTTGATCGACAGACAAGGCAAGGTCGTCGGCAGGTGGGCCAGTACCACGAAACCCGAGACGTTGGAGAAAGCGGTTGTGGAAGAGATTGAGAAAGGCAAGAAGACTGAGGCTTAAGGAAAAAACCAGTATCACTGGTCGTTGGCTGTTGAGATGGAATTTCGGACGTTCATTTTCCCCCCCATTGTTATCTGTATCTACAACATGATACTTTAAAATACCCCCAAAATTATCGTTTCCGAATGAAAAGAAAGAAATAAAAGAGAGTAGAACCTTTGCCTAGGCATACAAATACAGCAACATGACATGCACCGCGGGATATGTATGCATTCATGTAGTCGGAGGAGTAGGATGCAGAGGGGGGGCGGGGCGGGGGAATAAAAGAAAGAAAAGGCTTGGTAGCCTTGTAGCTGTCATCTGATGCAAGATTGACCAAACATGATGGGGACAGCTTGAGAGAGGCCTTACTCATTCATTTGATTGATGCGGCTAATTATGATGAACTACCTAGTGATCTAGATAGCTACTCGCTTTCTCTTTGCTCCTCCTACCTTGCACTTCTTTTCCCGTCCCGACTACTTTTTAGTTGCCTTCACAGTTCATCTCTCTTCCTGTGGGTACTTGGATTGGCCCGAAGTCTCATCATAGCCACGCCGTGTCTTGGGATCGTGGTTTGGATGGTACCCCCTGCAGCTAATGTCCCAACTGGCCTCCCCAATAGCAGCGTATTATTCGCCGCCAATCCGCTGGCATAGCTCGTCTCCGAGGCGTTGTAATAATACTGCGTCGCGTTCGGGCTCGAGAGGCTGACGTTCCCGTCTAGGATGCCTTGAGCGATGTGATCAGGCATGCGGTTCGCCCAGAGGTCGTGAATGGTCCAGCTCTCTTTGACTTGGTCGGCGTTGACGCCACCGGAGTCGGTGAAGATCTCAGCCGCTGTCGTGTTCATCGTGCGGGAACTGTTGCCGGCATTCAAGAGGATGACGACTTGGTCACCGCCAGAGAGAGAGCCCGACCACATGCTGATCTCGCCCTGCCCGTACTGGTCTGTGTCGTTAACGTAGTAGCGCCAGATGCGGAAGGCGGATGATCCTGATGGGTCTTGGGAGATGGCGATCACTGCGGGATTCGTGAGAATGCTCAGGCTTTGGGCGCTGAGAGTCCGGATGTCGTTGCCCATCAATAGCGGAGACTTGACGGCCGCCCACATGGAGAAATGGGTCTTGTATTCTTCGTCTGTCATCCCACCATTTCCTACTTCGAGCATGTCTAAATCGTTCCAGGCGCCCGGTATACCTTTATCGGCGAAGCCGGTCAACTTGTTCAGGATATTCATCATCGAGCAGTGAAAGCCAGGGAGGGCACAGTCGTAACCCTCATCACCAGTGCAAGGACAGCGAGGGTCCGGTCGGTCAAAGTTGTCATATATATCACCGGAAATGCGCCAACTGTTAGACATTGTTTGTGCCCATTTCCATGGATAATCCTCTCCCCAGTTACACAAAGAGTAGAGAATCGGCCGTCCAGTAGCATTCAGTGCGTCGGACATTTTTTTGTAGCGATTGTAGGTGATCAGAGGGGTGCCGCTTTGTCCTTCGTTGTAGCAGTTATCCTAAATACGTCAGTAGAAGAAACTACATCTGTTCCGTCGTTGTACTTACGTATTTGAGATAGTCGACTCCCCAGCTTGCGAACGTTTGAGCGTCAATCTCTTCATAACCAAGAGAACCAGCATAACGTCCGCAGGTATAGGTCCCCTTATCAGAAGATGTTAATGCTACGGACATATTGGCGGATTTTGGAAAGCTTAAAACTTACTGCGTCCGAATACATCCCAAACTTCAAACCCATGTTATGTAACTGGGTCGCCACATGTGCCATGCCATTGGGAAACTTGGTGGTGTTCCAGCGTAGACTCCCATTGGAATTGCGACCGTTGGACCAACAGTCGTCAAGGACGACATATTCGTAACCAACATCACGCAGTCCATAGGAGATGATCCTTTCGGCTGTCCCCATGAGCAGATCCTCAGATACGTCGCAAGCAAATGCATTCCAATTATCCCACCCCATCTGTAATAGAAAGACGTCTTTTAGTCACTATAGCGGATAACGTCGACGGGCCTTGCCCTACATACCTGGGGAGTCACGGCCAGCCCATTGAGAGGCCATAGGGCATTGACGGACGGCAAGAGTAATTGAAATACGACGAGAGCTGCTGAGCATCCAAAACGCTGCATGTTGTTACCTTGCTTTAGATAAACCATGACAAGCTATGAAGCGCGTATATAGTCCAGGGTTGGGCTCAAGCTCTACATTTATAGGTAGAATCGACTGCACCGCCGGCGCTGTAGGGGTGTAGCAGAAGAGAAGCTATGCCCATTCTCGGCTGCCATCGGACCTGTGTGAAGTCATCGTGGTACCTCGATGGCGCAAATTGCGGGGTGCACAGTAGTGTATGCAACATACGAGCAGTGAGATCCAATGACCTTCATGGTCAGAGTGACTAGTGCAGATGAAAGAACACTTTAGATCCTAGGCTGAGCTTATGTGGTCGGTCCATAAGAAATGACTGTCCGAACACGGAGCGAACGTCATTCATGTTGTTGTATCACGCACTATACGTGAGAACTGTACAGTGATCGACGACGTGTTCCGGCGAGAAAATGGGTACTACGTAAGCAATGCGGGGGTGGGGTTTTAGGAGTTCTTGTTCTACGTACTATTCATGCTAATAGTCACACCACGAGCTACCTTAGTCGTTCAAGTCAGTTCACTGGCTAGCGTGGTGAAACCTGTCCAGTGTGTTACCAAGCTCCAAACAGCTCAGTGCTGTTGAGAACCTCTGGTCTTCAGATGGGAGCAGTAGATACATTGGGTTTTCATATCACGAGTGACTCGATTAATGTGTATAGCGCCGGGTGCTTCCGTAAATCAAGAGAAGTGGTCAGAATTATGGTCTCGTTAGGAATCGCTATCATCCAATATCCAGCTAAGGCGGATCAAATTCGTCCTTGATTTCATTCATTCCTCATGATAAACAACATTCAACATAATGGCTCGAAGTAAAAACGTTTCTGGAAGAACTGGCCTCGGCAGGGTCGGGTATTTGAAAATGAAGAAATGTGGCCAGTAAATACCTCATAAAGGAGATTCAAATGATCAAATTAGGGCACCTTTTGCACTGTGACCACACTCTCCGAATTTGAAGCTTGACAACGGCGGCATCCAGGCCACGCTCAATTCTTTGTTGCATCGCAGTCAGTCTAGTACGAGGGCCTAAACTGTCGCTTCCAAAAAGTGAAAACGGATCACTCTGTTTGGGCGGTATTGCCAGTCTTCGATTCGATGATTTCAGCAGGAGTAGAAGCCTTGGGGTCTGTAGAAACAGGAAGTCCTGGGACTGCGCCGTTCTGCACCTGTGTAGCTTCCACTCGGTCACGGGGTATATCCATCGACTTCCCCCTCAATGGAAGGTTCTCATGAGCGATGGCGGACAAACTTTGCCTTGACCCTGCTGCGTCACTTCGAGGCGGACTTTTTGCTCGTTCTCTCTCAGCTTCACGCTCCCTTCTCTCCTCTCTGCTTCTTTCCATTTTTGCTTTCAATTTCCCAAAAATGCCACTCTTCTTCTCTACCTCTGGCCCATCTTTCAATTGATCAGATTCCGTGCTGGACATTGGCACTACAGATGGATAGCCAGTGGAAGAAGTATCGGTTCCGGCATGTTGAGTAGCCTGAGAGTCTCCGGTAAAGGACTTGCGGGGTTTTGAGCTACCTAAGGAGCTACTGCTTGCCCGCGCACGTTGAAGCTGACCGATAGGAGGTGGTGGCGGAAGAGGAGAATCTGAAGCATCCTTCTTTGCGGAGGACAATCGCCACCTGTTCCTTCTTCTTTCTGTTTTTCCATTGGGATCTACGTCCAGTGCATCAAAATCGGAATGATCGGTGACAGATGAATGCGAATGTAAGGAAGGCTCGCGAGATCTAGGCGGTTTCAGTGTACTGCCTGCCTGATCGGGGTTGAGTTCCTGATTGGTGTCGCGCGGTATTGGGATGGTATCCGCTTGCTGCTGTTGCTGGGAAGCTAGAATAGCAGACGCTGCTGCGACAGCAGGGCGAATGTTTGCGATCGGATCCGATCTAGAATGAGTTGCGAGCTCAGGTGATACTAACGGAGTTTGGAAGGCAGGCGTCATAGGCGAATCTGCGTGTAATGAAGCCTGGGAGCTATGGGCACTCGCGTTGGCACTACCGGGTATCCTCTTTTTCCGAAGTTTATTTGGCTGTCGAAGTTCGGCGTCTGCTGGACCTAATGTTGGTGATCTGGAAAACATGTTGGAGATCTTTCTTTCCTTAGTTGGCGTCTTCACCGCTGAAGGCGGAGCATATCCAGTTGGGAGATCTCCGAGAACTGGCTTTTTTGACGGAGCCGTCTGAGAAGCTGTAGCAGGATGCTGAATGGTGTGCTCAGGACTTTCGGGGATAGGAGCATTAACCAAAGACGAGGGTTCAAGTGGGACAGGGGTCAGCGGCGACGCCAAGTACTGAGGTGAAATGGTATCAGGTAAAGGTTGTGCTATTGGTGGTGAGCCAACTCTAGGAGTAGTAGGAGTTGACGGCTCAGAAGGCTTTCCAAAACGCGTCGAGGATAAGGCTGGAGATTTCTTCGACGGGACTGTATTGCTCCTGTGAAGCGAACTGCTGCTGTTGTGACTTGCAAATGGAACACCAGAAGAGTGGCTGACAGGACTTGGAGCACCCGTTGAACTTCGCGAATTACGGGAAGACACAGAAACATTTCGTCGGACACCCCCATAGCGCCGAAGGCTATCAGCACCTGCACTGGCGTTCGATGCTGATCTGCCGATGTTGGCTTTGTTAAGCGGAGTTGCTACGGCAGGAGCTTTGGCGCTTGATCCACTTTGGAGTTCCCTGCTGGTTTTTTCATCAATAGCTGTACCCGCCATTCCAACCAAGAAATGGTCTTGGTTTTCGATCAGGAATATCAGCACGTCCTGGCTGAGGCGATATTCTTGAGGCGACATATCGTGCTCAGGATGGGAGATGATGCCCGGCTGAAAGATGGCAGCAAGATTAGCAGCTGTCATCCGATTCAGTTCTGATTTTGACGAGAAAACAGCCAACAAATCGAGAAGATAGAGCAGCAACTGACGATTCAACGCAGGAAGTTCAGTGATCAGTTTCTGATACGTAGTGACAGCAGCATCATGGTCAAATTCACCCATACTTTGTGCCTGTGCCTCCATATCGCCGACCGCTTGGATCTGGTGGTCTCTTAGAGGGTCCCGAAAACGCTCATAGAACTCCAGAGGTATTATGGGCTCAGGAAGTTGGTTGAGATATCTGCGGAGAATGTTGGCGGCATCGTGTACCGTATAGCCGGACCAGTCAAGTCCCTTACCAAATCTGTCAGGAGAGTTGAAGATAGTCTGCAGGTCTTTGATGCGTTTTGCAGAGCCGCTCAGTCGAAATATACCCTCAACATCAGTGGCTGGAATTACGGGTCAACAGTAGCTATGACGGCGGACGAGAAGCAAACGTACCTTTCTCCTTCAAGAAGACACCGCATTTAGCAACAACGATTGGCACATAACCATAGATAAAGCTTTCTCCTTGTTCATTCGTAAGAGATATGGCAACATTTGCGTATTTGATGCTGTCCGCAAGCGCAACACCAAAAATTCCTGCAGGCGCTGTAGTCAAGGACGTTAGCGCTACTATTCCTGGATAAAACGACACAAGAGTAATTATGACAACAGAAGATGACCTCTGGTCACCGCGGTGAACGGATGCCATGGTGTCCATTGTCACCCAAGTAAGTATTTGTTCGCAAAACACAAACTGAAAACATCGCGATATTGAACAACTTGAAGATTGGCGCGGCACAGCAGCGCATGCTGATGACAGCACGGAAGCGCTGTTCGTTCCGATGCATAAAAAGGGAGGCACAACAGACAGAAAATCGGCTAGGCACATCACACAGCCGCTGAGCAACAACAGCACCTAATAACTTGGACTTACTCTTTTCTTCTTCCCTTTTGGCTGTCTTTCTGAAATTCTTCCACCATGATGCGAGCTCCCGTCTTGATGGAGGAGAGGTAGCTGTCTGTGAAGTTACAGGCGTTGGCGCTCCCCGGTGTGATGCCTCTGCCAGATGTTGTGCGGACATTGGAGCGTTTTCAGTGGCCATCAAACTGTGATGCCAACAGGTCGGTCACCACGACCTGCGGACAGATGTTGAAATCTTAGCGATGACAATTTCCTGCAGTTCGTGAGCCAAAAGTTGATTGTGGTGATACTCCGAAAATAGGACACACGTAAATCAGCCAAGCGGCGAACTGTGATAAGCGCGACCTCCGGACAGCAGCACAATCGTTAATTTATCTGACTTGCTCCGCCTATCCACGTCGCGCAAAGATGACTTCGAAGAAGAATTGTTGAAAATGACGAGGTGCAATCTGTAGAAGCCCCAAGACGATGAGGTGAGGTTTTCGTTCGTTGAAGGGAGGACGTTTCAGGGTTGTCGCAAGGCCGAGCGCTTCAGAGTCGTGAATGTGAGTCGAAAAGCACAAACGCTGCAAATGTGTCCTACAATACAGGTGAAAAGCGCATGAGCAGGGAAGTCGTGATTGTCGATACGGGCTCCACCATCCGCAGAATACCCAGATTCTACAAGCCGGAGAGTGAGGAGCGTACTATGTAAGAGGAGCGGATGGAGCTGAGCTGTGAGCACTTGTGCTTTGCTGTCAGGTCTCTCAGATCGACGGGGCCACCCTAATAGGTTAGAGCGGCCTTGAACCGTATGTAGTCAGCCTAATCATATAGGTACTTAACCCAAACAGCCCACTTTTTTAAAGCAACGGGGCCGAACTTTTAGGCTTTTAGGTGCACTCTACTGTCTTCTAAAAGGTGCCTACCTGCTAACAGTGTACCTCGTAGTACGTTTATAGCTAATGTGATGGGTTCGATCGCTATTGACGGTGCCTGGACAGCTTATAGAGCGACCTAAATTCTTGCCGAAGACGTCTAAAGCTACTAAGACAGCAGGCATCCAGCCTCCTTATTCTGGGTCAGGTACCAGGTGCGGAGTGATAACCTCATATGACATGATGCAAAGCGCAAGCGAGCAGGAAGACAGGTCTAACAAAAGCCTGCTTTTCAATAGATTACCTGGTCGGCCTTGATGAGCGGTTACAAGATGCAGGAATCAATGCTTGAACTAAACAAGATGGATTAACAGATCCGAGGACCTGAGTGGTTGGTCAGCAGGTCTTGCGACAAAATATTATCATCTGCTAGGAGGGCTTACGCTTGGGTCTCAAGAAGTTTCGTTACAACAGCTATAACACGATGAAGTTATCTTTATCAGCTGCATAGTACATAACATGCAATACTGTTGATCTGGCTCTCTCTTCAAAAGCGTCGCATATACTAGTACGTAGTACCTGGTAATTAGTTGAAACTGGGGTTGGTTGCGCGGAGAGCTGAGGCCGACCATACCCGAGCAGCTTGTCTCCATCTAGACGGCTCATTTTGAGCTTGTGAATTTTCGGAGCTTCAAAGACATAATCACCATATCGCAAGTCCATCTTTTACATCCTGAACAACCACTCCAGCGCAGCAGATTATATCCCAAGAACAAGACTTTTCGTATTTTCAACCTAGTACAGAACTTTCGCCATCATGGATGGGTAATCGACCTCCTGTTTGAACGGCAAGGTACCTAGCTAACAGGTACAAAGTCTTAATGCAGCTGAACAGCGCGAATTCCAAACTCGGATGGAAAAGAAACAGATGAAGGATTTCATGACCGTATGTAACCCCCCGGTCTCTGCAACATGTACATCTTCGCCTCTAGTCTATGTCTTTCACCTTGGTTGGTTCATGACTCTAACAATGAAGACAGATTTACTCGAAGATGGTCCAGGGATGCTTCGACGATTGCATTAACGATTTCACGACCAAGGCTATCATTTCACGCGAAGAAGGATGTATCAACAGGTGTATTGACAAGCATATGAAGGCATCGGAGAGAATAGGAGCACGATTCCAGGAACAGAATGCTGTCGCAATGCAGCAGGGCGGATTTGGCGGTCGTTGATAGCGATCATCAAGCTCAGGCCTTGGGATATCCTGACACTGAAACATGTACAATAACTCTCACATCATACTTGGCTTGCATCAGGGCTCTCGAATATAGGCTTTTTGCAGCATGCTTTCGGCGTTACGGAGAGAATAAAAGGGGCATTGTCGATACCCTCGAAGGTCAACAATTGCTCATACACTGCTTTACGAGAACCATAAATCTTCTGCTGCCCTTCTTAGCAAAGAAGCAACTACGTATTGATCTGTCGTTCTAGAAGGGCCTGACCAACGAACGAGTCGGCTCCGTTTCAGTTGGTCAACCTTACGATCTCCCTCGCACAGTGCCTGGGCACCGTGCTGAACTTCGACAACGACCGATACAAGACCTGCATGCCCATCGTTCCCATATCACCGTGGAGTGTATGTTCAAATGGCCCATGGTATTTGACATAGCGTCGAGGTTGCTATTGGGCCCTCAGCTTCAGCGTAGAATGTTCCTTGAATTCGCACACGAATGTATCATCAACAACGCCAAGTGGTGAGTTTGTTTGGTTCTGGGAATTTGTCCTGAGTCACGTGGGTGAATTACTCAATGCAGCGCTGACCGAGCTATACATGCGAACTGCGCTTTATGTACAGTACATCCTCAAAGTTGAAGGGATCTCTATACCCAAGACGTCAAGGTCCCAAGCAGAACCAGACATCTCCGAGTCATAGTAGACATTTACATAAGATAACTGGATCCGAAATCGGGTTTGAGGGTGTATGTGTCAATGACATCTTGGCACCAAATGGCTTTAATGGGCAAGGTACCCGCTGGTCGCTTCGTTGATCCTAATTGAGTATCAGATTCCGCGATGGAACGTCATTTTTCTTGCCTACCTGGGCGCATGTACCAACACACATCAGAACCACAAGAGAAAGAGACTTGCAAATGGGATGTATGTGAAGCCTCTCAGCTAGTCCGTGAGCATGTCAAGTGCAGCTACTGGACCGTAGAACACTTAGTAATACCTTCATCTCATAGTAAACTCAATTGTATCAACGTGCCTTTTGTCGGGTATAGTACGGTTAACTTTGTTCATATGCCCATCTGCCCCTCATCCAGAGTTCTTCGCACCCCCCACCTCCACTGCGCCCATTGTAATCATACATATTAGCAAGGAGAATTCTTCTTGATTCACAGATTGCTCCCCCTTCCATCTTTCGTACAATCTAAAAGTGCGCAATTGTTGTGACCTCCTACACCTAATTACCGCCAATATGTCTGCAGACACGGTTGGAAAGGTATACTATGGCCCCTAGTTCCCTGACACATAGATAGCTGACCAGTCTGTCGCAGACCATCACATGTAAAGTCAGTCATGATGCACATACCTCAATTTGAGCATATAAGCTTACAACGAGCAGGCCGCCATCGCTTGGGAGGCTGGAAAAGATTTGTCGATTGAGGATGTGGAAGTTGCGCCTCCCAAGGCCCACGAGGTCCGAATCCAGGTCTATTATACTGGTGTCTGCCACACAGGTAGGAGCCGAAAAGAATTGGATGAGCTTAGCACTAACGACTATGACAAAAGACGCTTACACATTGTCCGGCAAGGACCCTGAGGGTGCCTTCCCTATCGTCCTAGGACACGAGGGTGCTGGTATCGTGGAATCCGTTGGAGAAGGAGTTACGTCCGTCAAGCCCGGAGACAATGTCGTTGCGCTATAGTAAGAAATCAAGATGTGCTGGTTTAGAACTGCGCTCACATACTTTAGCACACCCGAGTGCAAGGAATGCAAGTTTTGCAAGTCCGGCAAGACGAATCTGTGCGGAAAGATTCGGGCCACGCAAGGACGGGGTGTGATGCCTGATGGGACTTCACGTTTCAAAGCCAGGGGCAAGGATATTCTGCACTTTATGGGAACATCAACTTTCTCTCAGTACACCGTTGTCGCAGATATCTCTGTGGTCCCAATCACTGATAAAGCCCCTATGGACCGGACCTGCCTGTTGGGCTGCGGTATCACAACCGGCTATGGTGCGGCAGTTGTGACTGCGAACGTGGACAAAGGCTCGAACGTAGCTATCTTTGGTGCAGGATGTGTGGGCCTTTCGGTCATCCAAGGGTGCGTCAAGAATGGAGCTGGTAAGATCATCGTGGTCGACACGAACAACTCCAAGAAGAACTGGGCGGAGAAATTTGGAGGCACCGACTTCATCAACCCTACTGAGCTCCAGGGCCAGTCTATTCAAGAAAAGTTGATTGAAATGACCGACGGCGGATGTGACTACACCTTTGATTGTACAGGTAACGTCAACGTTATGCGTGCTGCACTTGAGGCATGCCACAAGGGTTGGGGTCAAAGTATTATCATCGGAGTCGCTGCGGCCGGTCAAGAGATTTCTACAAGGCGTGAGTCCAACCTCAGAACTGGAGTTTACTTACAAAACTGACGATTCTGTAGCTTTCCAATTGGTGACAGGCCGTGTATGGAAGGGTTGCGCCTTCGGTGGAATCAAGGGCCGATCTCAATTGCCAGGGCTTGTTGATGACTACCTCAATGGGGATTTGAAGGTTGACGAGTTCATCACCCACCGTCAACCATTGGCAAAAATAAACCAAGCCTTTGATGACATGCGGGCAGGTGACTGCATTCGTTGTGTTGTGGACATGAGCAAATGACTCGTGCAAGCGAGGTTATGAGCGGTGTATGACAACATGGTACATATTTTACGTTTACCTATGTACATGTGCAATTCATGAACCTCGATGAGCTTGAAGAATCCCAGCAGTGCAGCCGCAAAAGCTACAAAAGGCGAAGGGCCCGGGTCCACGACTTGACCTCCCGAGGTATTCTAGATAAGGTACTCTTTGTATGACGTGCATAGTGCTTCTGTACCACTCTGTCAACTCAACTTCATGGCCCCTAGTATTTCGAAAGGCACTAGAACAATGACCGACCCAAATGAACGGGAGAGGGTTGAGACAGAGCGAAAGATCCGCATGTAGGAGAATACTGGTGTTGGCTCGAAGTGCTGAACGACCTGCCTTTAAGATTGTCCAAATCCGAAGATGGGTCTGACGTTTGAGGCTTGCCATTTACTGGGCTGTGGAAGGTTGGCCGTCCTGCAGGTTGCTGACGCACCCACGTGTTGTCCATGAGGGCTTGGCTCGCCAGAGTAGGACCATTAGCTTGACATGCAGGTGTTCAGGAGCCCGTTCAGGAGCCCGTTCAGGAGCCCGTTCTGGAAGATAATAAGCCATAGGATCATCAACCTTAAGTCAACTCGTGACGCACGTCGTACAAAATGTCACTTCGGCCAATTCTCGAACCTATGTGATTACCGTAGCATATCTATATTGCATGCATACTCACCTACGTCCCTACCTCCCTTGGTAGAAAGTTGTAACTTAACTGAGAAGTACATCAATTTGCTTTGGGCCGGATTCAACTAAATCCGACATGGCCCTACCGCCGGCTGAATTAATTAATTAGGGTTATCACCATTGTACGTGGGCTAATTCATGCACGTTCCACACCATGCGTCATCTGCAGTGTGAAAATAGCAGCCACCGTCGATTTCCGCCACCATATTGTAACCCATTGACGCCACGTCGGTGATGGCTGCAGCGAAAGCGGGCATACTAGATCCAAGGCTCCATGACTATGAATTTTGCTGGCCACGTTACCGTCTCGACTCGCTTGAGAGGTTGAAAGTATCGTGTTAAACATATTCGATGAAAGCGGCAAAGAGGGCCTCGTTTTTATGTCTCAGACTCGCTATACTACGTAGTATCCCTCAATCCATCCTATGAATCTTCCAACTCCACGGATTCGGTTCTTTGCTGCATTCCCACTCAGCATACTCCGCCACTGGAGTGGTGGATCCTTCTTTTACTGTACATTTCTCAAGCGCCACTAAAGGTCCCGGCTTTTCCGTGCCTACGTCCTTACCGCATCGTTCGTTGGTGAAGCTTGCACTGCCTAGCTCTGTTCTTATCTAACCGACCTCTCATGATCGTGTCATCGGTTTAGAAGGTCACCGAGAACACCAGACGTGATAACTCTTTGTCATATAGTCAATTCGTCCCCTACCTCCCGGCATGGACTAGAGAGCCAAGCTCAAAAGTTGACTTCGAAGGACAAGCAACGGAAGCCAACCCCGAGAGATAGAATCTTATTGGAACACAAGGCCTAAACCTTTCGAGCTCGTCTGCACCTCTGCTCAGAGACCACGACTGGTGACAAGGATGGAAAGAGCCAACTATGATTCAGTCAACGTAGCACAGATCCCGAAGCCGGGTAATTTTTCCAAACGTATGCCAGTTCAAGTATCAGAGGAATCAAGCTGATAAGTTGAAGCTCGATGGACTCGTTCCAAAAAGGACGAGCGGGGAAGGTCATTTCCCGATGCCATTGCCCATCGTGGTTGCAAGGCACAGTTTCCAGAAAACTCTTTGGCTGCCATGCAGGGAGCAGTCCAAGTTGGAGCACTAGGTCTAGAGACAGACGTCCATTTATCGAGAGACGGAGTGGTAGTCCTGTCCCATGTAAGGAGTTTGCCCAAATGTTCCCACAGTCCCCATAGCCGCTGACCTAAACTCAATAGGACAAGGACCTCAAAAGGTGTTTTGGGGTCGACAAGAAGCTGATTGATTGCGACTGGGAATACCTGAGAACACTTCGTTCCACTCGAGCTCCAGGGGAACCGCTCGCCAGATTGCAAGACCTATTGGAATATATTGCCCAGCCTGGCCTCGAGCATGTCTGGCTTCTCTTGGATATAAAGATAGACGACGATCTTGATGATCTTTTACGACTCATCTCGGAAACTATATTCTCCGTCAAAGAGGGGGCAAGACGGTGGAAGGAGCGGATAGTGCTTGGTTGCTGGACGCCTCGATATCTCACGCCATGCGCAAAATATTTGCCTGAATTTCCGATCTGCCATATCAGTCCTTCAACGTGGTATGCCCAGCAGTTTTTTGATGTGCCGAATTGTTCTTTCAACATATTTCAAAAAGCTCTCATTGGACCATTCGGAGCCGAGTTTCGGCGAAAGATAAAAAAGTTGGATCGACAGCTCTTTGTGTGGACAGTGAACGAGACGAAGGCGATGAAGTGGTGTATACAAAAGGAGGTAGATGGAGTGGTCACCGATGATCCAAAGCGCTTCCTCGAGATTTGCGACTCCTGGAGGGACGACGAACCGATGGTACGACCAACGCTGCTACAGTACTTCGAAAATTTTTGTTTATGCATCATCGTTGCTACTTTTATGTGGTTGATCAGGATCAAATACCCTGGCACTGTCAAGCAGTTCCTTGCCAGTCAACCAACCCTATTAGAATCTCACGGAGAAGGCGCCAAAATGGCACAAGAATATCAGTAGAGAGACGTCATTTCATTAATGGCTTGATAGATGATAGATGGAAAGACAGTCACCCTGTCTGTGAGCGTATAAATAGACGACTGTTGTTTTTGTAGTCACTCAATTGCTTCTTCTGAGCAAAATCATTCTTAGATATTCGACTGCTGATAATCACAGTATACAATCCCATCAAAAGATGAGCATTTTATGTAGCGATCAGTTTTAATCGAATGAAGCTTTCTTGAAATGAGGTGAGAGCTATCTTCCATCTCCCATCTCCACATTGGAGCGATTGACCCCACGACGCGGGTTTTGAGATAGACGCGCCTTTATCAAGTGTACCTAGTCGATAACAATCCACAATACGCACCATGCGACAGCGAAGATGCCCCGAGAAATCATAACCATACAAGCCGGACAATGTGGCAACAATATTGGCAGTCAGTTCTGGCAGCAGCTGTGTCTGGAACATGGTATCAGCCAGGATGGTAACCTAGAAGATTTCGCGACCGAGGGCGGTGATCGCAAAGATGTCTTCTTCTATCAAGTCAGATCAGCGCTTCCCTTCTGGATGTATACACTGACACATGGTTAGAGTGATGACACCCGATACATACCAAGAGCTATACTCATAGATTTGGAACCGAGGGTATGGCATATGCGCAGTATCACAACGCGACGCTAATTCCTCTTCAGGTCATCAATAGTATACAAACCGGGCCTTACAAGAACATCTACAACCCGGAAAACTTCTTCATTGGCCAATCTGGTATGGGTGCTGGGAACAACTGGGCAGCAGGATATGCAGCAGGAGAAAGCGTCCAAGAAGAAATCTTCGACATGATTGATCGGGAGGCTGATGGCAGTGATTCCCTTGAGGTTTGCGCCTACCAACATCAACCCAGTCTAGTTGGATACATAAAGTCTAACTCATGTTTGCTCACCAGGGATTCATGCTGCTACACTCAATAGCAGGGGGTACGGGAAGTGGACTTGGCTCCTATGTCTTAGAGCGCATGAACGACAGATTTCCTAAGAAGATCGTTCAGACATATTCGGTTTTTCCTGATACCTTTGGTGGTGGAGATGTGGTTACGAACCCATACAACTCCCTTCTTGCCCTCCGACGCCTCACACAGTGTGCCGACTCGGTTGTCGTGCTAGATAACGCCGCCCTCTCCCGCATAGCCTCCGACCGCCTTCACACGGCCGAACCTACGTTCCAACAAACCAATCAACTGGTATCGACGGTCATGTCAGCCAGTACCACCACCCTCCGATACCCAGGCTACATGCACAATGATTTAGTTGGCATAATTGCCAGTCTAATCCCGACACCACGCTGCCACTTCCTTATGACATCTTATACCCCCTTCACCGGCGACGATGTTTCGCAGGCGAAGACAGTTCGCAAAACAACAGTTCTGGAAGTGATGCGACGACTTCTCCAACCCAAGAACCGCATGGTCTCCATTTCTCCCTCGAAATCCTCCTGTTACATCTCCATACTCAACATCATCCAAGGTACTAACCTCGATCCTACCGATGTCCACAAATCTCTCTTACGTATCCGAGAACGCCGCCTCGCAACCTTCATTCCATGGGGTCCCGCCTCAATTCAAGTGGCACTTACGAAGAAATCCCCCTATATCCCCCATACGACGCGAGTATCAGGCCTCATGCTCGCCAACCATACCTCCATCGCCGGCCTATTCCGAAGGATAGTTGTGCAGTACGAGAAGATGCGCAAGAGAAATGCATTTTTGGAGCAATACAAAAAAGAAGAACCGTTCAAAGACGGACTGGGAGAATTCGACGAAGCCAAAGACGTCGTCATGGAATGTGTGGAAGAGTACGAAGCTGCCGAACGTGAAGACTATCTGGATCCTGTAGGGTCATCTTCTGGTGTTGATGGAGGAGCAACAGCAGGTAACATTGGACCTAGTGGCGGTGACAAAGCATGAAATTCTGATTTGTAACCCCGGAACCCAATATTCCTCCCTCAATTCCTTCATGTATGCCATGCCATGCCATGCCATGGCATCTAGATACCTCTGAGGCAGGGGAGGGGGAATCATGGTGCAACGGAACTCGTTTTAATGAATGATATTGATGACAACAAGTTTAAAGAACGCGTGCATACAGTACCGTCCCGTACGTACACCCCACGAATCCAAACAAAGACAAGGCAAACCCCCCAAAGAACCGCACATACAAAGCACGGCATATACCCTATCTATCCTTCCTCTACCCGCCCCCGTTTTTTCCACGCTCCAGCTTTATCTTCGGCCTACGTACGTACCTACCTACCTTACCTAGTTAGTCAGCTTAGTAACTAGGTACATATATAAATAGGTAGATGAGACACAGTTCTGATATCTCAAGGGGTTGTTTCCTTGAAGATAGGGGGGGACCAGCAGCAGCAGCAGGAGGAGGGGTATACCAAGTACTACGCACCTACAAGTGGTAATTAGGTAGGTAGCATACGAAGTCAAAAGTCTACGGCTGTCGAAAGGGTAGCGTAATCAGGCATTGAAGGAACATTGAACGTTTGATCAACACTGAACATGTTCTATATATTTCAGAAACCAGATCATAGGAATTGATAATGGTAGAATTGATTATGTATCACACCAACACAATGCGGTGACAGAAAGGTGGTGGAATAGAGAAGTTAATGGGAAGCAACCACCAGCTGTGGAAATAGCAGAATGGTTGCCAACCCTTATTCCTTCTTGGCCTGCTTTACATTCGATATGAGCAAGAACCCATCCACCCTGCCTTCAGGATCGGTGTACCGGTTCACTAATCCTAGCACCTGTGTCGCAACGCTCACTGTGAGAGTTGAAGATGCGCTCGGTGGAGAAGAAAGAAAAACATGTTGATTAAGAATGAAGAATCCCCAAGATAAGCCTGTGCGAAGTTGGATGAGACTCTATTGCAGAATTCAGATAAAATGATTGAAACTCAGTGTCCCCCTCAAAAACGCCGTGCTTAGGAAATAAGAAAGCCGCCGCCTCGTAGGAGTGTCGAGTAGGGGAGTAAGGAGGCACTCGAGACAGAGTCAGGGTCGATTTGAGGAGACGAGAGGGAATGGACTACATCGTGCATGGCGTTGATAGACCATGATCGATGATTGCTGTCCATGTTGCTCCTGGCCTATCCTCCGTGCGATGGTGCATTGCTATGCTCGATAGCGCCGAGAAACACCCTTTCTCGCATTATAATCCCCTGATGGCAACAGTTCTTTCGCCCTCCAACTTATCCCTGTTCCTCTCCCTCTCAACTTTCTTGCAGTCCTCGAGACCACTGCAGCTGTGTGATTCTAACATCCTGTGTTTGCCACAGTAATGTTTCTGGCAGAAGCCACAGTCACCCACTATGGGCTGTGCGGGTGACTTGCATTCCTTGAAAGCGCAGCGTGGTTTCCGTGAAGGCCTGGATATGGTTGTAGTTGTAGTATTGGAGGTGGTAGTCTGAGGGGTGGGAGTGGTAGAGGTTGGCGTGGAAGTGGAAGTGGAGGCGTTGGAAGACATGGTCGCTGCTTTGGAGTTGTTTTGGAGGGACGTCCTAGGAAGAGGATGATATTTGCAAAGATAGAGAGCGAGACTGGTCAAGATAGTTGTCGCGAGCCGACTTCGAGAACACTTCGTCTAGATGGTACTCGGATGTTCGCCCGCTTAAATGCCGTGAAGTGCAGGAGCGACCCAGGCTATTATTGGTTTCTGTTTTGTTTGCGATACGCTACTGAGGATCGTTTCAAGCTGATTTGCTTTGCTCTGTGGTATAGGCGGTTAATGGTTGAACAGACAGGACTGGCGATAAGATAAGGTGGCAAGCGCGCTTAGGCGAATGCGTCAGAACGGCGAGTTGAGGACTTACAACTGACAATGAGATAGTACGTCTAAAAGACGACAGGGCTAAGAGGATATGACGGTGGCTGACGGTGACGGTGACGGTAAAGAAAAATGATGGCGAAATGGAAGACTGTAGGAAAGTAAAGGATCTAAGCAAATGGCAAGAAGAAAGAAGGATGGAAGGCCAGGGAAATGGATGGGCAGATTAGTAGGGACAGATTAGCAGCTTAGATCGGAGGTCTCGTGATGGCGTCAAGGGTTCTCGGAATGGAGATGTGATGGAGACGTAGTACTACGTAGTACGTAGTAGGCAAGATGGGTCCAGGGATCCGTATCTGTAATCAATACTGTCGACTTAACTTAGGTTAGTGATGAGGCGACGAGGCGGTTCCGGAAGGGAAAAAAGCAAGAACAGAGTCAGATCCAACAGGCAGGGCAGGATCCAGCGAGCCAGTTCCAGGGTCACTCACCAGTCCGGTGGGTTTGGCCACTTCATCCCTAAAGAGAGAGGCGGATTGACTCGTCGATAAGAAGCAGCGAGGTACTTAGGTGGGTCATGGCAAATGGTGAACAAAAAGGACATTAACGTTACTATTAGGAAGCCTTGGCTGAGAACATGGATTAATAAATTGCTTTTGGCAAGTCAACGGGAAGACCATGAACTTGGAAGTGTGTGAGCAATGAGGCGTTGACTACCGCCATCCTGTTCACAGTCCCTGGAACGATCCGGGACGAAATCGGCCATTGGAGAGCAAATCTTCCCAATTGACTCCAACGATAGTCTCAGACGGTCTCGAAGAACAGACAACTGTTTGACTTTGTTGACCCCCTACATGGCCGTAACGTACCTGCGAGTGTAAATGTCCGAAACTCTTTCAGGGACGAGAACAGCGGTAGAGATTCGGAGCCACCGCACCTTTGCAACATGACAGAGTTCACCGTACAACGAAGGCAAGCCGTCCAGTTACAAATCATCAACAAGTTCTGTGGGAAGCAACTCTCCAAGCCGAAACAAAGCTCTAGAAATGTCAACGGTTCTTATTAGTCAAAGGAAACCAATTTGGTTTTCTGTTGATCCCAGCACAACCAGATCGCCTACCGTAGTACAAATTGCTTCATATGCGAAGGTTACCTGATTGAGTGTATCTTGTCTGTAAGCAGTAAAGGAGTAATTATGTCGACTTCATCTGGCCATGTTCGCATAGCGCCTTGTGCGTGACACGAAACCTGTATTGCATGATATTGCCTTCTCTAGTGAGAACAGAGGTACCACACTACTTTACTGGACAAGGACAATGATATACAGCATAAAACAGAAAGGCCCATCTCATTTGTCTTGACCAGAGAGATACCTACTACGATGGTACGCTTGCTGGGTACACAGGTGGGAGCACTCAGTGACTCAATTGCCGAAAGAGAACTTGTCTAGATCACATATGCAGATGCTAGATGATGTGGCCTCTCCGGACTGGATTCGGTTGCCAGCTGCAATACGTGTTCAGCTACCTAATATCAAGTCGCATGAATCGTACGAAATGTCATCGTCCAACGGCTGGAGAGACACAGCGCACTTCAGCGAAGATCGTCACTGTGAAAAGATAATGGAAAGTCATAGCAGTCAAGTTCACCAGGCGCTCTCTTAGTTGCACGAGAGACGGCCATACTCTCCTTTCATGACCCCTGTCAGGTCGATCACCGCATTGTGCATGGTCTCGGTCCCCTTGGAACATCATCTTGGTTTACTGGAGTCTAGGCCTCCTGTATTAATATATGAGATGGCTCGATGGGCAAGATGGAAGAGTGTGCCGTGAGCCGTGCCGCTTTCGCTGCAATTCAAGATTTCTCCACTCTCCATTTCCGTCGAACAGTGCTGCTCGCTTCAGCCTCAAGTATCGGTGACCTGCAGTAGAATATACCTCTTGCAACTGAAAGAAGAAACTGTGATGCTCGCTCAGCGTGCTCGGTGTTGAACAACGTAGTACCCTAATCGGTACAGAAGCGAAGCATGTGAATTGAACATGTTGAACGAAGGTCTAAGGATCAAAACAAAAGGCAAATTAAAGTCAATGAAGCTGACGGGGATATCATATCCGATGCCAGATGCAAATAGGCTACGCAATTCTCTAGAAACCATGATCGAAAGACCTTGCTTGATTGCCATTATTATGATCGCGTCTGATCGTCAAGTCGTGACGTACTCTTCGTCCATAGATCCCCATCTTTATCTATTGGAAATAGCAATGAATGAATGAATCATTCCCTACAGCTTTAGGTTGTGATGAGAAGATTATACCCGAGTACCCCGATCGGGCGCTCTACAGCTGGTAGCAAAAGTAAACGTGGCACACAGTTGTAAGACCACTAGTCTACAGCGACTGCATAAATGTAGGTTGATTTCCTTGGCTCTCGACACCCCTGAGAACATCAAATCAACAAGACCTAGCTGGGGTGTACTGCTTAATCGGTCGAATACACTCAAAAGAGTTGGATTGCAAGGTCAATCACGAGGCCTGTACCACGCTTCATAGTGCTGATACCCTACACAGCTAGATGCAGGGTAGACGTGGCTGCAATGAACCCGGGTCGTTCTTCATCAAGGTAGTAAAAAACAGCTGCACTCACAGACGAGTCTACAGCTGAATGGCCTTGACTGTTTGGAGAGACCTGATGGTGTGAATGTCGTTGAATTCGACGGGTTCTGGAGACGAGTTGATACTGCCACCCGGGTAATATCGAGCGGTCTCAACCCTTTGTTTGTTATTGTCGATGGACATAGGTGATCCTCACACCATGTGACATACCATCTTCTACCTCCAGGAGCCCCTGCTGTTCTTGGAAGCAGCGCTGACTGGCCGACACTATGCTAAACTATGCAAAGCCTGTGCGCCCGCCAAAGCAGTTCGTTGGTACAGACTCTTATCTCTTAGCCAGGGCCAATCTTAGGCATGTCGTGATGCTCGCTCAAGCCACTAAGATATCGATTCAGTTCTTCCACTCGTTCCTTATGTGACTTGATCCCTTCACGTTTCAGGCGTTCATCGAGCTGTAAACGGGTACGAAGTCAGTACATGGGACATCACAACCGTAGAAGGCGGCAGATAACACCATCATCACGTACCCTCTTCCGCCGCTGCTCCTGCCATTTCCTTTCCGCTTCGGTTTTGCCCCGATCTTTCCACGTCTCTCGGCCCTGACCTCCATCCTCTGCAGCGAGTTCTTGGTCCTCGTCTTTGAGAGCACTAGAAAGAGCTGAGCCCCCACCGACGGCTCCTTCCTGAATCTCGGGTTCACTGGCCGTTACATTCGAGTCCTTCGGTTTGGACTTTTTTTTCTTCTTGCTGACCTTCGAGTCGCCGGATACTGGAGGGCCGCCTTTGAGTTTCAATCTTCCCGTGGAAGGGACTGCAGTATACTCCGACGAAGGCATGACACAGCGCGATTATAAGCGGCCTGTGAGTGAAGTTACACTGACATTTGAATCATGATTACCAAACCGGATCCGCTGGATTATTTGCATGGTTGTTTGCGACACTTGTGGCGGAATCAGTTTCCAGGAACTCACATGGGGAAGCTATGTTGATGTGGGGAAGACAGCCTACTACTAGTACAATGCTGAATGATATCTAAACCGAGGAGAGAATGCAAGGTAGATTTTAAGTTATCAGGCTGTATGATTATCTATCTTGATATTATCTTCGTATAGGAGATGCTGACCGTCAGGGATGGCGGGATAATTTGCATCAAGCTGCAGCAGCATATGGTTTAGCCGCAATACCTTCGATGTCCACGTAACCATATTTCTCCATCTTCTCGGCATCCTCCATCATTCCCTGCATCCACTTCTGGACGCTCTCCTGGAAGACCTTGACGTTCTCGTCCGAACTGAGATCAATGGGAGCTCTATCCAGACCGATTTGACGAATCTGGGTCCCCGCTGCCACATTCGTGGATCCAAAGTCACTTTGGTCCAGCTTCTGCTCAATAGCACCAGTCTTGACCTTACCTTCCAGAATGTCACGAGCGAGGTTTGGCTCTTGGCAGAGAGGCCGAGCAAGGCCGACGCCATCAACAGTGTCGAGGGCTTTCACCATGGCCGCAACAGTGCGCAGACCCCCGGTGACAAAGACCTTCGTCTTCTTCAAGGCTGGTACAATTTGCTCGGCAAAATCAAGGAAGAAAGCCTCACGCTTCTTGCTGGATTCGCGCTTGTGCTCAAACGCTAATGATTCGTAAGTGCCCCCAGACAATTCAACGAAGTCAAATTGCGCATCGGTCTCCAAGGCCTTGCAAAGATCTCGACACTCTTCGGTCGAGAAACCCTCATCCTGAAACTCCACCGAGTTTACTTTGATGCCGATGATGAAACCCGTCGAAGCTGGTAGCTTTTCCCGAATTGAGCGACCGATTTCGACAATGATTCTAGACCTATTCTGCAGTGAACCACCGTAAGCATCGGTGCGCTTATTGGTAGTTTTAGAAAGGAACTGGGCGAGTAAATAGCCATGTGCACCATGGAGCTCGATACCATCGAAACCGGCTTTGTGAAGATACTCCGCAGCATGTGTGAATGCTTGTGTAATTTGTTTAATTTCGTCGAGTGATGCGGCATGGGGTTTTGCGAATTTCATGCCCATCACCTCCTTATCTAGATGTACATCAGATGCAGAGACTGGATCGTTCTGTAGGCGTGCTTCAACTTGTCTTCCTGGATGTGAGAGTTGAGCGACCATCAGGCTGCCATGTGCCTTGCCAGCTCTGGCAAGTTCCTTGAAAGCTTCGAATCTTGGACCGGAGAACGGTGCATCACCGTAAGGGATGATAGGGTTGCCAGGCGCTTCCAAATCCCGTGGATTTATCATCACATTTCCTGTAAGTATAGTCCCTATACCACCCTCTCCCCATCTCTTGTAGGCATTAATCAATTCCTTAGATGGAACACCCCTTTTGCTCAAATCTTTCGGATCCCACGACGAGAGACGCTCTGTCATAGCGCCTTTGAGGAATCGATTCGGGGCTGTTCGATTGCTGAAGGAATAGTGGAGGGGTTTACCCAAAGGGGAGGGGTCAACCTGCTCGGATCCATACCGTGGTGGCGACATTTTCGTTATACGCACTTGTAGACCGAAACCTGAAAGCGTTGAGGTAGTAGATAAAATCGCAAGATGGATAGTTGTCTAGAATGACTTGCAGCTCAATGGCAAAATGGAAGACAAGAATGGACGAGTATATGAAGACCTTTGTCAAGTGTATTTGTATGCAGTTGCAGATGTCAAAATAACAAAGCGTTGCTACAGAAAAATGTCTTGACGAAAGAGATCAATCCCACCTTAACGTCATTACTTGTCCGTCGGCGGACCGAAGGTTCGGGGATAGAACAGCGTAGGACTCATTGACCATGTGCGGAGAGCCATCTCTAGGATTCAGCAGTCATGAGATTGCCCTGGCCCGGCAGTTAATGCATCTAGAAGAATCGACACTGGGAGCGTTAATCAATTACCAAGCCCAGAGTTTTATCTTTTTATCTTTGATGTTGATTTCAAATTTGTATATCTGAAAGACGGGCAAGTGTTTCGGCAATCGGAATAGGATTAGATGACGTTTGATATCTGGACTAGCGGCCGCATCTTTCGGACCCTCAGCAATTGGTCAACCTAGCCGTCCCCGCCGTGAGGCTGTCATGATGAGCACTGATATAAACGTAAATCGTCTGTCTACAGTATAACAATCGATTAATCTCCAGAAGCCGTTGTCGTAGCTGCTCGACACTTTGAAACATCTGAGAACCTCGTATCTCAAAGACTGTCTCCTTTGAAAGCGATGCTTAAGGTAACTCCGTTAGATGCTACGTGGTCCCTACATGCGGAAAGGATTTGAAGTGATTCCTGTTGCCTCGTAAGAGTGCGAGTTGCATCGGCGATGTGCATTTCAACTCAGGACTATCGCTAACCTAGGAGACTTAAGATGAATTGTCTCCTTTCGAAATCAATCGTTCCATCGCAAGAGACATGTCAGAAGTGTCTCCGGAAATATGTATCATATGATCTTCGTAACTCCAGACTATGCTGTCAAAGCTTTTCAGATTCCTCCAAGATTCTCTAGATCCCTGGTGGAGGTCCTTTGGTACCCTCAACTCCCTGGCGCCCTATTCCACTCAGGTCCGGGTTGGACGTGCTCTGGGGTTCTCTGAGTCCAGCTGAAGCAGCGTCACCCTTGCTAATGTCAGTTGCTTGGGCTCCCGATCCAACGTTGACTGTGTTTGCGTCCATGGAGTTCCAGTCCGAAGCGGTTGGTGGTTGATCTGGGAGAGGAAGGCTGGCTTGAACACGATCGATTGTCTCTTGCTTGCTCTCAGTCTTGGTGTCGACGATTGACTGTATCCAAGTCAGCTCATTTGTCTCTTCGGCATAGCTCGTCACACAAGGACATCGGCTGTGATAATTACCTTTAAGATGCTCGGGTCAGAGCCTGCTGGCACAGCGCCGCCGTGCTTGCCGGACTCTTTGGACTCATCCTTGCGGAGGTCTTCGCGGGTAGTGTGGAAAGTTGCGTCAGACATGATTGCAAAGTGATATTTGACGGTGATGAATGATTATTGGAAGAAGTTCTCTATGAGATGGACTGTGGGATAATAGAGAAGGAGGAAAAAGTCTATGAGTGAGTTCTGAATTTAAGAGACAGAATTTGGTGAAGCTCGATAGTGTGAATGGCATTTTGTTCCTGGATTTCCTTGCTACCTGGCTACTGACGCAATAGGGTTCTTCAACCCCTCCACTCTCCTACCTTCACATACCATTATGGAGGCGATGATCGATCATACTGTAGGTGAAAAAGCCTACTGAGATTACCTACCGTTCCCTACCTCACCTACTGGAGCATCCAATACGTTCCTGTGGCATCACATAAAAACCGGTCCACAATGCAATCATCATACCGTAGTCTGAATTGATTCGTTGTGACTCCATAATATTCTACATACTATGTAGTAGTACTACGTAGTACATAGTAACGTAGATGACCTTGCTGCAGTACTACGTAGTAGTTCGCCCGTTTGGCCCCAGATGGTCAATAGATGAGATTTTAACAGAGCCCTTATGACGTCGAATGTCGAAATCAAAATCGGAATCGAAATCCTATCCCAACGGTTGTGACTGAAATCTCAACCCCACTTGGAGTCTCACAGGGAGAAGTCAGGGTACGTTTTTGGTTGTATTTCATGGGCTCCCTTCTTGCAATCGAGATCAATGTTACACAGTCTCTTTAGGACACCCAAGTGTCTTGTCGCAGAATTATGCATGTCATAGGAACTTATTGCGTACAGAGAACTGTAGAATACTGCAAAGGACGTGGGCTCCGCTTTCTAGATGATGCGATGCTAAACTCGGTATTTCATTGGTCGGAATTAACACCCGTACCGATAAGTCCTTATCGCCTGCATAACCCTCAGCCTTAAGGAGGGGCAGTCGTATTTTCCCAACTTGCCATGTATCATACCTATGTAGATGAAAGCCCTTCCTCGTCGATCATGACTTCAATACCCTGGTTTAACCCTGCTAATGTTCATTTACTCATGCCGATTCGTCGGTGTTCAGAGTTTGGTATGGGTGATCAGTATCCAGACCCTTTTGTGTCTTGGGTAGACCTGCGTCTGCTGCATCTCCCATTGACTGCTTTTGTAGCTGGGAAATGCCTGCACGTCCGGGGTCATTCTTGCTGCCAATATCGGTCGTAAAGCTTGCATTTGGTGCATCGTCGTTAAAGCCTCCCTCCGTGATGTTGTTGCCCTTTGGCTTCCCGCTGGCCTTATCTTGTAGATAGAGGTCTTGGACATACGATGGGGCGGGTTCGCCGTTCGAGCCTGATGTATGACCGCTTGAACCTAAGCCAGTCTCGTAGACTCCAGAGCCACCGCTGCGTTCTGATGATGGTCCACCCGAGTATCCTTGATCTGACGTCGTACCACCAAAACTTGCTCCGCCAAGGGAGCCATCTGGCCGTGCAGAAGAATTCGAGGTTGGAGGAAGCGTTGTTGCTCCAGAAGTATCCGTATTATTGAAAGTTGAATTGCTGCCTGATACATCTTGTGTGTATTGGTCAGGGTATGCTGACGACTCGGCTGCTAGAGAATCTTTGGCAATAGCACCTGGGCCCTCTTGAACAGGTGGAGCAGGTGTGGAAGTATTCTATTGTGCATGTTAGCCAAGTGCCATTGATTCGAGAGAACAAGCTGGCTCTGCTCCCGAGTTATGGCGCAGAGTTGATTCGAGCTTGGAAAGTACTCACTTTCGTGCCGGTTGGCGTGTTGCCGATGGGCTTTCCTTGGTACTCCATCCTGAATATTGCTTTATTCGTTCGTGATTATATGACTGAGAAAGCTTGGAAGGAATTGTTCGATACACTCTAGAATGTTTTCCGATAGAAGATAAATCATACAATATGAGGTGGAAGTCGCCTTTTAAATTCACCTAATGCACCTTGATGAAAGGTGATGTAACGTGATGTCACTCAAGCACAATATTGTAATCAACCCTCCCGGACAAGCATCTCCTGGACCAGAGAGATTTCAATCATGAAGGCGAGAATGGGCCCACTCAAAGCGAGCACGGCATTACAACATACCATGGTAATTAGCAGATCGTAGATGAGATGTGGGTGGTGGACCGAGTGTCATTTACCGTAGTACTTGCAGGGAGCCTCCCAGGGATTGATCCGATAGTAATGGCTGGCTGCATTAGAGCTATTGAAGCTTGCGCGTTGCATCTCTTTACAATTACCTGCACACTTGTCCCGTACATAATACCTACAAGATGCTAAGCTGGTGACATGTATTCAGAGCTCTCTACGCACCTTACTTCCTTAATGTGCTTCATGACTCGGCTCTCTTTGACATGATGTGAGATTCATATTATTTTGTTTTGGGATTTGCTACTGATACCGTAGTGACTCATCAATACCTGAACCAAGAAAATCCTGCGTTTGTGATTTTTATCTCAGAGCCTTCCTCGCGAAGGTTGGGAGGATGAAGGCTGCCCGATGGATGTCCTGATTGTAATATCTGCAAAGCTTTTCCTCTTCCTCTGATGACCAGCTCCTCAACGGTTCCTTCAAATCTCTCTCTGGATCCTTGCAGCAGACCATGAAGCCAATCTGACCAGATGGATATGTTGGGATAGTCGTATAGGCATACTCAACGGTAGGGAAGACCTCTTTGCATGACTTCTTGAGCTGTGTGATAAGCTGGAGATGTAACCATTGATTCTCAGCTGTGGAAATGAACGCGTTAGCAGCCTGTTGGGGGGGAAGCATATGCGAAGATCAATTTAAAAACCGCGAGACACATAGGAAATAGGGTACAGAAGGAGATGCAGAACCCGATTCACCGGACATGACATCGAGTTTTGCGAGATAGGAAGAACAGAATGAAAACACAAGTTCGAAGACAAAAGGAAGGGTGCGCACAACCCTGTGTAGTAATAACACCACCCTCTTTCAGTGCTCCATGCAGCAGTTCGAAGTATGGCTTCTGGAAAAGCGATTCCGCTGGTCCTTCTGGGTCACTGCTGTCCGTGATGATGACATCAAATTCGTTCTTGCGATCAGCCAGAAATTTAAAACCATCACCGATGTGAACGTCGACTGCAGGATGTTGGAAGCCAATGCTCATGCCTGGAAGGTATTTTTTGCTGACACGTGGTACGGCCTCATCGATGTCGCAAAGGATGGCCTTCTCGACAGTGTCGTGTTTAACGACCTCACGGAGTACGCCGCCATCTCCACCACCAATGACGAGGACGTTCTTAGGGTTGGGGTGCGAATTCATCGCAAGGTGCGTGATCATCTCTTGGTAGCTGCGCGCAAGGGCAATTAGTTGCGGAACTCAGACTGCAGACGAGGAGCACTTACGAGAACTCATCACGCTCGGTGCATTGAATAACGTTGTCTAGAACCAAAACATTGCCGTAGTCGCTGCTCTCGAAGACGAGTACATCTTGGTATTTCGACTTTTCGTGGTGTAGGACTTGATTGACCTTCAGAGTCATGGCCTGGCCTGGCCACATGTCGGAGATCTCGCGAAACCATCCATCTGTACCCACGTCACTTGTCAACACTGCGCCTGTCACCAAGCGTTATCATTGCTTTGCATACCTTTGATGGTGGGGTGGACGAGTTCGCTCATCTTGTGAAATTTGCGATATGAGAAGCTTCTTCTTGTTAATGTACTGGATGACGTGGCAAATAGACCAGATGATGCTGAAGATCTACTGAGATAGAAACACCTGCGGAAATAGAAGAGAGACACGTTGGTATAAGACCGCAGAGAAATTTGCTGCCCAACAGGAACTTTCCACTGAATCGAACACAATGCGTAAAATTTTATGGAGGGGTCTCGATTTCTCCCTCACGAGGGGCAGACGATCGCGCAAGTCCCGCAACTGCTTCCCGCCTTGCTTCTAGTGTGATTCCGAGGCTATACTAACTAAGGCAATTCCAGGGGTAGAAATTGCTTCTGACAGAGTGAAGCCTCCACCAGGTTGAAGTACATTGACGCAAGGTCTTTCTTTTGCACACTGTGTAAACACAACCTTGCTTGGTTTTCCAAATGGTTGCGATCGTTACTCAATCCCACATTAACAAGCGAACTCACTACCTGCTGCTAATTTGACCCAACATAAGACACAAAAGCAACGCTAGCGTTTTCGCCCAGCAATGAGTCAACATGCGCATAGTGATGCACATACCTACTGAACAAGTACTGTTCGTGATGGAATGATACCGTGGTAATACATGATGCGTCATCGACCGCCTATCTTCTCCCCTTCTTTTTGCTGGCAACAACCTTGAAAGCAGCGTTACTAGCACTATCATCCTTCTTTTCTGGGCCTTTCTTAGCGACCTCGCTCCAGCCACCATTACCCATGCCCGCCGCACTGTGTGCTCCATTGGGTATAGGAGTACCCTCAACGACACCTTTGTCAGCCAGCTTGCGTTTTCGGACAAACTCCTCGGCAAACCGACGACCGTCTAATGTTTGACTGTTGGCATAAACAGAATCGCTGATGATCTCTGTTTCATTTGGAAGAATGAGAAGTGATTGGACAAATTCATCGACTAAACTAAATTAGCACGTGTAGCAAATGCAGAAAGCGACTATCACTTACCGTTGATACCACTTGCCAAACCCTTACCGAGTTGAACTTTAGCCCATTTCATCAGCTCTTCTGTTGCTTTGCTCTGAGAACCAGATTGCGACGATACAATACTTGGAGCTCGTGGGGCAGCAGGTCTGGGCTTGGTCTGCACAGGTACGGTTCCGCTTGCTGTCCTTGGAGTCGGACCTGGAGTGGCAACAACCGTTGCAGGGGCCTTGACTCTTCCACCTTGTCCAACTGTGGTCCAGGCACCACTGGTGGCAGTAGCTGCGGGTGAGGTGGTAATTGGGACAACCTTGCCAGCGAGCTCGGCATATCGTTTACCACCTATAGCATTCGTGTTGCCTCCGATTGCAGCCTGCTGTGCTGCTGCTGCTGCGCTTGCGGCCTTATGTTTTCGTGATTCCTCCTCCTTTTGAATCTGAGCAAGTGTTTTCTTAGCATTTGCCACGGGAGTTACGGCTTTGTTCGGGCCAGCCTTAGCCCAAACAGAGCTTGGAGTCACTGGTGTAGTCGGCCCATTTGCGTTTGCCCAAGTGGAGGTTGAAGGAAGACCCGGTGCGGGCTGTTGCACCGAGGCAGCCTGTCTGGCCTCAAAGTCTGCTTGCACACGGCGAGCTGCGGCTGCCAATTCCTCGGCCTTAGCTGCTTTCCTAGCTTCCGCCTCCTGAATTTCCTTCAAAGATGGACCCTTAGCTGCTTCCGCTGTCTTATCAGCCCACGGTGCAAGAGTGGTCGTCGGAGTCTCCGATGGTGTCTGGGTCTGCGATCGAGATTCAGCAACGAGGGTGTCTGCAACGTTATGATGTCGCTTTGCCGCTGGAGCAGGAAGAGGAGACGCAGATTGAGGAGGGGGCACAATGGACTGGATTGCGTCGCTCTTGATTGCCCAAGCTGACGGGGCTTGTTGCTGCTGCTGCTGTTGCTGCACATCTTGCGCTTGTTTTGAAAGAGAAAGCATTTCAGGTTCTGGTGATTCTTGTGGCTCTTTTCCTTCGAACGATGATGATGATTTTTGAGCTAATGCTCGCTTGGAACCTCCATCTGGGCGCGTACGTGCACCGCCAATTGGCACAGTAGATGGATCTTGACCCACTGGAGCACCCGAGTCATCGTCGAACTGAGATCTCAGATCGTGAAATTCGTTCAGCCTGTCATCGTTTTGGAATCCGGACAGAGGGTCACCTCCGAGTTTCATAAATTGGTCTTGCTCGGCCTGTAATCTTGCGCGATCCTGTAACATGTTGCCGATGGGCTGCTGAAGAGGCCCCTCAGGCGCCCGGCTGCTGAAAGGGCCTCCCCCAAAAGGGTGTTGTCCTCGACTTAAAGTCATACGCTCGAAGAAAGGTGGTAATTCGTCGACATCGGTTCTACCTGATTGTCCGCCAAAAGGGGCTTGTTGAGGGTGTCTTAGTGGCTCCGGGAATCCTGGCATAAGCGGAGGTTGGATCGGAGCCTGAATCGGGGATGGTTGAAAGGCAGAGGGAGAGGTCATGCTACCAAAGCTTGGTTGGCTATGGAGGCTATGAGCGCTCGAATGGTGTTGTAGCCCATGTTGAAGCGAATGCGGACCGCCCTGTAGAGCCATCTGTTTCATCAAGACCTGTTGCTGTGCTAGGTGTTCCTTTTGCCTAGCCATAAGATATTGCTCCTCTTGCTTACGTCGCTCTAGTGCATTTTGTTGATCAGCAGTCAATGTCGTGCCGAAACTGGGAAAGCTAGTAGCAAATGGAGGCTGCGTTCCGCTGCCTTGGGGGACACCTCCAGAAACAGATGTACCACCCGCCCATGGATGGCCTGACGGAGGGGCTGGACCATGGGGAACTCCTATTTGCGGAACCAAAAATGGTTCTCGGGAATTTCCAATACGACGTACGAGCTGTGCTAATGGTTCATAGTCTAGCTCTTCCACCTTTTTCACTTGGAGTTCCGCCGTAAAGAAGCCAGCCTTGAACCAGTCGTGCATTTCTAGACCGGTCCACGGGCCTTGAACATTGCCTTGAGGATCGCGATAGATCCACCTCATTCTATCTGGCATAACCATTTGCCTCTGCTGAGAGGCTGGAAGCTGACTCGAGCCTGGAATCTCGTTGAATGGGCCAACATTTAGGTCCGTGTTCAGTTGAATGTCAGCAGGGCCAACCTTTGACATAGCGCCAGATCCTGGAGCCGACGGCAGTTGGCCGTAGGCAGACGATTGTGCATATTGGTATCCAGGTTCTGCAGCACTTTCACTTTCTGACCCTTGAGGTGCAGCACCTGCATCGCCAAAGAACGCACCTGTACCAGTGTCATGTTGATCGGCGTCTTTCTTCATCCCAAGGGGCCCGTCCCCGGACGCATCCATACGATGGCCTTCTCGCATCTGATCCTGCATAGCTTGAGGGAACAGGGAACCCATCTTACTTGAAGAACGACCAAATGTACCAGTATTGGATCCAAAGAGACCGTTCCCACCTAGACTCGGCGACTGAAGCTCGCCAAACATCGAGTTTCCAAATGCACTCGGAAATCCAGATCGATCTTTTGTTGGAGTACCCGTAGAACCAATCGGATCGCCTGACCAAGATGGACCTCCAATATTTGGAAGACCACCAAAAGCCGAAAAGCCTCGGCTGGGCCCGGCACTCGATGTCTGGCTCCTATCATCAAACGCATTCTTTCCCCGGAGAGATCCAAATGCATCAACGCTTGAATCTTCTCGAAGAGACCCAAGGGTGGAAAAGTCCAAGCGACGGACGTCTGACATATCTTGACTATCATCGCCGACATTGCGATGATCACCCTCAGGGCTTTGATATGGATTTGTCACGGTTGGACTTGTCGGATCTTGGTTCGGGTTACGAGAAGGAGTCTGCTGGTGAGGATGAGTTGCCACGAGATTGCGGATCGAGTCACTGAAAGCAGAGAAGCCGATATCACCCCCAACCTGACTTCTGGGATCGGTATCAAAACCCGGCGCGCCTGAATGTGGGATATCATCCGCATATGGATTGGTGTCACTGCGATTCTGGCGTGGCTGACGCGCACCTGGCCACCCCTGATCAGCCTCGCCGGTTTCATCTTCCGTCAATTTTGCCAAGTTGTTCCCAGGCTTTTCAGACGCGCCCGATGTAATGTCCTCCGAGCTGGCTTTCGATAGAAGACCCTTGAAGCGACTCTCTCCCCGCAAGCTACCGAATCCAGGTCGCTTATCTTTTTCATTAAGTTCGGGATTTGCTGCTCCACTGCCCAAAGAGAAATTACCAAAAGCACCCATACCACCGAAGGTAGCGGAATGTGGAGCAGTTGGCCATGGCGACTCGGGAGCATTAGGTCCAGCACTCAGCGGACCTCCTGTAGCCCTCCTCTTGAGGCTGTCGAAAGGACTACTCGTCTCCTCACGTATTGTCTCATCCTTGGCTTTGGAGGTTGATTTGCTATCAGAAGTTGGGTCCTTTACGTCCGTCTTGCGCCTTAGGAGAGCCGCAGGAGGCGTACTCGTATTCACTTCGTCTCGGAAGAACCTCGTATTGCCAGTTGGTGAGAGTGGATTTGTTCCTGAAACTGAGTCGCCTGTCTCTCTACGACGTGGTCCCGGCCGACCAGAGTGCGGCGAATTGTTGTATGGGCCACTCTGTGAAATTGAGGTCTTTCTGTTTCCAGTGCCTGGGGTTCCATCTTTTCCGCCAGTCAGCGCCTTCAACGGGGAATTGACAGAGGTCGAGAAAAACTGCAATAGTCAGTTCAAGGTCTAGATTAAGATCATAACAAGTCTCCTACCTCTTTCTCCTCGTCTGTTATGTCCGATAAGCCTAACGGTTGAACTTTTCCATCGTGATCCCAACAGACATCCGGTCCTGTAATCTGTTCTTTGCCATCCTCTCGTTTCCCCCAAGAGGCCGCCACACCATTCTTGGGCTCTGTTGGGCTCCACGGGCCAGAAAACAGGCTGGGCAGGTTATTGCTCAAGCTGCCTGTATCTCGCTGATTCTTGTAGATACTAATGAGCTGTTCCTTGCTGTATCGCAGGTCATTACTGGTACCGTTGCGATAAGGTCCTTGGTAATTCGAGTTCATGTGTGGTGGGATATACGCGCCACTAGTGCTTGAAGGTACCGCCGAGGACGGTTGTGAAGTATCGCGAGAATGGGACATGTTGGTGGCGAGTGATGGCCGGCGGAATGTTTGAGTGGCTCCGTTTGTGCGGCTGCGAGACCTAGAAACCTCATGTCAACAGGCCGAGCAGCATATACTTATTGCAGGGCTAGCTATGGCTACTTTCGAGGGATAGTGGGCAACACAGGGCGGAATTGGAATATTGAAGGAACATACCATTCGCCGCCGGTACTCCCTTCCCTCCTATTCCCACCACCGTCCTGTGCATTTCCTGCAGCTGCAGAAGCAAATGATGATGTTAACGGAGAAGGCATCTTAATCTATGTTGTGTGACGGGAGTCTGACTACGCCGTTGCGATGTGGTCGTGTACGTGATAGAAATTCTTGGATCGTCGGCGCGAAGGGAGGATTTTTGCGATAGTATGAGCAATTTCGGGGGTTAAGTTGTCGGGTGTGGAGGTGGTGCTTGTTATGCAATCGCTTTCGTTTCAAGAGGTTCGTCGTAAGAAAAGAAATGGGTCAATAACAGTATTGAGGGAGTCGTTCAAGCGCAAAAGGCCAAAAAGCGAAGAGGAGAGGTTGATGCGTGTGGTGAAGTATTTGGAGATCTTTTTTGCGCTTGATCCAGGAACAGCTTTGCACCTGAAGACGCCAGCGGCCGATTTCAGTCACTACTTAACAGTTATTGGCCTAGGTACCTTAGACGATACCTTACCTTGATAATTATATCGACTTTGCGGTCAGCCAAAACCCCATTCCGCTTTTCCAACATCTCTCCCTTAAACATCCCTTCTTCTGCGGCTGGCAAATCCAGCATTCATTGCAGTCGCCAACGTGTCCAAGAAACCGCCTTGACGTTGCTTTGATGCTCTTCGTCTCTGACCAGCTCTCTGTGGTCTACTTCTGGAGCCATTACCTCTGTCGGTGGTTTGAAGATGGATCAAACCAGGTAAAAGTCGTATCTCACCGCCTCTATTCTCGTCCTGCTTTTGCCACGCCGGTCTTGTCCTGCAGACATGGAACGTTGCAGCGAACGGCACGTGTGGCCTAGGTTCCTTGAAAGCCAGGATCGAACGATGCTACAAATAGTATTCTTACCATTATACGATCCGGACTAGTACAGCTTCTCTCTTTATCGATGCTGACTTTCACTCATCTCTGCTGCCTGCTGCCATAGATATTACATGTCGGAGCCTACAGGGAGATCCGTGGCATCTATCTGAGCTTACAATATTCTTTCGATATTGACGAGCACGATACGTATTTGGGGTTTACTAACGATATTGGCCATCCAATTCAGAATCATGAGGAGAGCATACGGAGAAAGTTGTACAAAATGTATCAAAATGTGATCTGCTATCATAATGATCTGGATGACTGTGACGTATTGACGTTCTTGTAGCCTTCCATGATGTTGTTAATCCCGCGAAGGAAGACGTCCTTGAAAGCATACCCATTATGGCATTCCGGACTTAGTCGCAGGCATTCACACAATGGAATAATTCAGAGCACGATACGTATCACAGAGAGAACAGATGTCTTATCTCCTTTCTTCGCGCAATGGGCCCGTCTCACCAGTTGTGAGAATGCTAATACCTCCATGCCCATCGCCATTAGAATTGGAAGCTGGTCCATACGAGAAAGTGTCTGGATCGTGGAGCCGACGGAGTGTATCGTCACGCCAAAGAGACTCAGATGGTTCACGGTGAGCACTGACTCGATCACGCTCACATACTACGGCGACAACTGTCAATACTTCTGTCTGAGGCACGTTGGAGTGTGATAAGAGGTTGATGTTCTCCGATCATAGGTTGAACTGATACACTGCCTCAAGAGTTATATGGTTTGGAGATGCTAGGTTTAAAACCTCCTACGACCTGCAAGATGTGCGGGGCAGAGGTCAAAGAGCTTGCTGTATACAACAATGTTCTTGCTGTGACTTTGCAAGTGTGAGGGGAAATGATGGCTCAACAGAATTCATAAACAAACCCAACGTCCGAGGACCCAGATTTGGGCTACTCACTCAAAGAATACCAATCGTGCTGCAGATCCGACGTGTCAGTCGAGTAAGATCTCTCTCACAGACTCAAAATGCGATCATCTCGTCAGAGTTTAGGAGCGTGCTATCTACCTGGATGAATCCAACCTGCGAATATGAACATCTTGTTGGTATCTATCAGCACGGACTCCCTTACAGACCCTCAATCCACCTTGAAAAGGTTTCCCACTTCAGCCTTTCGATATATCCTTCACATATACAACACGTCTCTGATACATCAAGGAAACGTAGTCTCTCATTCCCCAACTCATCCGGAGAGAGCCATACCTTAAGGCGTACAACATCCAGCGGAATCGGTCGTCCTCTCTGGGGTTAACTGCCCCACAAACGTCGTCCAACCCGGGAACCCCAATCTTGCGCATGAACCCTCGATTCCTTCCCCGCATTGTTCTCCTATCCAACATGTACTGTAATTAATTACCTAGGTGAGGCAATTAACTCATGTGTAGCTTGCCAATAACTTATATAAAGAGGATTACCTCGGCAAAGTCTCCAGTCCGCCTAGGTACTGTTATTAGATACGAAGTACTTCCCTTCCCATCCTTTCCCCAGGTACATGTCAGAAAGAAACCAACGCCCCATGGTTTTGCTAGTGTGACTGATACCAAACTTACGCTTGCTGACTGACTCGGAGGGATATCGAGCCGGAGCTTGTTGCTTATCGATATATATAATAATTGGATGTTGAAAAGGGTGATTACAAGAGCTTCCCTTCAATCCTCTTTCTCTTTCTGTTCGATAATCACCTTGGAAGCATTAGTTCTAGTCGCTGGGAAAGGGACCTGTTTGGAGATTGGATAGAACTGCCAGGTTCTTAAGAGGACTTATTTACATTGCAAGAGCTTGAGGGTCGATTTCGCTATCCTTGATTCATTCGAGGATCTGTACCACATAACAGAGGCAGTCACAAACACAGCGCTCGTTGATTACCTGGTTTCATCAAGATGCCAAAATCCATCTCCATCGCCGGGCCACCGGGCAAGCCAGGAGAAGTTTACTACCCGCTCACCATCAATGACCAACCTGCCTCTACTCCCAGTGGCAGCGAACTCCTCATCTCCATGCGCGCTGTAGCCCTCAACCATCGCGACCTCTTCATTTGCCAACATCTATACCCCGGCACCACATTTGCTCCCGTACCTCTGGGCGCTGACGGCTGCGGCATTGTTGTGTCCTGTGGCCCAGATGCTGATGGATACTGGAAAGGTAAGAGGGTCATGATCAATCCCGGCCTTGGATGGAGAGACGATCCACAAGGTCCGGAAGCTGAAACGGGTGGAACGTATCGTATCTTGGGCGGAACGAAGTTGTATCCCCAAGGTACGTTTGGGGAAGTTTTCCTCGTGGACCAATCTGAAGTGGAGATTGCCCCAGAGCATCTCAGCGATGGAGAAGCTGCATCAATTCCGCTCACAGGACTGACGGCCTGGAGAGCTTGTGGGGAGGAGAAATTGGGGGCAAGGAATCGGGGAGAGGGTAAGGACGTGCTTGTTACCGGAATTGGAGGAGGCGTAGCACTCATGGCACTCGGCTTCCTCGTGAAAATGGGGACCAGAGTCTGGGTCACGAGCGGGAGTCAGGAGAAAATTGACAAAGCAGTCAATGAACTTGGGGCTTCAGGAGGTGTAAATTACAAAGAGCATGGGTGGGAGAAGAGATTAATAGAACTGGTCAAGGAGAAGAGCAGCGGCAAGAAGGCCTTCATCGATGGGATCATCGACGGTGCTGGTGGTGATGTTGTAGATAAAGGCTGGAAGATTCTAAAGGTGAGGAACGGACAATCTGTCATTGCACATCTCTCTCTCTCTCTCTCTCTCTCTCTCTCTCTCTCTCTCTCTCTCTCTCTCTCTTCGCCAAAGCTCTAAGCAGAAGCTGATCATCCTTACTGAAGCCTGGAGGCGTAATCGTCGTTTATGGCATGACAGTAGCACCCAAGATGCAATGGCTCATCCAAGCTGTTTTGAAGAACATCGAGCTCAAAGGCTCTACCATGGGATCACGCAAAGAGTTCGGTGACATGATCTCATTCCTGCAGGAGAAGAAGATCCGTCCTGTGGTCTCCCGCACAGTGTCTGGCCTCAGCAATCTGCAAGGCATCGAAGGCCTGTTTGAGGATATGAAAAAGGGCAGCCAATTTGGGAAACTTGTGATCAAGATCAATGGAGACGAGCGGGTCAATGGTGGTGAGAATAAATTGTGAATTGGGCCAGGATGGCGGGTAGGTGTTGTTGGCAAATGCGATGGCACTGGATGGATAATTGTGGCTCACGTAGAGTATTGGGCAGAACTCTGGATAGAGTGCTTCGAGAATGTGAAAATCCAACTCTGTCCCAGCCCCCAGTGGTCCCAGGAAAAACCCTTGTCTGGAATAGATAAATTTCCACACACATACCTTTCGTTCAGGGCTTGTCATGCTTGAGGGTGACGTTCTCTATGCGTTGTTGTCATCCCGGGGATGTATCTGACCTACTGTATGTGTACAATTTTCCCTTCCTTGGTTGCCCTTGTTATACTCGTTCGATCCACATTCAGGAAACGTATATCACATTCTGGACGTTCGATGCAAGATACAATTGGCCGTATGCAGAGCTTAAGCACAGGACGAAATGAGGCGTCGAAAGGCAGGCATTACCCTGCATTGCATAGATGCCGCTTGAAGAGGTAGCTCTTCACGATCATCATTGGAGTTGTGAGATCAAGAAGCAGTGTAGGAGAGGGATGTGGTCACCTGACCCTGTGAGTAAATGAAAGTCGGTTGTTGGTACATTAAGTATAGTTCAAAGGTGTGCAACTTTGACTACATGCTGCCTGTTGTGCTGGTGTGAGTGGCGGAGGCAGCAGCAACATGCCCTGCGAGAGCTTGTAGACAGCTGTCAGACCATATACAAGATTAGTATCGCCTACTGTTTCTTGGACACTTCAAACGTTGCAATGTGAATGCTCAGTGAATCGATTAGAGAATGGCACCCTATACAATACGCCTCTTGTCCACTCGTATGTAACCAAGCTTCCAGGTTCTGACGGATCAGGCGGATGCAGAAAGGCCTCTGGAACGGTCGCAATCCGAATATGGCCCTTCTGCTGAAAGAAGAGTTTTCAACTCCCAGTAACATTAGAATTCAATGTTTTCCGAACCATAACCGCATAGCTTTGTTGAAACCGGTCAATTGTCCATCTCTGATGCCTTTTGTTGGTTGTAAATGTCGATCTTTGACAGCTAAGATATCGGAAAGATCTTGCAAGCTTCCATTAGCCACAGCAAGCATCCACCGCACAACAAACTACAGTACAGCGGCTTCAACGGGAATAAAATGTCGCAAGATATACTTTAGAGGTCACTAATTGGATCCCACCGTCGCCATTTATCACCTTTCGGAAATAATTCGTCGAGGAAACCTGATCTGTAATCCGATGGCCTGCTCCTCTGTGGTGCTTCAGCCAACCTTGTGCCTTGCAGGTTGCATATATTTATCTGAAGTGGCTTTGTACGACCGATAGTGTGGTCCATGCCCACGCTGTCCTCCTGTGTACGTACCTCGCAGCGACACGGAAGTGAGGGGAGTCCGAAAGAGGGAGAAGCATTCAATTGGTAATAAAGGCATGGCGATGTCCGATTGCCTTTCGGCAAAGTCTGGGACATACGATTGTCAGCATACGATCCTGAATGGCTATTAGTGAGGAGCACATTGTCCTACTATGTGTATCTTCAAAATCTCTCCGGCTACGGCACCATTAGATGCCGTTATACTCGAGAGCTGGACCGCATCACCCATTCATCTACAGCGGTAGTCTCTGGCCAATCAACCAGTGAGGTCAATATAACGACCAACGGCAAATGGACAGGTCATCTGCAAGGAACTCTGGCTGGCGCTTCTCTTCCTTTCTATGTTGTACTGTGTACAGTCGCTGCTCGCGGCTCGTAGCTAGTTGCAGCCATGACAGCTGCCTTCCCAATAACCTAAAATCATCACCGAGGTGCATGTCCAATGCAATGAGTCGATCTGGTGTTGTACGTACTACGTAGTAGTAGAGTATGGAAAAGCATGTAAGCGACTATCCCCAACCAATCACATTCACCTGAGGCTCCAGATTCCATTGTGTGGTCCATTGTACGGAAATGATGTTCTCGCACGAAGATGGCACCAATCCTTCAGATCTCTTCCAGACTTCACTCCTTCTGATAGCAGCACGGCAATACTGTAAGCAGCGATGATTGGTTGGCGACCATTTATATGCTCCGTTAATGAGGACGCTTTGTGACGGTGAGCGCTCGAAGCGATACTGCAGTATTCTACGGAAGCTGGCTCAGTCATGGGGGTAAGAAGTTTCTTTTACGGGGGTCTTCTTCGAGCCGTGAAATCGTTGGTCTACTACGTAGTACAGTAAGGCAGGGTGTAATTACGAATGGTAAGCGACGGGGGTTGTACTAGTACGATACGCCATAGTATGCAGGAAATACCTTACCTACTTCCAGTTATCCGCTAGAACCCGCCGATCCGTGGTTTATATTTAGTAACAGGATACATGAATATACTCAGTACCCTTCTTATGGTAAAGAGGTCAGAGAGACTGTGAGGTCAGATGCATAATTAAGGTCCACGTTAACAAGGTGCTGTATTAATATTGTACTACGTAAATACACGAGAAGTCATTGTGATGCCTAAGGCTCCCCCTTTAGTTTTGGCATCATGTGTTTCCGGTTCTGTGCTTTTTGGAACAATGCATTGTGGTCGGCCTACCATCTTCTACTGTCAATTGTAGTCTCAACAAAGGCTTTCAAAGAGCACAGCTGCGTAAGGTGGATTGGGATTCGAGTCCACGAAGTATATTGCTCTGAATGTTGCCCTCTCACTGTTTAGACCCTCGGGAAGGAGTATTGTTAATGATTTTCCGACGTTGTGAAGGACGCGCGTGTGTCTTTTTTTAGCTTTTAGGTGAGGAGTACCCTTGTCGGAGCTAAATCACACTGCCTAAAAACAAGCGAAGAGGCTGTGCATGTCAGAAAAGAACATCGAACTTCCTTTAGAAGCCATAGAGGCCTCCCCATTAGTGAACCATACAGTAAGCACAATGATCCCTATATGCGAATATCCTCACGAGACCTCTTGTACTACGGTACGATGGTATCCGCGGAGCCCATGAAATAGAAAGGGGACGAATTCAGTACGTAATCCTGGAGTAGATGAGCATGAAATGCTGATGGGCACATCGTCATCGACCCTCAGATAGAATTGACTCCCAGCCTCGCTACCTACTATGTACCTTCCTTAGGTATCATACTTATAGGTACCTATACCTGAGGGAGGTACCTTACAGGTAGGTAGGTTGTATGTACAGCATACAAGATATGAAATTACCTCTAAGCACTTGATAGAGTGGCTGAGCAAACTTGGGAGTTTCACGCTTGAGAGTAGAGACTCTGGCCTACCACGATGTCGTACCGGCCTGTACGCATGGTGATATAGACCGACGACATCAAGCAGACGTGAGGACCCCGTTCAAGTGTGAGGGAGGTTTGGATAAATGGATATGCAATTCAGTACGGAGGTACTCAACACTCAAATCCTGGGCGGTATGATTTACCTAACAAGCGTGTCGCATTCTGGGAACTACTGCGACCCAGTGGCGCGCGCTCTTTTCTCTCTGGTCCTGACTGGTCTTTCGGGACATGTCACTCCTTCCGGATGTTCTATTGAGCGCTCCGTCTTGCCAGCTCCGTGGCGTGGTAGACACTACAGTATGTGTCTATTTATTGCTACCTTACTCAAGAACTGAAGCTTGGCGTCTAAGAATGCTTTGCCTTCGCTTAAGCCGTGGTAACTTATAGACGTTACCGACCAAGTTCGATTGGGCTAAAGCTTACAGTGCCATTGTTGACGGTATTGGCGCCTACAGTAGGTGGGTTGAGCGATGATCGGGTTGCCATTGCTTTCTTCGGTCCTCCTGGCTTGGGCCAATACACCCGAACGTATGTATAGCTTCATGCCAACGACGCTCACCTATACGTCAAGGAGGATGATCTCCGGATAGAAAAATACTTAGAAATAGCAGGAGAATTCGGACCATTATTTACTACGTAGACTACGTCAGCAGCCGTCCGACTTTTTGGTGCATGAAATATGAAGAATATTTGAGGTAATCGAAAAAGACAGGTAGGGCGCTAGTAAGTTGAGGATGATCGCCTATTATCAACCTACTGTACAGTAACAATAGAAGACCTGTGCCCCCATCTGAGAATAGTGATGACACCTTGCTGCGCCTTTCGCCTTCCCGTAGAGGTCAACCCTTGGGAAGTCAGGCGATTCCTGAGTGAATTTAATCCCCACTCTTACGATACAGCATCACTTTTCAGGTTACCTACTGTATGTGATTAGCTATCACATTGAACGAGTAACGTCTATCGACGGTACAATTGTAGGCTTTCATGTAGTATGTACAATACCTTGTATGCCTCATAGGGGGCCTACTCCGAGAATGTAGTCATATACCTATTCTGGGACCGTGGTAGGCTTTTCGCTCCCAAAGGATGTGCATAACGAATTGATAGAAGAGAAAAGGAACACAATGGTCGGGCCACTCGAAACCAATGGATACCTCTCCTCGAAACCCTTACTCGGCAACCCGGACGATCCATCTCGAGCTACAGCACAAGAGGACGGGATATATCCACCTGATATTTACAATACAGTACGATTCGACCTGCCTATACATAGTATAGTTTCTCTACCCACCTATCCCCTTTGAAGCATCTATCCCCCATGACGACGCACCGCCTTGCCTTGTCATGGCCTTAATGGAAGCTTAGGACTTGCTGTTAGGGTCTGTCAGTGACCCTGCTTAACAACCTTTCTGTTTTGGTTTTGGGACCACTGACGAGGGACCCCCTCCCTGACCACCACTACACACCTTCAGGTATTTTTCAATTATCTTGCCATCCATGCCCAGGTCTGCTGGTCAACATATTCTCTCGTCTCGACTATTTTCCAAACTACACCCCGACTCAGATCATATTTCTATCACAACACACATTCGCTTGTATACACTCAACCTTCGGATCGCAAGAACTCACTCGCTGGTTCTGCATCTCGTCGCTCGCTCAGAAGGCAGAAGGAAAACTTTGGATATTATTACCTTTTAACTACAACTCTCGCTCCACATCCCCACGTCACCAGTTCCCTGGCCGCCCGCAATTTTTTTTGGTTGAACATCCAGAAAGATCCGGACTGCGGCAATTCCACCCTTTGCTTGACCAACAAATCCCCGGACAACGGCGATTAGATTGTGTGCAAACACGTCTCTACGCAACGATTCCCTCGCTACAAATATACTTCACCGTTGCAGAATCGTCAAGTATTTCAATCGAACTTGACGAAGCATCTCAACTTTCGTGGTCCTTCCCCAGTTTCGCCAAAGTATACCTGTCTTGGCAGAGGCCCGCATCTGCCTAGGTGCTCGAATTCAACACTGCAGGTTTGAAGAAGGAACAGGAGCTAGAAACAGATCAAGGGCTGTTGAAAGGAGAGAATATAGGATAGGAGCAATCTGAAATAAAATTGCAAGGTCAGTGGTCTTGCCCTGTTCTGGCGCATGCTCCCGCTTGGGCTTCCATGTTCTGGCAGCCCTTCGGCCATAGCAATTGTCTCCCTTGCATCTACGAAAAACCCTCTGTACCTGGCTTTGCCGTCACGGCAGATCATACCATCATCCAGCCTCTTTGCCTTGATTCCTTGCGGCGGAAAGCTTTGATTGACCAGCCTATAGTCCAGATCTACTCTCCACTTCAGTTGTCCGTCCATTCGACCTTGTTCCAGGGCAATCTGTTCTATCAAGATTCAAAAAGGCCTTGGCTGCCTCTTTCTTTGTTCTTTTGGTGAGACTCAATCATTTGATCCTGCAGTTGTCCTTTAGTGAGTTGAACTGATCAATGTGGTAGATCGTCTTAATCTGTTCGACATTGTCCACATTCGTTTTAAGCTGCTTCATCTTCCCGAGACTCGACCAATTACGGTAGCCGACAGACCGATCTTTCAAGCCTCATCACGACCGAATCTCAGAAATTCTGGGTTTTTGGGTCAGCCTTCCGTTCGTGAAACAGAACCTTTCCAATCTTCCTGCCGGGAGGTCCTCGCCGTCGTCGAAAACCCAGACATTTACCCTCCAAAGGTTGAGCGTCTGGTTAGGAACTATTGGCCAACAGAGACTGATTTCTCTGGATGTCTTGCGCACGATCGATCAGCTTTCAACTATTTCTGAGCGTGAACATCAATTAATTTGGTGCCTTTTTCGTCATTCGTTTTGATTTTCAGGAAGTCTTAAACAGCTTCCTCCCACGCTCGCTTTGCACCGGTCACTCGCTTAGTGCTTTTCAATTTTCAAACATTCAATCTGGCTTACTCAAAGTTGCCATATTTTCAGGTGAGTCCCCCCAGCAGAGACCTTGTCTTGATTATCTTTTTTCCTCCTGGTCCTTGTACACCTTGAGGCATTCTCATCGCTTGCATTCTGTTGAGTCCAACGTGCGGCAAATAACTTTTCGCAGTCCGCAGGATTTTCGGCGCCTCTCATTCTCGACGATTCTGTCGACTTGGCCGAGACTGCGGGACTAGACTATTCGGAGGTGTGTCCAGAGGGCCTGTTGGCCAGTTCTGGAGCACTGTTTCCCATGTCGTCCTTTGAGAAGGTGTCGCAAGGTGATGTGCTCGGTATGTCAGACCCGTGCTATTTTGCTTTTCCTTTTTTTTTTTTGGCCCGACCTCAGGTCGCTCTGTTTTTGGCAACACCCTAGCCAGGGTGGTTCGGGGCCAGCCGCTAAATCACACATAAGAGGGCTAACGTTTTGGCGTTGTCAGATTACCACACGACAGGCTTGCAGGATCCCACAGCCTATGGCACTTACGCTCAGCCACCTTATGCTACCCACCTCATCTATCATCCGGCCTTATCAGAGGACAATGACCAGTTACATTATATGACAAGCTCTGACTTGTCGGCTCAAAGCGACCCTTATGACGAGAATAGGTCATCGTTCTTCGACCCTCGCATTCGTCAACTGCCCGAGATTACATCTTACACTCCACAGGACGCCGAAGAAGGCACACGTGTCTATGTATATGTGAGGACTGTACACGACCTTCTTGCACAGCCTTTACCGTCTATATACCTTTCTTTCGGCTCGAAGCGGGTCGTATGTCTCATTGAGCAGATCCCTTCTTTGAATGCTGCTCTGAAACAGTATGCGTTGTCGGCCGAAGCACCTGCTTTCCTTGAAACTGGCCATCATTCTTTCAGTGTTCCCCTCGTCCTAGTAATGGCAGGTGTGGGTGGTTCGACATCGGCCCCGCAAGCTGTAGAGGTAGGCGCATTCACTTACCACGGCCATGGCGACGCGTCTACTGCAAGAGACCTCTCGCGCAAGAGGAAGCTGTCATCGAGCTCTGACGATGTCTTACTCCACCCAGGGAAGCGGACCAGCGTCAGTCAACTGCGTACACATGAGGCAGGTGCAGAGTATACTCTCAGCACAAGCGCAACATCGCCTTATTCACCTTTCTTACCCACGCCGACTGGAGCAAACCTCTACCAAAACAGATATCAACAAGGTACACCTCCACAGTCCTATGGTCACCATTATTCTACTTCAACTGCTTCCCAGTCCTCGCTCAAGGCGCCTTCCCCTCATACTCCGTCTTACAGTCCGTCCTTTTCGGCTGTCAACAAGGCGGCTCTGAGTCCAGCATTAGCAGCGACACCAGCTCGTCCCTCAGACACAGATGCGAACCCCAAAGCCCCGGCCCTAGTACGAACTTCCACAATTCAACAGGCGACTGCCCCCACCATATCATCCGTCCAGGCCTTCAATCCATACTCAATGTATCCACACAAAGCTACTCTTAAGCTCGAGGGCAACCTGGACGTGATGGCCGAGGGCTGGACCAGAGAAGAATGGGATGTCAGACGACGTTTAGTGCAATTCAGTCGACGGCAAAGTGGAAGCACAATCTCTGCGGACTTCGTGGCCATCACTCCAGAGGAACGCCAACCAAACTCGATCTGTATCAGCTGTATTTGGTGGGAGGAAAAGAAGGAATGTTTTGTGACCAGCGTCGACACCATCTACCTGCTCGAGTCCCTCGTCGCCGTGAGATTTACTGTGGAAGAGAAGAATCGCATTAGGCGCAACCTTGAAGGATTCAGGCCTCTCACCGTTTCCAAGTCGAAGCCGGAGAGTGATGACTTCTTCAAGTTGATAATGGGGTTCCCCAATCCGAAGCCTCGGAACATTGAGAAGGACGTCAAAGTGTTTCCCTGGAAGATTCTTGCGCATGCCTTGAAAAAGATCATTGGAAAATACGTAAGCATACTAACCCCCGTTCTTCCTGGCACCATTAACAATGTATAGTCTGCCAGTTATTCATCCACAGCTGCCGCCATCCCTTCAACCCCAAACTACTCATCTTCCCGTATGTCACAGGGAGGCACTATTGATGCTCGTGTTCCTCGACCATCACAATCGTCCAGCACACCATCTGCTTACAGCACTGTGATGGGCCAGATGCAACGATATCCAACATCATCCTCTCAACCAGCTGTGGACTTGCGCCTTCAAGTTCCTACCCCGACCACTGCTGGTTTAACTTACCAACCGACCTACTCCTATCAACAGGCGATCATGCCTCAGCCTCAAGCTCCACCACTACCAGCTCTAAGTGCGCCTATTGGCAGACTTGGTGCACCTATCGACTTCGCATCCTTTGGTAATGTGACCAGTAACATTCCTACGACTGGGCATACGTTCACATACCCTCGAGCCACCCCTGTGACTGCAGCGGCATATTCAATGCCACCAGTCTCGTATCCAACTGGATATCCTACAAGCAGCGGCTAGGCTACTATATCGAGGCATCTTTGATGGTAGTCTTATATACAAGAGCTCCATCCACTATCGACTACTATCCTTTTTACTGCATAGCGCAAATCGGCGTTTATTGGGGGGTTTTTTTTTACTTCAGACCACCATTCGGCATAACCGGTGTTACAGGTGCTTATCTTTCATCTTAGCATTATGGGTCGACTTTCAGCATTAAGGCCAGAGAGTCTGCCGGGCGTTTTTGGGCTTAGACAAGAAGTTGGCGGCATCCGCAAGGGCTTTGATTGATCACGTTTCCTACAAGTCCATTTGTTCATTTGCAGTGTACAACGGAACTAGAAAAGGATGAGCACGGGAGGGAAAAATTGGACGCGTTTATGACACTCTTTGACTTGTTTATGGGCTTATAGGTTACCCACACGTTCCTTGCATGGCGGGATCGGTAATGGGCGGTGTTAAGAGTTTACTCGGTGGTAGTCAGAGAAGATGTTATAATCTTCCTTACCTGACTGTACTATATATCCTAGCAGCCTGATAATGAAACTTTCCTCAATGCTACACAGATACTCATAGAGAGAAATGTAGATGAAGTCCGTATTCAGCAAAAAGCAGGGCAAACTCATCCCTCTCTATCTCAGTGAGTCATGAGCCTAGCTTGACTTCAGAGTGCGAGCACCCTACAAACGAACTCAGACAAGCAGAGTCAAGAAAGGTACATAGGTACACAACAGATTACGATTTATCCCCCGTCCGGTCATCCTCTCCATCACCCCTCCCTTTCACTTTGCGCTTGCCTTGCTTTGCCTTGCCTTGCCTTATTCTGCCTTACCTCAACCAGCTTGCCAGCTGACTTACGACTGACGAGTCAAGTTGAGTAATAATTTTACCTGATCTAAACCTGTCCTGAATCCGTAGCCGCCCCACTCCACTACCACATAACACGACAACCTAGGTACTTTTTGCAGACCCTGCTCACCTTGTGTCTACCTACCTAGGTAGCTACCTAGTGCGGCTGAGAGAGAGGGCTGAAAGGGGCTGAAGGGAGTAAAGTATCACGAGAACCCAGGGGATCAGAAGGAGGGAAAAGGCCCCTTCCTTTCCTTTCCTTTCCTCTCCCTCGTACGCCGGCCCCCAAGACTATCTGCTAAGAAAAGATGTGCATGTAGAGCACGGTAGGTACCAAAGTCTCTTGGCTGAGGGAGTAATTAATCAGAGCTGAGCTGAGCCTCCTTCGGGGGGAAGGGGCGGGCTCTAGGTCTTTCCTCTTTCTCTCCCTCTACCCCCCTCTCTTCGCATTTCTTCTTTCTTTTCTTCTCTCTTTCTTTTAGAGCACGCACGGTTCATCTGATTGGGTCATCTTGAGAATTGCCTGACGGAAGTAGATCTGGCGTGTATGTTTTTTATACTCAGGTACCAAGGCTCCCAGCGTTTTAAGGACTCTAATAGGCAGTGATTGGATACCCTAGGTACGGAACTTACAATTCTATATATAGTAACAATTTCCCCCGACCCCCTAAACGACTACCGTTTTATTTCATTGTTCTTCTTTTCCAACATTATATAAGAAAAATTGGCGCCTTCCTTTGAATGAAAAATAAAATAAAATTTGGTTTTAGGGATGAGTAAGTGACACGCGTCAGCCACAGTCTCGAAAATCCACGGATGCCTAATGAGATGAAATGAAATGTAACAGCATTGATTACGTCGTCGGGTAGGTAAATTAGGATGGATGCCTAGACGGAACTGCTAAGAGAGATGACTAAGTGACATTTCTTTGTCGTTGCGAAAAGCGAAATGGAAATCTTACGTAAGTGCGATATGTACGGTCGAGGATTCCTCAGAGACGCATATTCGGTGGGAGAGGGACAGAGAAGAGGGACATCAAGAGGGAGATAGAGAGAGAGAGGTTTTGGAATGAAGCCTGGTACCTATGTACCTACATACACAGATGCACATACCTGTCTAAGAGGGAGGTCGTCCCCATGGCAAGCTTGTATTAAGTCGTTTCGCCTGTTGCTTCGCAAGGGAGAGAGAAAATGTAAGAACAATGATCATTTCTATATACCTCCTGATTTATAAAGAATTGCATATATTGGGACGCCTGAAAATAGCGTAGACTTCATAGTATACCTCCTGCGCCAACGCTCGAATACGCTCAAAAATATCCTTTTGGAAATGCTAGTTGGATATTTATAGTGAAGTTGTAGATGCACTCACTGTTCAGCAACATTACTGGCCACTGAACAATTCACCTTTCTATACCGGAAAGGGGATTTGACCACTGGCTGTAGGTGACACCATCTGCTGCGGCCAGAACATCATGCTAGGATCTAAGCCATCTGGCATAGCTGGAGATGTGTGCGCGAGCGAACTTGTATCGGTTTCGTAAGTTGCTGGAGTCATGAATGGCGTTGTGCTGGCACTGTATGGGGTTGTTGCGCGTGTAGTATTTGGATGACGTATGACACTGTCCATGGAAGCGGTGTGTCTCCGTATCATGGAGGTCGGTATGTGCGATGACTCCACGAGTTCTCGAGATGCTTTTAAATGACCAGGGAGATTCGAGAGCTGGCTGTCCATGTGACGGTGCCCAAGCTGTCGTATCTGCAGATTGTTTTGCAAGCCATATTGAGTGGATGACGACAGCATCTGTGCTGACTGCGTTTGACCGTGCAAAGGAGGAGCTTGTTGAGTGATGGACAGCCCGCTGAACATTGAAGGTTCGACTGTCGGTCCGGCCGTTGGCTGAGTAAATCCGAATTGTGTCTCGGCTGGAAACATAGCCGGAGGCGATCGAAAGCTCATATTTTCCTGAAGCGGCTGTTGATTTGGGTACACATTAGTGTCAACCCCTTTACTGCAGCATGAAGACTGCGGCAAACTTGTCGGCGTCGAGGGAGTGTGGTTGACTGTATTATATACCAGCGGCTGCTGATGGTAGTACCCATTTACCATCTGTGGTGGTAAGCCTTGGAAGCCAACGTCTGGAACGTTTTGTTGCTGTATAGCACCGTTGACCCAGCCATCCAGTGGTGTAAACAGCTCTAGAGAGTGATTTTGTGACTGTATTGGGCTAGGAAGTTGAAGGTCATCCACAGATGTAATTGCAGAACGATCACTGGAGCCGTTGTGTAATCCCATAGACATAGGACTTTCTATGCCATTGAAATGGAGCTTCTGTGGGCTTTGGATTGAGGCAGGACTACCAGTACTCCTGTCATTATCAAATGGGAAGGACGAGCTCCAGTCGAAGGGAACTGTTGTCATGTAATTGCCCGTGTTGTCTGCTTCCTCTCTCCAAGTATTGAAAACGCTCACATCATCAGTAGCATAGATCTGCGAGTTGGCACCCGTAATATGACCACCACCGCAAGACACGATGCTCGGAAGATCTTGTTGAATTTGGATCTGTCCGTGCTGCTTAGGGTGTAACAAAACTTCCTGCTGGACTTGGCCAACTACCTTACGCATAGCCTCCTGAGTCGCCTTGTTGTTTGGATGTTGAGGACAGAAGCTGCAGCCACAGCCTGATCCACATTTACACTCGTGCTTGGGGTTCTTTCTGGTAGTTTCGTATGATACATCCCCGATCTTCATGTCTTCCAGGGGTCGTTTCTTCGAGGACGTCGGTACACTGCTCCCAGACTTTGATCGATTATGGTTGCTGGGGGAAGGGGTGCTATTACTCGAACAGCACATCTTTCGGGTCTCCTTTTGATTACCATCTGCATCTATGTCGATCTCTCCAATGGCCTTGCATGTTTCTTTGCCGTCCACAGTCGTCTTAAGTAAGAGATAGAGTGTTGTCCCCTTCTTTTCCTTCTCCAAATCTGCAGCCTTTGGTCGACCTGCATTCCTGGTCTTTGCAAAAACGGCAATGTTTTCTCGTGATACTCCGGGTGCGACCTTTTCGATGTCTATCGATCGAGCGAGCTTGTCATGCTCATTCTCCCAATGCTGACATGTTTTCGTTCTATGCCCATTCATGCATTTCTGGCACGCATATCGAGCACCATTGACGGCCTCCGGCATGGCTGTCAGGAATCTCTAAAGCGGAGACAGCGAGTGGCGCTAGATACGAAACCTCTTTGAACTGGAGAGAATTCTGAACTCGTGAGGCTCGGCTGTCGTAAGCTGCCTACAGAAGCAAAAAGCAGGATCGCAGAGGCGCAGCTCCAGGGAATTGGCCACTAGAACACTGTCGGTATCCTGAGAGACAACCAATGGCACAAAAAGTGACTGCCACAGTGTTGGCGTACTGGGTGTTGCTAGTCCCAATAGTGATGATGGCTTGTGATTTCGACTAACTGCGGCGCATTCGAATAGAGGTGATGACTGCCATCAATCCATCACAAGGTGCTTGACGTTGACATGTTCCTGCAATAGTATCCGGCGTTTCATATATAACAGACTTGAGTCCTAAGCGTTGACCGACGTGAGACTGCGGGCGGGTGGAATATGGTCTGCGGTGGGATAAAGTTGAGTACTGCGGGCGGATATCAAAGGACGAAACACAATCGTTAAATCAAATCGCAAGGCGACATGCGGAGCCGGAGTTTCGCGTTAAAAAGGACCCTTTCAACGTTCTGGGATGGTCCAAGCGAAAATGATCCAGGCACGAGCTCCGACAAGACAAAGACAGTAGACATCCAAAGAGATTTATTTACCAGCACTTCATCGCATTAGGGACCACGTTCTCAGTTCTCCGGAGCATCAATCAAAATCTCTACCAGCTCTGTTCTGTGACGTCAAAAAGACGCCAGTGCAGCTAGCTGTCTTGCTAACGACAAGTACAACGCAACGGCATAGGATTATTGGCGCAAGACATGGATAACAATGACCAAAGATGACATCCGACCAGAAGCTGCGAGCCATAACGTACTTGAGAATACAAAAGCACATATGAACTCAGGTGCAGATGCGAGCACACAACATGAGCAGGGGAAAAGCGAGAAATCACCAAAACCAATCGCAGGTTCCAGCTTCTTCAGTCTGCCTCAACCCATCAAGCAAGTGTTCGACAAGTTTCCTCTGAAAACCTATGGGCCAAATGAATTACCAGAAAGGGCGTCGCACAAGCACGGACGGGATGTATTGTACGTCTTCGCGACCGCAGACGGAGCCAAAAAAGGCCGACCATCTTTCAATCCCGCGTGTCTTAAGTGGCAGGTAAGAAATCAGGATGCTAAATAGCTCTAACAGCACTGCGGTTTATGCTGATGAAATCACAGACATACTTGCGTTTCTGTGGCATAAGGCATGGTCTGTTGCCCTCAAATAACCACTCTTCTCCGTCCGGCGCATTGCCATATCTTCTTCCAGCCTCATCGTCTTCTCCGGTCGCATCTTCCAAAATACCGAAATGGGTTTCTCAGAAAGGTGGTAGGCCTCTCGCCTCTCCTGCAGAAGCAGAGGCTTATACGTCTCTCCTCGACCATCGGATTCGGGCGGCTTGGCTTCACACCCTGTACCTCGTACCTCGGAATTTTGATGCAGTTGTTCAAAGGCTGTACATTTCTCCTTCCACTTCCTCCGTCATTGTTCAGACCGCCCTTGCTCATCAAATCCAATCTGCGGCCCAGGCCGAGCTCCTCAAATTGTCCCCATCCTCGACGCCATCGTTGGACCAAGATGGGATATACACCGAGGCAAGGCTGGCATTCGAGGCACTTTCGACAGCGTTGGGGGACGACGATTGGTTCTTTGCCGGTGATGAACCACAGCTCTTTGACGCTAGTATTTTCGCTTACACATATTTAATACTGGATAAGGACGGAGTCCTTGGCTGGAGAGACACCAGGTTACGGGAACAGCTCCGAAGGTTTGATAACCTGGCCAGACATGCGGAGAGAATCATGGCAAGATATTATTCTTCATGATGAAAGACGATGAGTTTCGTGGATATCGTTCACGAGAGGATTTCGAACATATCAACATACATAATAAGCGGACTCAAATAGTCTCGAGGTTAGAATGGATTATGTTCCACTCTATCCAAAAACAGATTAGAGAGAATCACACAAGTATTCGATTCAAGGGTATGGTTATCATATCCTCCTCGCTCTCATATATCCAAACGGCACTTTCTGTATCTCACTACCACTACGCACAAGAAAACGGTCTAAGACACCAAGAGCAGATGGCTGACGAGCCTCTCCAGAGATCGGGTAATCCAAAACATCATCTAGATGGCCTCAACCCGTGTCTGATCGCTCCAAAACACAGAGACAATTTCGCCGACTTCCACACCAGCGGAGTGTCCATGCACATATACCTATTCATTCGGAGCCGACGGCGTCCCAATCAGTCGCTGCTCCTCCACAGATCTCCTCAATCCACGTGCTCCACACGCTGTTTGCTTGCTTCCATCCACCCCATTACCTTTTCCTGTAGGACAGAAGTGTCTATGATGATCAGCCCTGTCGGCCCCCACACAGCGACATTGCCAGCCAGTCCCTAGGTAGCTCAAGCTGTGTGCTGTCGCTCCTCCACGCGAAGTGTCCAGCAGGGTTTTCCCTTGTCTTTTTCAGATACGTTGTACAAGCACGGCTCCCGGCGATGATTCGCTGCGAGTAATACCCCAAACCGGAACTCTGTGTGTGTGTGTCTCTGTGTGTGCCTGTGCCTGCCTGTGTTCGTGATTTCTCTCCGAAAGTTTTATGTATGTATGTACCTTTCTCTTTGTATCGTAGTGTAAACTGCAAGGTGGGGGAAGGGGAGGGGGACAAGGGGAACTATCGAACCGAGGCTTACGGCGGAGATCCGGATTTCGATATATCTACCTGCCAGTATCTATATGCCTGCCTTTGTAAGTATCTAGGTTCTTGCCCTTTGTAACAGTCGGTCATGACTGGCAGGCAGGCAGGCATCTAGCGAACTAGATATCTACATGTGACCTCCAACCCCCCTTCTCTGAATACGCCCTGACCAACTTACTTACGCACCGAAGCTACTGACTATGTAGATATGTATCTCCCCTGCCTCGGACCAACCACACCAGAACGGCTTCAACACTGCCGCGGCCTTATGATGTGTGGTCTATATACATGCATTGCAGTTTGTGCCACTGGGTGTATTTGCTGGTTTGGGAGGGAGCAGGAAAATGGAATCTGGATGCGTGGAGGCTGTATGAGCTTCGAAGAAGGAGATAGGAAGGGGAAGGAGGGGGTTGGGGGGAGATTGCTTGGTTGTTTCATGTATTAGGGCAGCGAGCGTTCGATTTTTGTTGAACAAAGGTAGTCAGTAGTCAGTCGGTACTTCATCAGAATAGTAGTCCAACCCCAACGACGGGAAACTCCATGTACACTTTCAGACAGGTGCATATCTTCTTCATCTCTTTCATCCTTTCCCCATTTCAACTCTTCCTGCGCCTAACCACAAGTCTGGACCCCACCATGTAATATGGCTCCATACCTTATCGGGCGATTGGGCCATGGATGCATGCATGCATGCCTGCATGTATGCAGGCTGACTGAACGTGATTAGCCCCTAGGGCTCGCCGAGATGCGGCGAGGCTAAGGCTGAGTTTGGTTCGGGGTAAGGACGAGAGATGCGCGCGTGCGAACGAAAGAAAAGGGAGGGGTTGGATCTGATTGAGGTGGTTTGGTCGAAAGACTGCATTGGGTTCTGGGGTTGTCCATAGGTGCAAGGTGCATCTTGCAATTTAGTAAGGAGGATTGGCGGGGGGAAGAGGGTATTGTGTACTTGTCCTATCTCACCCTCTGTGGGGGACCAGGTACTTGTGCGCTTCGAGTTGTTATGCATGATGATGATTGTTGGGAAGCTGCCCGTCTTTGATTCATTTGTAAAATCGACCGGTAGGACAATATTCATATCAATTGACTTCCTGACGATTTCTAGGGTCTCCCTGTCCCCAAGTGAAAAGCAATCTCCTCGACCGCCCCGAAGAAAGTATACAACGAAAGTGGCACAAAAAAAGGGTACTATGCAAGAACCTCGCTATATCGGCAGTCATTTACGATACTGGAGAGCGGTGTAGAGCAGGATCAGATCAGATCATCGTCTCGAGAAGCATCCCCAGATACTTCGGTGACACCCTTATCAAAGTAGACATCGGGCCCTCGATATAAATTGGTGAGTCCGGAACCAGCGTCGAAGGTATCAGGCATGATCATGTCATTGAACGTCTTCTCGTTCGCGTTCCGAAGCGCTTCGAGCTCCGAGGCCAGTTCTTGGATGCGTGCGTTGAGTTTGGCCACTTCCTCGGTCTGGTGCATGTACGATTCTACTAAGTCCTGGTGTTTCCCGTGCATTTTCGTCAACTGGTATTCCAGGCCCTTGAGATGTTTCTCCTTCCTTTCTCGAAAAGCTCTCTGTGATGCTCTGTTCTGGGCTCGCCGCCGCTAGAGATGCCGTCAATACGAGATTGCATATTATCCACGAAGCAGTGAACTGACCATATGCATGCTGGAAACGTTGCCCTTATCCTTTGCGGTATTCCCAGGTCCTCTCTTTCTTCGATTGTGGTCGTCTGAAATAGTGACCGCATAGGTGAATTCTACTGGAATTGTATTTGTGTCCGGAGAACGAATTGACGGATAACTACCGGAGTTCTGAATGGCATTATATGGTGCTGCCGGATTGTAGACGAGCATTTGCTTGATTTCCTTCGACTCATGTAAGTCAACATCAGTGATCGGGGTAATGAGTAGCTCACATCGGGCGAGGTAGGACCAGATGAGTCCGGAGTACTATCATTCATGTATGGAAGGACGAAAGCCGGGTGTTCTGGTGAATTCGACGCTGAACTAGAGTAGCCGAATTCCATAATGTGGAAGGCGTAGAGAAGGACATGCAAAGCGCCGAAAGGTAGGAAGAACTTCAGGCAACTTGAGGTAAGGCAAGAGGACCGAAAATAGGGAGCTTTTATATTGCATGAGGAACCAATAACCCTCTCGCACAAATACTACCATGGCGGCAGCACATCGTTTACTGCTGGGTCGTTTCACATGTATATGACTAGACTGGGGGCCAGATGCCGTCAATTGGCGATATAGTAACGGAACAAGGAGACTGCAACCTCAGGCTGCATCTACTCTCGCAAGTGTACAAGTGTAACCGAGTGTCGAAAGGCAGGACGAAAGTTCTCGCGAAGGCATCGAGCCCCACGGATTGTCAACGGCCTACGAGGCACAGCCTTACTCACATGGTGATAAGTGGACTTCTCTGAAGGTAAAGCAGTAAGCGCGGAATGAGATTCTGGAGCGGGTATAACGGTGGTGCTTCACAGCGTGGCTGCGGATAAGCTGAACAAGACCCTCCTCCAATGAAGGCATGATTATAAGCGAGTGAAGACGCTTCTAGTGCAAGGCATTCCGCTGCCACCTTATCCGAAATGTGAGCATCGACCGCGACGACATATATGCAATGGAGAGCTAGTTCATGCTTACGTGCTTTTGAGGAGAGCAGGGAATCTTCGCAATCCCACGAACGGTGGTCGGCGTTCGTAATGATTGGGCATTGTATGGTGTGGACAGCATCGTCGGAATTGGCAGTCAATTTCTATATCCCAGTACCCCGCCCCCGTGCTGATTCGACTTCCACTTTCTGTCCTAACATAACAACATCCTGGTTTACACTGGAGGGAAGAAATCGATGAAATAGGCTAAAGTACGGGATATACCTAACTTGAGATAGGCTCATGCATGTACATAAGGCCACCCACAGCCAGACGGCAGTCATTTCGCACAAGCAATTTGCATATAATATTTATTCCCCGTCAGGCGCGCAGGGAACGATGATCGGGCACTCTGAGGATGGGCTTGCTCTTCAAACCCTCAGGCCTTTTTGTCACCTCGTTGATCGACCATCCGGAGAATTTGCTGATCTCTAGCTGCTCAGATGTGGCATCAATATTACAACCCTTCCTTCACGAGGTATTCGAATTCAATGGCGTCAAGATGGCTATAACGACTACCATCATTCACAGATGTGGAAAACATCAACAGTGTCCTCTCTATGACAGGCTGAGATGAACTTCGACGTTCCACGAAGCATAGCTCCTACATGTCTGAGACTAAGATAGCTGGAGACAAGGTATCAAACCGCAAACTATTACTCCAAAGATCTATGTCGCACACTAGTGGTATACGCCGTATTCAGGCAAGTATGACAGGCGCCGTGGAGGTTGATTCAGGCTTGCTAACAACCAAGCCAGACAGCCTCATCCACCGTGAAAACACGTCCGTCGTCATGGACAACCCTAAAGCACACATGCTGCTAACTTGAGTCTGATGGCCTCTGTGTACGAGCCTAGGTATGTAGCTTCAGCAGAGAACGCCGAGATATGTGCCAGCGGGAATATTCCACTGCCGGATCTAATTATCTGAGTTGTCCAGGCCATCTTACTATAATTACAGTAGATGATGAGTAACAATATTAAAGCACTAGGGTTCGCTTTCCAAGAATGAAGAGGAGCTGCTCGGAGGCTACTTCTGATGGACTCGACTTAGCCATGAGCAGCAAAGACTACTGATTCACAGTCTAGCGATCCGACGAATGACGCTCTTACTGTTCGCAACAAGCGCTTCAGCCTAGGACTAAGGACCTATCTTCCCAACCGCGTTCAACCTCACCAGAGAATTGGTTTGATTAAAGTGGATGTCTTGGACAACGCCTTTTATTCTCATGTGACAGGGGAGGTTTCTTGGCACGCTGGGTACCTTTTCGTCCAGCAGCAACTACAACACCAAGACACATGATAACACATCTTTGGACTGTGGTTGGGGCCTTTCTGACAGCGAGACTATTCATATCAACAACCTGACGATCACTCTTTCTTGTGAAAGGTACTAAATCAGATGTTGACATGTCTAGCTGCAGTATCTCGAATCACCATGAATAGATCAGATCCTGGCCAACAGAATTCTCCCCATTTTCAACAGGAGTCGGACGGACTTGGTGTTGCTACAAGATAGTAAAACTGTCAACGGGCCGTTAGCGGAGTCGAAAGGCCAAGGCGTCCCACAAGAGAGTTCAAACTGCGGTCCAGCCCTCGAGCCCTCAGTCCTCAACATGGTGATTACATGGACCCGTCCGAAGCTCCTCCTAGGTCACGTTTGTCCGCAATTTCTAGGACAATTATGGCATCTCGCCGTTCAAAGTATGAAGATCTGCTCTTTACGGGTCAGCTTGCCGGTGGTGGAGAGTTACAACGACACGAGCTTTGGGCTTTTCGACGCGAAGCGCAAGACAGAATCTGGCGAAGTACCAGGTAGGTACCAGGTAGGCAGCTAGTGTGCAGATCACTCGATCAACTTTTTTACATACTTTTATTTTTCCGTAACTTACTACTTTTTGGTTGTTACGACGAACACAGGCTGAGGCTTGCAATTCTTCTTCACGGAACACCTCCAACAAGCTAATTGAAAGGGAACACCATACGAGTAAGTTACAAAGAGGATAAGGAGATACCTTATTGGGTGACATATCGGGAGGACGGGAAGAAAAACGTGCTTGCGGGTTTGGTTACTGCACCAGGAAATGTGGCTGTCGATCTCCAAAAGGGGTAAGCTGCACGTGGTATGGAAATACTGTATTGTACCATAATAGTATTGTCCGGTCCGTAAATGCCGATGCAGAAGCGTCTCTTTTAGTGGACATTCGAAACTGATCATGAAGTCGATAGGGGGGGAAAACATACCCATATTGCAGCACTACCTAATACTACATAGTACGAAGCTCTGTCAAGGAAGGTTGAGTATTGCGAGGTCGGCTCTCGGTTACAGACATGACAGCAATATAATAAAGTACCAAGGTGCAGCACCGTCCATCTGCTGTACTACGTAGGGTAGGTACCTAGTAGGGAGTCGTCTAGGTACGTATCACTACTGTATAAGAGTATCTAGGTATGTAATCATTAACTTACAGCAGATGCAGTCTTCTCTCTTCCTGCACAGTATCCCTGTAGGCGCGTGTCCCTGTACGACTCCACGGTATGCATACTATGTACCATGTCCCAACAGTGGGCACCATCAACATTAGTCTGGTGGTGGGGGTTGGGAAAGGTGGACATCTCTTGACACACTAGAACTACATAGTACCTACAGTATTTACAACGTCGTACATGATAGCTAGGTATTCAATGGAACTTCTGGCTCCTTTTGCTTGCGATGCCGACGAGTTCAAAGGCTCTAGGGAGGTGTACTGTAGAACTGGTACGGGACATTTATGAGCGCCATGTAAGTACTGTGTTTCCCAAAGTGAGCGAAGAACAGCCGGTGGTCATTGCTGATCAGTGTATTTGGTGATACAAACACATACCCGGCGGACAGCTAGGAGATGCTTTGAAGCATAGAGCATTGGCTGTCCCAACGTAAGGTAATTAGTATTCTATCCCTTACCTTACTTTACCTTACCTTATCTCAGCCCGCTCATTCCCAGCTCTGGTCGACTGTACAACGGTAGGTCCCAGGGCGGCGTTTGATATGAGAAGATCTAGGATGAAACGTAGTCAGGTAGTCAAAGGAAGATCGTCTCTACTTACCCGAAAACCAATCAATTTGTTAACTGTGGTAAACCCCTGATCCACTATACCGCTTGGGTTTCGCCCGGGGTTCCTAGGTCTTCTAGGGTTTTTGCTTAGCACCACCTCGCCACCCCTAAACCTGCTGGGCCCTACCGAACGACCCTAGGTAGTAGTACTGTACCTGACCGACCTTAACCTCTCTCGCGGAGCTAGTTACCATGTGATATGCTGTACTATGGTACAATGGCGAATGATACCTCCCACTTACTCCAAGATTTTACACCTCCGATTGCATCTCGCCAATATTTCTGAGCTTCACATCACTATCCTGCGGCGCTCTTCCTCTGTCTGTCTCGCTTTGTCTGTTGTATAGTGTATATTGTGTCTAGTAATTCAGCGACGTCTCTTATTACATTGGTCCTAGGTTTTATCGGACCTGCCGAGCTTTATCTCACAGAGCCACCACGTCCTTTCCACCCGCTATAGGTATATTGCACTCGATAGGACCCCGCCACGTACAGCTACAAACGACCCTTCACGACCTTCGCTGTCAGTCGCTCATTACCCGACCTTTCGTGTCGACATACGAATTGCTATACTCGCTTGTACAACTGCAGCTTGGACACTGGGACCGACTAGCGATCATTTGCTCGGTACCAATCATCTTCCACCAGACATATCAGGACTGATCTTCTCAGACGGAACAAGTGCTCGAGGATTTCATGTCTGACAGACATGATAGCATAGCCTTCGCTTCCGCTTAGAGATCCCCGCCGAAAAGCGCTTGGTGTTTTCACACAGCCTGCCGCTTAACGCACACTTCTTCTCTCACGAACACTGATCCCGAGATTACACCCCAATTGCAGGCTTCGCGAGACTATCACAATCCTGTCATTCTTCTTGTCTCAAAAGAGAGGAAGAGACCAGTGAAACACCGGAGTCCGCGAAACTTCATCTACATGGGCAGACACGTCTTGGCATTCACTCACGGAACAAGATAAAAACTCTGCAACATGGGTTGCGGACCCTCCAAAGGCGCGGTGGATGAGAAGGAGGCTGCAGCACAAAATGCTAAAATTGAAAAGATGATTCGTCAGGATAAGAAAGTAGATGCGAGAACGGTCAAGATCTTGTTACTGGGTGAGTAAAGCTAGAGAATTCAAAAGGAGCATGATCTAATACTCCAGTCAAGGTGCTGGCGAGTCCGGAAAGTCAACAATCATCAAACAGATGCGTATAATACACGCCGGAGGCTTTTTGGACGAAGAGAGACGGGAAAACAAGACCGTGATCTATTCTAACATGGTGGTCGCATTCAAGGTCCTCTTGGACATCATGAATTCGGAAAGCTTCGATTATGGAGATGAGAAGACTAAGGTCAGCCTTCTTGGTCTCTAATATTCAATGCAACTAACACAGTTCTAGGAACATGCCGAGGTGATTGAAAGTACCGAAGACTCCGTTGAATCGCAGGAAGCGTTCAGCAACTTGAAGGTGCGCGATGCTATGAAAGCCATGTGGGGGGACTCCGGTGTCCAGCAGGCTGTAGCCAAGGGGCATGAGTTTGCTCTACACGACAACTTGAATTTGTAAGTTCATTGTCCCGAGGCTGATCGTTATTGACTTGTACGACAGCTACTTTCAAGGCATTGACAAAATGTTCACTCCTGGATGGCTCCCAGATGACCAAGATATGCTCCATGCACGACTCCGAACGACAGGTATTACCGAGACGCTCTTCGAACTCGGTCACCTCAATTTCAGAATGATGGACGTTGGTGGTCAGCGATCAGAACGGAAGAAATGGATACACTGTTTCGAAGGCGTTCAATGCTTACTGTTCATGGTGGCGCTCTCGGGCTATGACCAGTGTCTCGTGGAGGATCAAAATGCCGTATGTTCCTCGCCCATGATCGATGAGACTGCTCAGCTGACGGTGATAGAATCAAATGCACGAATCCATGATGTTGTTCGAGTCCTTGGTAAACGGTGAATGGTTCAAGAGAAAACCGATCATCTTATTCCTGAACAAAATCGACTTGTTCAGGGAGAAGCTTGGGAAGTCGCCAATCTCAACCCACTTTCCAGATTACAGAGGGAAAAGCAATGACGAGGAAGCAGCGAAAAACTTCTTTGCTGAACGATTCCGAGGTATAAATCGCAATGTCGAGCGAGAGATTTATATTCACTATACCAATGCCACCGATACCACCCTTCTCAAGGCGACCATGGAGAGCGTCCAGGATATGATCATCCAAAAGAACCTCAACAACCTTATTCTATGATCACTCTTTCCGAGTAGACGATGTTCACTTTATTCCTCACAGCAACGAGGCATGTCTCGACTTATCGCCAACTGAACGATTATGCAGTAACATTCTGCGCATATCAAAACGCTGGCACGATTTCCATTTCTGGATGCATGGATAGTTCGACTTTGCGCAAGATTGCAACACACCACTCTTCCGATCTAGGCTAGTGCATCACGAGAATCTCCAGAGATGTACACCAATGACTTGTTTCATCTACCCTGCCACGTAATCCAATGCAGTTATCTCAACCTCCTTTGAACTCGGAGTAGCTACCGCTGTTGGTGATTTCTTACTGGCTTCACCTAGTCATCGCGACATTACTGCATGGACGACCACGACGACCGGTCCTAAGCAAGACATCATTGGCGGGACGAAGGGCCAGCCGTCGCCGGTGGTTGAGGAGCCTTCCGAATGGTGGTCCTCTATCAAATACTGAAAGAGAATAATTTTTGGAACTTCTGCGACTGGCGTTGGTGGTTATTCTCATTTGTACTTTCTTCGATCTGTACATCTGTACTTTATAGCCTGCGCGATGTCGGTTGGGATTTCTTGAAGAGCATGGGGATGTAAAATAATTATGAGAACACGTAGTTAGGTAATGACACCTAGTGATCATACCCTGGCAAGTTGCTCCGCTCTGGGGTTCAGATTCGTTTACAGACTGGAAACAATCGTGGCTGTGTTTAAGAGGCAATCTCGGTAATGCACTTTCTCCAGAATGGGACTCACAGGGTTGTAAGGACGGATCTGAGAGCCTCCTGAGGAAGAACGTCCGCTCATGATTGGATTCTCTTAGATATTCAAGGTCTTTCGGATGTTGCATTCAGCACCGCCAGTAGTATGAAGTCCGGAGTACATGGTAGGCACCAGCTAGGCAGGCAATGGGTCGGCGGTGTCATTACGTTTCATGGTGGAGGAGGATTGCCAGACCATTCGTTCTCTGCTACCCATAATCTACTACGGTGCTACGGGAAGTACAATGAGTGGATTAGATTTATGCTCTTCGACTTTAACTACCAAAGATTATCTACATCTGCAGGCCTCAGCGTCCTGCATATAGATAGTGCTTGCAGATCTATTGCAGCCTCAAGACACCAGATGACCAGCTGAGGTCAAGATGAGACAAGACGCCCAAGGCCATCCGAGCCCTTTCAGAAGTAACAAGCATGGAAATAAGGCATCAAGAGAAGAAGCAAGATCTTTTGATGGGGTTGACAGGAAGCTTGTTCTTTTTGGCGTGGTCTAGGTGTAGATCAAGAGGAATGCAGGTCCCTTACAACGCCCCACCAAGAAGAGAACGTTTCGCGCAACAAAAGTCCTGAACGAGTTTGATGATGAATGAGGTCGCTCGTATTGCGGGCGGCTGGCGGTTAAAGTGACCGGGAAACAAGATCGCAAAGAGCGCGTGCCAGGTTTCAAACCAGTGCCTTTTTACCGTATACGAAGATAGAGGTCAGCCTGCTGACTCTTTACATAGTACTCCGTACGCGGGAGGTTGTTGTCGCAGGAGTCGCCCATGGCAGCCACTAAGACGATCGGATTTGGGACTGCTGATAGACGGGTGAGTGAGGCATTATCAGTATTGATTGTCTTGCTAACCATGATTGACTTATCAGCTTGGTTGATCGTTCCTACATGTAGTAGTAGGCATGGAGATTTAGTCGAGTCGTCATGCTCTAAACCCCAGCCAATTCGAATACTACGTAGTACATAAGTTAGTAGAAGCAGAGAAATCAACTCAGTCGATAGGTAACTTATCCATACTTTAGCATCTCCCGCTTTGTCTGAGTTAATCTAACTCCCCTCGCCCCCCCTTCAATTCAAAGTCGCCTTTCCCTGCGTCCCTATTGAACCCCCAAATTTAGACTTCGGTTTCCTGGTAATAACTTAACATTAATACCTAAATCGCTGGTTCAATTAGGAGAGACCCTACCTCACTTCGTACACATCCCCCCGTACCGTACAGTTCATGTACCTATTTCCAGTGAAACCAACTCCAACCCAGTTCTTTGTTCTGGCTCTATCTGTATTCCCATCATCATCATCATTCCAGCTCACTTAGTTCATTTTCGCCGCCTCTCCTGTTTCCATCTACAACCATCATCTCGCTCATAATAATCACGCTCGCTTTGACATCGATCTCTTACGGTCACGGTCTTCTACTCTCTCGCAAATTCCACGATATTTCGAAAATTACTGGCGAATCTTCGACTGCGCAACCAGACCCTGCTATTAACTGCATGGCCACGGCCACAACCCGTTCGTTTCGAAACCACCCTACATACATTGTGTCAGCGTCGCGATGAAACTACGAAGCGTCTCTACGAAGTTATCGGCGTTGCTGCTGGCAGCAGCGAGCACCGTCAATGCGATCGAATTGGATCTCTCGAATTCCGGTATTGCCGTTCAACCCCTAAGCAGAAAGATTCGCCTCTTAACCCGTCTCTCTTGCAGATAATGTTAAGTCGGTATTATCAACGCTTGCGTATGATATGATGACCTATTATTCCGGGAACCAAACTGGACAAACACCAGGTTTGCTGCCCGGTATGTGCAATCTCACAGTCAATAGATAACACAGGACGCTGACAAATCTTAGGTCCTTGTGGTCTACCACAATGTTACTAGTATGCTATTTGCGCTCTACAGGAACTCATCGCGGATATGCTGACCATCGAGTATAGCTGGTGGGAAGCTGGTGCCATGTTTGGTTCGCTGGTACGTGGCGATACCCAAGTGAACAGGCGCGGTTGTACTAACTATCTGACAGATCAATTATTGGCAATATACTGGCGACACTTCCTACAACGACGTAGTGAGCCAAGCATTACAATTTCAGAGAGGTGATCATAACAATTACAACCCTGCGAATCAGAGTTCCGACATGGTGGGTTTGAAGAATTGGTCATGTCATTCACACTTTGACTGACAGACGATCTAGGGAAATGACGATCAAGTATTCTGGGCTTTCTCAGCAATGGACGCTGCCGAAGCCAATTTCCCGGAACCTTCTTCGGATGACCCGTCTTGGCTCTCTCTAGCAGATGCTGTGTTCAATTTCCAGGCTTCAGAATGGGACAGTGCTACTTGTGGAGGAGGTATTAGATGGCAGGTCTATTCTTTTGGAAATGGTTACAACCTGAAGAACTCTATTTCCAACGGTGGTTTCTTCCAATTGGCTGCTCGTCTGGCGCGATACACTGGGAACAGTACTTACGGGGATTGGGCGGAAAGGGTAGGTGAAGATGACGATGAACCCATCCATGGCTCACGGCAGGCTGACTTCCGAATAGATGTATGATTGGATGGCTTCGTCGCCTTTGTTGACCCAGGCTAACGACGCAATCACTGTCTGGGACAATACCGATGCAAATAACAATTGCTCCGACGTCGACCATTTCTTGTGGACCTACAACGCAGGTACCATGATCTCTGGCGCCGCTTACATGTACAATTACGTAGGTTTACTGCGTTCCAGGGACAGGGTTTATCCAGGCTAACTGATATATAGACAAATGGCAGCCCCACGTGGCTCACTCGAGTTCAGGGCCTTGTAAATGGAGCAGTCTCATCATATTTCCCTGCAGAATATGGCGCTAATGTCATGTCCGAGATCGAATGCGAAATCAGCGGCAAATGCAATAACGATCAATCGTCGTTCAAAGCGTATTTATCGCGGTGGCTTGCCGTTGCGTCTCAATTGGTGCCTGCGACAGCCGCCGAAATCCAACCAAAGTTGTACAATTCGTCTATGGGCGCAGCCGGGCAATGTGTTGGCGGCCAAAATCAGAGAATGTGCGGCCGAAGATGGTACTCCACTACTTGGGATGGTTCATCAGGCGTCGGTCAACAAATGGCGGCCATGTCTGTCATTGGGACGCAGCTGATGGCACCTTCGATGGCACCGCTTAGCGCTAATACTGGTGGCACGTCAAAGACAAATGCCAGCAGTGAGACCACAACCCCGGCAGACGAAGGAGGTTCCGGCGGTCCTAGTTCCGCTACAAATGCAATCACAACCAAGGATAAAGCTGGAGCAGCCATACTGACCATTTTGGTGTGCGTCAGTACAGCGGCAGCATGCATGTTCATGATCTTGGATTGAATGAATTAGCCGAGTCTTGAATGGGGTCTTGAGTTGGACGGCGTTTATTCCTTACCGGTCATACTTGATGTTATGCTTGCCTTTGCCATGGGAACGGTCGATCTTTTACATTCGGACAGAGACTGGAAGGTCATGTTTGATCAAGAGAAGGTATCGGACATCCGCCTAGGACAACTTCACAGCCTGATATACTCGAGTTGTTATCTTCTCTCATTGGAGGAAGCGGAATGGCCATTTCGAATTGCATGGAATTGGCGTTTACGGATCCGTCTAGGTTTATCCTTCAAATTTCCGGGAAAGGGCATTATACGGGCGGGCGGTCGATGTTTTGGTTTGCCATATCACCTTTCTGCGCCAACCTACTACTTGTTCTGCTACTGTTATGGAAGTGGTATTCGATTACGAATCGAGTCTCTCAAACCCTGCCAGGTCTTTGCGTTACAGGACCAGGATTACATGGGCTGGGGTCTGATATTTTCACTTGATGTTGGTTTACCTTTTGATATTATAGATTACGGAAGCGACTTGAAACAGCCCAAGGGCGAGCGAATTCTCATACCGAATTTAACAATTTTTCTAAACAATTCCGTCATCTCTCCTTTTGGAACGTCCCCTTTTGGAACTTCCCTCTTTGCAACGTATTTGTTGTTCCACGGAGCAGATAACGACCACACCCTTTCTTTTCCCAAATCGGGATCTTGGTGGTGGTGGTGATGGTATTGTTGTTGGAAGGCCATAGATGGATGACATGTAAGTTATACAATGTTCTCCATTGGAAGTGCAATGTGGAAAAAATCCTGACCCGCCCCCCCCTAAAACCCACTGAGTGTTGTTTAGATACCTTAGGTATGTACCTAGATTGGTACTTGAGTTTGGAGTCCAGATTGGGAGGGGATGTTACTTGATCAGCAATCGTTTTTTTTTTCTTTTTTGGCATCGAGGTTTTGGTATATATCACGAGACAAGCTTTCGTATCGATCTCGGATGGGCTACAGTTGCCTATTACCGCTGTCCATATACCTCTTGCCCAAAATACTTTTGGGCGAATGTCCAGTCATACTCGTACTGGTGGTCCATATCTTAGCTTCCTCGGGGTCCAAGCTGGCAAATGCCTGATGTTTACTCCCCTGTGCTGCTTTCCAGATCACATCCATTCCAGGACTGCCATGCAGGCGTGCGGCGTAGAAGTCGTCGATTATCTGCTCGAGACGAACCCATGTCCAACCTGGATAACCGTCGTCGAGATAGGTTTCGTTCGGGTTCGGAAATTCGGCTTCGAAAGCGAGGATTCGCATGTCGTTCAGATACCCGGTTTGCTCGAGGATCGAATCGACGCAGGTCTTGTTGATGACGAGGAAGGTGTTGGTGAGAATGCCTTGGCAGCCGTCGAGGATCTCCTTGGCACTGCGCACATCGGGTGCTTGAGAGATGGTATATTCTTTGTCTTTGTCCATTAAATCACGGAACGCTTCACGGAATTTCGAGTGGTCGGCATCTGGCTCCAGAGAAGCATATGCGCCTGGTGGTGCGTTGATTAGTGCAAGCTTCCATTTTTGATTCAGTAAACTTTTATAAGCTCCATTTTGGTCCATGGTTTGGCTGATCATGGCTTCAATCCTTCTTTCGAAGAGGTCTCGGCGTTCTTCGTCCATAGCTTGCGCTTCTGCATCCAGAAATGCAACATACCCCCATGCATGCAAGCCCGGTCGCTCCTCCAGTCGTCGATTGAGAGAATGCATCCAAGCCGGTGGATCAGGCCCGCCAGAATTTCTTTGCATGTTATCTCGGCGTTCTGTGTGGCGTCGCCAAGATTCTGTTGAAGCAGCTCCGTACAGTGATTGATATTCATTGGGGAGATAAGCAGGTTCACGAGCCTTCCACACTCGGTCCGTTGCTTCTGCCGTCGCATTCGCCCGTTTCTTTACCCGTTCCAATTTCCCCTTGGTACTCGCTGCAGACCAGAACCCGCGCTTCAAAAGCGTGAGTTCATCGTCTGAGAGGATGTGAGGTTCAGAGAGCATAGTGGATAAGAGATCTTCCCGCGATCTTGAGCTCACTTGTTGAATGTTCCTAGACTCGTCCTCGGCATTCGGGAGGTCAAGCAATTGACGACGTTCATGATCTGTCAGCGTCGATGGAGAAATGAGTGCTTTTCGTTCCAACGTCGAGAATGCATCGACTAAATCCTGAAGCGAGTCGCTGCCTTGGTGTACCCTCGTAGACGAGGCCAGATAGACCTCAACCGATGGGAGCGGATCCGACGACATATTTTGACTGGGCACAAACAGGGCCACAAGGTCTTGCTTGAGATCATTTGTATGCTATTGCACGTCCATTACCCTCTGTAGGTCGACAGGGCAGAATATCTCAAGAGACGGTCACGGGTACCTAGATAGCGTAGGTCGGATAGCAAGCGTAAAAGAGATTGCGAGTTTGAATCATACTTTAATAGACCATGATAGTCGCTTCACAGGAGCACGACCGATAAATTTTTACTGCAGAGCGACCGCAGGTAGTGCCAATAGTTTGAGCAGGCCAGGTCGTTAACATAGGGTCCGGTCCTTACTACGTAGTACTACGTACGTAGTAGTACTATGGTTCGAGGCGAACGAGAACCGATGCATATCTCAAGAATCGCTAATCCTTTTTGAGATAGCAAACTTCTTGGCGACGCCTCAAGATTGATGCCGGTGAGGCCGGTGAGCCAGAACGTTCACCCGTTCCACACGTGCCGTTCCGTGTATGAGTTATGCGCACTCTTCCATACATCTCTATCTTGATGCGTGGTTTGCAAAATATATGGTTGAAACTGACTCTCTTGGAGGAAACTGTCTACCTACCGTGCGGGCCCAATATACACGTCACGGAGTAACACATATAATCCTTACAGAAGATTTTAGATTCTTTACATGTAGACAGTCTCGCGTAATACGACGTATCTGCAAAAAAGTCGCACGTCCGTATGTGGAACGATAGCTAATCTTAGATAGGAAACTGTCTACCTACATATAGCCATAAGTCATGATCCATCGATTTTGTGGTACTATCGTTGACTAACGGAGCAGAAGAGACGGTGCCACGCTGAGGAGGAGCCGCCGTTGTGAAAGCATGGACATCCTCATGCAACGTTCTTGCTCTCGGCCCGCCGAGCCGCTTCGAATTTAGAGACCCCTCGACCGTCCGAGCGTACCTTACAGGACCCCTGAGCCACCGACCACTCAGCAAGTCTTCAAAGCATGAGATCAATCAAAGGATCTAGGCTATGCGCCACCAATTTCCTGACAAAGAAACTAAGAGCACTTGAAGCTAATGGTCTCGCCTGCAACGTCTAGACACGGAGACTTCGGGTCAGTGATAGAGACTGGGAAGACAACCAGCACCGCTTCGGCCGTGCCAAAAGAACTAAAACCTTCACAAGTGTCGGCGACCTTCGACATTTCCTGCATCTCTAGCAACGGCCAATCTCCGGGACATCAATGGCTTGCCAAAACCGACCAGGCGTCTTGCTATCCAGTTCTTTGACGGGTAGACGTTTGCTCAACGACTAACGGATGAGCCTTTTTTTTTTTTTTTTTTGACACAAGAGGGACGACACTAGTATCTACAGACTTGAGGGCTGGATCAAAGGCAGCTTTCCGAGATACCTGCTGTGTCTTAGTGAGTACAATCCTGGGACCACACAGCGTTAAGGACCATCTACACTGGAAAGGGAAGGCGACGATGAAATCCAATTTCCGTCATCCGACTGGGTACTTGCGAGGAGTCCTGCTGCTCTTCTATTAAACCTCCTCAATGTTGCCCATAGCAGCCTGGATTTCCTGGATGTCCTATTCTCGTCCACATGAGCTTTTCCTTGCTGGCCTGCCAGTTCGAGCAGCTCCAAGCAACCTCCAACGCCCACGATGAAGCTCTTCACCATCGTAGGACTGTTGCTATGCTGCTATCAAGCACAAGCAAAGGCAGTCTTCGCTCATTTCATGGTACGCCCACCTGTTTCTCATGTTTCTACTCTTATATTGATTGTAACAGGTTGGGAATGTTCCGTCATGGGACGTCCCTCGTTGGACACAAGACATCAACCTTGCTATCGAAGCTCATATCGATGCATTTGCCCTCAACATAGCCTACAATGATACCACGGTTGCAGCATCTGTGTCGAAGGCGTTTCAGGCGGCTTCCGGAACGCAATTCAAACTCTTTTTCTCTTTTGACTATGCCGGTGGTGGCGCATGGCCGAAGGCCGACGTGCAACAATATCTAGATAGCTATCTTCAACATGGCTCTTATTACCACACTGATGCAGGACAGCCCTTTGTATCTACGTTCGAAGGCCCGGACAACTATGCTGATTGGCAAGAGTTCAGAACTACTTATGGATGCTTTTTCATACCAGACTGGTCCTCTAGAGGTGCTGCTGGTGCTTGGGCCCTAAATGCAGCTGACGGCCTCTTTAGTTGGGCCGCCTGGCCTTGGGCGGACGAGGACAGCAACACCTACGTTGACGCTTCTTATCGACAAGCGCTGGGTGGACATCCTTACATGATGCCCGTGTCTCCATGGTTCTACACCAATCTACCTGGGTTTGACAAGAATTGGCTGTGGCGTGGAGATGACTTGTGGTACGATCGCTGGCAAGAAATCATCTATGTGCAGCCTGAATATGTGGAAATCCTGACTTGGAACGACTTTGGTGAAAGTCACTACATTGGCCCTCGAGATCACACGCAGTACGACTTGTTCGACGCATCGCATGGTAAAGCAGCATATAACTATGCGGCGAACTTTCCCCACGATGGCTGGCGTCTCTTTCTTCCATTCGTTATCGACCTCTACAAAACAGGAAGAGCCGCAATTGATCAGGAAGGCCTTATTGTATGATATCGCGTCACCCCCGCCGTTACGGGGTGCTCCCCTAACGAGACATCGGGTAATACCGCAAGTCAGTTACAAATCGAGTTGGAGCCATCAGAGGTTGTACAAGACAAGATCTTCTTCTCTGCGCTTCTCGCTCAGGGCGCAGAACCCTGGGTAGAGGTTGGAGGCAACGATCTTGATGCTATGTGGTCTCATGCGCCCTACGGTGGTGCTGGTCTCTATCATGGTAGTGCTAGTCTCAATGGCCACACTGGTAACGTAATAGTCAGTGTGTTCAGAGATCAGGAAGTTCTAACTCTTAACGGCACACCTATCAACACCACCTGCCAGGATAACATACAGAACTGGAACGCTTGGGTCGGCTTCGATCGCGGTGGCACCGTATCAGATACGACCGCCTCGATAGAGGGCTATGTCTGTACTGATGGAACAAGTGTGGCAGATTTTGCTCTTCTCTGTAATTATACCTATTCTCTTGGATATTGTCCTCTAGGGGCCTGCAATTGCCTCGAGATTGGCCCCCAACCCGATGTACCCAAATCAACGGGCGTTCAGGGCTATCCTGCTGCTGATCAGTCCGTCAACTATGCTGGTCTTTACAACTTTGCCTGCAATTTGGGTTACTGTCCTCCGTCATTCTGTGGCACCGTGGACGTTCCTGTTCCCACTCCAACAGTCTCATCTTTCAATCCTCCAGCTTGCACCGGTGGCTATGGATCAGGCCACTTTGCTGACTTGTGCGAGTGGGCTTGTGGGTATGGATACTGCCCTGTCGCGGCATGCAGCTGCAGCGAAACAGGAGTCTTGAACAACCCACCACCAGTGGTTTCTGGGGTGAGGGCTACATTTCTCCCTATCTCGGGAGACATGGGCTACGATGATCTTTGTACATGGACCTGCAGCCGAGGTCATTGCCCCGCGGGAATCTGCGGTTCCAACTTTGGCTGTGTCTCTGGCACTGGTGATGGCAACTACGGTGGGCTGTGCGATTTTTCCTGCGGTCGCGGCTTCTGTCCTGATCCATGTACGTGTCTGGCCAATGGTACCGTAGACAGTACAGTAGGTCTTCTGCCTGGATATGCTGGCGAAGCAAATCCGGATCTCGACGAAAACTATGGTCCTCTCTGCAACTTTACCTGTGCTCATAATTACTGCCCTTCAGGGGCTTGCTCAGAGAACATCAATCTCGACATTGCCTATCCATCAGCAACGATTGCGGACACATCAATCACTGGACTCGTTGGGTTCTCCACAGACGATACCACCTATTATCCCGGCGACAGTTTCTTCTATGAAACACTGAACCCTGACATCGGAATTGAGGTTACTCTATCCAACGGTCCAACTACATTTGATGCCGAAAGTTGTAGCGGAACTGTTCCACCCGGCACCAACGGAGGCGTTCTAGGATGTATAGCTGAAGCCATAGTGTGGATGACCTACACGATCTATACGGCTGGCGGACCTGTCGAAACCACTCCGCTCCGGAGGGGTCTGAACGCCACCCACCATGTTTCCAGTCCCACCAATCCCAGCCTCAATTCCACAGACTATCACTTCGAATACCACCCAGAATGGCATCCAGGGGGGAATTGCTCCACGGCTCTATGCATGTTTGTATCAAAGGCTCCGTCACACACCTGGACTCCATTAGGAAATGGAACTTACAATGGCGTATTTCACGACCTTCACGTCATCCACACTGGGAAGATCATTGGCCATAGGGTCTGGCCAGGTGGGTATTCAGATGAGTCGTCGGCAGCCAGCACATTGGTTAAGAGGGGATATATGACCGATGGTGGTCCGATACGCTTTCGGAACGGCAGACCCATCGGTATGTATACTTCTCAAGACAGCTCAGACATTTGGCGAACTTGGTATGAGGATGATGCCAAGGGAACCCTCGACGCCTCCAAGGTTTTTGGTGCGGCCGTCGAGGAGGCCGTTGCAGCGACGAGTTTTGGAGAACTTTGTGTTGGCATGTTAGATGCAGGCACGTTACTTGGGGAGCCTATGCTTTTCGACATTGTCGGCAATGACACCGCACAAGAGCTATCCCTCAATCAGGCCGAAAATGATTTGGCAGGGTGCTCCCAGACTCAACAAACTCAACTCACGTGCATTGCAGATGCTTCCGAAATAGATCCAGATTTGTTGAATGATGAGGATACCGAAAGTGCTTTACCCTCGCCAGACTTCTCCACGAAAAGGAGTCTGACAAGTGGCTCCTCAGAAACCTATGTTATTCAAGACAGGGGTGGTACCACCGGGAGAACATTGGCATGGCAAACACCAACGTATCCTAATGGAAACAATGGCGCTGATCTGGCCGCTGCGAACGGTATATTTTTAACGGCTGAAGGTCCCTTATTCTCCCTGCTGACATTATGCAGGTAACACTAATGCCTACGCACTTGCAAATCCCGGAAACTGCGAAGATGGTTCTATAACCGACAGTGCGCCGACTACAGGGCCGAATGCAGTGACTGTTGTATCTGAGCATGTTCCCGAGCGTGTTACAGGACGCAACTTCCTGGAATTCGTACAGGAGGGCTTCATGAATATTCTCACCCCCGACGGTACTTCCGGCAACGACAATCTCCAATTCGCCAACTGTCCATCGGTATCGTTTGATATACTCAGTCAGTGGGCCAATGTTCCATATGCTCAATGGAATGTCCAGTGGACTGGTGCAGGTGCAATTCCACAAGGATCTGCCCTTAGCCAATTCGCGAATACTTTTGGCTCAAGCACGAATCCCGGTGTAATGACAAATCTACAACATTCGCTGAATCGTTACAAAGAAGACGTGTTCAATACTGCCAACAGGCCGACATCGGACAGTAGATTCAACTCTTTCACCAGTCCAACGATTTCAAACACCGAATCCGCGCTCACCCTACTCCGACAGGTAAGTCTTCACCGTTGACTGCTCATGATGTGCGGCCGAAACATGCACTAACAGGTGATCTTGAAAGGGATTCGCGATCTTCAATTACATCAATGACAACCATGTCCAGACGCTGCTTGGAACTTCTTATCAGCAAGCATCCTCTGTTTGGCAGCAGTTTGACTCCTTGTACAATGCAGCAACTGGTTCGAATATTGATATGGAATGCATGTGGAGGAATTTTTGGAACTTCCTCGCCCAAAGAATCGCCAACAACCACCGCAGATACATGAACGATCGACTAGATCAACTCGCGGCGCCTTGGCTCAATCTTCAGAATCGTGCGAGCTCTACGCAACAACAACGGGATACTGCCGAAGAAGTGCTAGATGTCATCGACTCATTTAGAGGTCAAATCGACTCAACTATTTACTTCAATCGACAGAATTTCGTCTGATTCTGAGATTGAGGGTTGGAACCCAAGGTTGTCCTTTTCTTTCCCCTCCCCCTTCTCTTTCCTGTGACTCTTGTTAAACTGTTTGTTGTTCTTATAAATAGATATTTCCTTTTTTTTTTCCCTTTTTTTTTTAAAAAAAAAACTTTTTTAAACCGCTTTTATATAGGTACTAATTCTTCAATACTAATTTCTTATAGATCTAAGGAAAGCGACTTCGAAATAAGCCAAAAAGGGCGAATTACTCTCATAATAGGTATATAATTAAACTGAATTATTCAAACATAATTCCCAATTTTTTTTCTTTTCTCTCTCTCTCTCTCTTTTTGGGGGGAAGGGTACGTCGTCGTTCTTTCCACCCCCCCCCCCCCCCCCTTTTACAACGAACGTATTGTTCCAACGAAATAAAACATTGACGTTTGTTTCTCGGTTGACAGATCCGCTCGATGGGGCATGGGGGTAAGTAAGTCGGTAGGTAAGGTAGGTAGTAGGTTAGTTAGGAGGTATTTTATGATGTCGAGGAAAAGCACAGAAGGTATGTATGTTTATCTACAGTGGAAGAGGTAAGGTTAGGTTAGGTCAGGTCAGGTCCCTGAGGTAAATACATATAGATGATATAGATGGTACCTCCTCGTTCTGTGTATTACATACGTGTGTATATACAGACAAAGATAGAAGGCAAAGTTGGAACAAGGTACTATAAAATGATACAGATAATTTTCATGCTTTCCCTGGAATTTTCGGGGGTACCTTTTTCTTCTCTTGTCTTGATGTCAATGACCTAGGTAGTTTCACCTTGTTCTTCTACTTTCCTAGGGATCGTGGATGAAGAATCTTCTGTAGTAGTAGCGGTGGTGGTGTTGTTATTGTCATCGTCGTCGTCGTCCCTTTCTGCAATCATGTGTCCCATCTTTCCGACTTTGGTCATCAGATACTTCTCCAACTCGATCCCTTTGACACCCTTTTTCCCGTGGGATTTCCAACTCAGGGGTACCATGGCGACGCGTTCGCGTACCCGGACTTCTCGGTTCGGGCCCTCGATCGCACGAACTTTGTCTGGGTTGTTGGTTAGGAGGCGAATTCCTTGATCGCCGCCGAGGCCGAGGTCGAGGAGCATGGCGGTCGCGAGGCCGTAACTGCGGGCGTCGGCAGGATGGCGAAGGAGGAGGTTTGCCTCGACGGTGTCGGCGCCCATGTCTTGGAGGTTGTAGGCTTTCAGCTTTTCTGAAAGGCCAATTCCGCGGCCTTCTTGTCGTAGATAGATTATTACACCACCCGGAGAGGTTTGCAGGGTCGAAGGGAGAGACATGAGCCGGGCGGCCTCGTCGAGTTGTTCACCACAATCACATCGCGCGGACCAGGCAGTTTCGCCCGTGTAGCATTCACTATGGATGCGAACTAGGGCTGGCTTTTCGAAGGATACGGGAGGAGGGAGGAGGGAGGCGGGGTTTGTTGTTGTGGGAGAGGAGATAGGAGCTGGGAATGATGTTGCGGACAGAGTCGGGGGAGATGAGGAGGACGGAAGGGTAGCGTCCTCGGGCACAGCTGTCAGTGACGTTGCTGAAGTTGGAGGTGTATGTTTCCGGCGGTCGAGGGTGTTGGATGCGGTGGGGTTTGATGTGGATGGTGGCGCTGCTGGGTCTATCCGTGACGAGATTCGACCAGGTCTGAGTCTTCCAATGTATGCTCCCCGGATCATACGATCCATTTCCGTCTCTCCTTCTCGAGGCCGATCCAAACTCTCGCTCCTGATCTTGTTACCAAAAACAATGGCAAGATGCTCTTTGTTGTCGGCGTCATTGTGATATAGGTGGAGGAACATTTCCGTTCCACTGGTCGTAGGTATACGCGCTCGTACTATGCATTCTACATTGGGTAGGCGCTCGACTAGTCTAGGAGACTTGGCAGGCTCGACGGTGCTGTCCACAGGGACACTTGTAGGTTCATATTCGGGATGCCTCTGGCTAGAAGGTGTGACGCTGCCGCCTGTGTGCCAGCCGGGTGTTCCCGGTGGAGTGAAGGCAGGCGATATGATGGCGCCGGGAAGCGCTGGTGTGGAGGAGTTGTGGCTGCGCAAGTCATCGAGGTTCTGGAGGTACTGAGCTGCTGGCCGAGGTTGAGGAGCGAGCAGCGGCGAGGCATGAGATGGTAAGTCGGGCATGGTGCGAAGCGATGGTCATATGTTTGTTAGGGTAGGCGCAAAATAGAGAGAGTAATATCAATATAAGCACAATCCAACGGCTAAGTCATCCTTCTACCTGATATTTCGCATCAATTGATAAGTTTACAAATTTGTCAACTTCCACTTAGACATTAACTTACTGCGGAGGATCCATGCTCTGATCCGTCACATCATTTCGGACATCCTCGGCGCATTATCTCCCCCGCAGTGCGGAACCGAATCTGGATGGCCCCACTACCGTAACATCCTCTACTACGGTACTTCATCATTGCCATGTCAATGACTTCTACACTCTTTCTATCTCTCCCTGTCTTTGCTATCTTTCTCTTTCTATCTCAAGAGTCCCTCGAGTAGCTCTACATCGTAAGCACGGCTTCCTCATGATCAGCCCATGGACGTAAGAAGGCGGAACCTACGACAGCCTAGAACCCGTAGTAGAAAAGGTGGGTAAAGCAATCCAGGTCTAGAATATCCAATCTAAAAGGACAATTTTCCCATTTTCTAGGATGGTAAGTTAATTTCCCTGGTGAGTTCAAACCAGCTGTTGATGGTGACCCGTCTCAGCCTTACCTGTCGAGGACGACATATTCGATGCGACGAAGGAAGTCCAATCTGCGATAAATGCAGGAGGGCTCGCCTGCAATGTCATCAACCGGGTTTCATCACTTCCAAGTGGTCCGCAACAGATGCACCACACTTGTCAGAAGTTGACAATGGTGAGTGGTCTTGATATGTCTTCCTCTAGTGATGGACCGCTCGCTTCCTAACAGATGAAGACATTGGCCGTCAACCAGATCAACAATCCGCCGATGGCCCCAAAGCCACACGAGAGACAGCCCTCGATATGGGATCACCAGATGCACCATTGGGTTCGAACCGTGCAATTCCGAGTCTCATTCGCATATTCCCCCCTGACTGGGATTACATCAATGCAAATTTTCCTCAACATGCCGAGATGAATGCCACACTTCCGGAACCCATGATCAATGCTGAACATGCCTATCTTCTACAAGTCTATGAGAAGGGAATTGGTACCTGGATGGATGTGTTTGACTGCAGTCAATCCTATCAACAGGCTGTTCTGAACCTGGTCCCGAGTTCTCCCCTTTTACTGAACTCGATCTGTGCACTTGCTGCACGACAATTGAGCCTTATCTCGTCAGCTGTTTTGTGGAGTCCTGTTGCGGAGCGCTACTATGGTGAAAGTCTCTGTCTGTTACTAAATTTCCTGAATGACTCTACAGCAGACTTGGAGCATGCGATAGTGGCAACAATAGTTTTAAGTAGCTATGAGCTCTTAGCCTTTCCTGGACACGATTATCAGAGACATTTCAAGGGAGCAAAATCTTTGGTGGATTCACTCGATGCGCATAAATCTTCCAGTCGACTTATAAGGGCTTCATTCTGGATATACGCACGGCACGAAGTTGGTGAAGCACTCAACATCGGCTGTCCAACCATGCACGATCCAAAGTCGTGGCCAAAGCTTGATCTCTCTGGCGGCCCATATGAAGAAGATTCTTGGGGAAACGATGCGTCCCGATTGTGTGCAGAAACTGCTTGCTTTGTTTTTCAGACTGTATCAAAGTCTCACGGAAAGAAGATAACACGAGAGTATTTGGCGCTGCAAGGAGAGTTAGATAACTGGTTCAACAAGTGTCCTGCTCATCTCAAGGGAATAAAGTACGAGGAGACCGGAGCCATAAGATATTGGTTTCCGAGACCTAATTTTGGTAGGTTCTGTTCTACAACTCTTTACTTCTTTCTCTGTTTCCCCCTTTTCTTGACCAGCAGGGGGATTCAATTTAACGATTAAACAGCTGCAGCTCTCGAGCTGTACCACATCGCAAAATTACTCCTATGGACCAAATCAAATGACTACCAGACATATTTGCCCGGTCCAGATGATCCCGAGGTAGGCGAACACCACATAGTAGGCAACAGCTATTAAGAAACGGGCACAGGAGCGCTCTGATCATCACGCACGAGAAATCATTATCATTGCTCTTTCAAACAGTGCCGATTCCGCTGCTGTCGTGGCCGTTAACCCGCTGTGTTATGGTAAGTATCGGGTCATCCATCGGGAAAGTTATACTACGGCTTCGATCATGTTACTAACCAATTCGCAGCTACGAAACATGTCAAGGACCCAGGTCTCAAGCGTCAAGCAGTTGCTTTACTCGACGACATCCAGCGGCGCACAGGCTATCATACGAACAGTATAGTCGAGCGCCTGCTCCCTTTAGTTGGGGAACCAGTTACTTGAACCTCTGGAGTCTTACGAGCAGCATGTATAAAGAGTTGACTTATGAGATAACAATGATATTTGTATATAGTAGCGGCTACATGAACCTTACAGTCCATCGTCCGGGGTCCACACTTTGGTCCATCGCTTATCGATCGTACCTTCATCGAAATCCTTTTGATCATGGAAACGAAGATCTGTGCTGAGGCGAATGAACTCGGCATCCGAGTTCAGACAAGCCGAATGGATGCTGTATGGATGGTGAAAAACGACATCGCCGGCTTCATAGTCAGCGATCCTCCAATGGTATGGACGATCCTTCATGCCGGCATTTTCTGCGATGTGTTGATAGCTATTCTGGAAGCGGGCTGGATGGTTGGCCAGCACGCCGAATTTCTCCATGTTCTGATTGAACGCCGAGAGCTTCTGTTCGAGTGTAAACGATTTGGCACGCTCTGAAAAGTCATCCTCGATCGCTTGGGCGAGTTTCAAGCTGTCGTCGAGATACGTCAAGCCGCCACCGGTATGTTTAATATCGCCGATCGGAATCCAGGCGGTCAGAAAGAAGGCGGATCCGGCTCGCAGAAAGAGCTGGTCGTAATGGACACCAGTTCCTTCAGCACCGGGGGCTTGATGGCGCAACAATGTGCGATTTAGAAGCACCTCTTTGTCCCAATCCATCAGATCACGAACCATCTTACGCAACGCTGGATGGGCAACAAAATCAAGATACTCGGGTGTGACATGAGCGTCGATCACCCGGCGTAACTCTTCACCATCGGGCCGCCCTAAGCTCAATCCTCGATGAAGGGCTACATCGTCCTCGGTGTTGTACCGCCCTTCGACAGGGTCTGAGCCCGGAAGCAGCAGCCCCGTGTCTTTGAACTGCTCAAAGTAGTGTGACCTCATCTTCAGAACATCTTCACGAGGTAGCAGGCCTTTGATGTAGATATATCCATCAGCTTCGAGTCTCTGACGCATCTCCTCGATTGGCGTGTCTACCGGTGTTGGTCGAAGCCATCCGATCTGTGACTGGGAAATCTCTCCCTGGTTGACGCGAACAGTGGCTGGAAGTGGCTGGTACGACAGGGGGAAAGCAGGCTGTGTCTGCGTGAGGGTGGCCATGTTGGGATTTGCTATATACGATGTGTAGTGACGATGAGGACTGAAAAACGATCTTAGAAGAAATAGCATTGACGGATTCCAAGGTTAGGAGGAGCATGGCAGAGAGATATATATATTCGTGAGGATTACATGATTTGCATCTCATTGTCCTCATCCAGTGAAGTCAAAGACGACGAATAAGACTTACAGTTTGAATCTGGTCTTCTGATACTCTGTCCTGTACACATGTTGCTCTTCTATTGGTGTTGGCCTTTTGTTGTGATGGGGAAAATTATATTGAAGGTCGGTTACTTTACCGTTTCGGGCAATTTAGACGCTCCCTTCAAAATCCGGGGGAGAAGCAGAACCACCAAGACAGTTGACAGCGGGGTAAGAAAAGAGAAGAACGAGGTCGGTCGTCTGGATTCCCAAAAGTAGTAATGCAACCGTATCAACTATGTTATCCTTCCTGTGCTGGGGTGGAATAATGAGTGATCTCAACTCTCTTGGGACCTACATGCAGCCAGTCGATATGCGACTGCTCACTGTCATGCAAATTTGGAGGGGTAAAACTACAACAGCGTATCCCCGGGGCAGGCGGAGCAGACCAATTCGGTAGTGTCGAAGCTATCGAAGAAAGAAAAAAGGGAAAAAAGGAAAGAAAGGATCCAGTGAGATTTAGTGTCCCAGATATCCCGAGTTCATGGATTTGAGGTTTGATCGGTCATGATAAACGGGACGGCAGGGGATGGACAATCGATGGAATATATACCTAGGTTACCTGTTTAGTACATACGCATTTTGAGAATAGCAAGGCTGGAAGAGAATAGGTTCGGACATTCAGGTTTTTTCTCTTTTCATAGATAATTACTCTTTTGCTATGATATCGACAATTGTTCTGCTTACCTCTTGAGTTGATATCATTACTGTACTGTTCCCGCAATGTCCATTGGCATAATATATAACATACATGTAGGTGAGGTGCCTAGGCGATAGCTCTTCCACTTGACATCTTGTACTCTCACCTCAGTTAAATGACGCTGATGACATTGACGGACAATCTGATTTGTTTCCTTTCTGTTATCTCTTGTGCCTAACTTGCTTTTCAATGCTATTTAATGAATTAGTCTTGTACTACGTATCTTATCTGGGTCAGTGAACCCCGCCGATATCTCGACCATCCACGCCAGTCACGTTCTCTACGCCTTGGCTGATAAGCCCACGACGATCATTTCAGATACGGTAGTAGTCAGGGACATTGTTACTATAACCAGGGTAGTTCCTCGTAGTCCATGGTAGTTCATGGCCCAACATCTTACCTAGTATCTCTCTAGTACTACGGTAGCTCATGTCTATTCGCTTTCGTCTGATTTGTCCAAGTCTGAGTGCCTGAACTGCCTGCATCTTCTCTGCCAACGACAAAACAGACATAGCTCATGCAGCTAAGCAATCATCTACTAACTATCTATCCTTGCTTCTGGAGCTACCCTGGTTCAACTTTGGTGTCCGCAGAAGAAAACAAAGACGATGACGATGTCGGTGACGGAAAGGTCCCAATGGAGGTCTTCCCTATATAAGACAAGTTCTGCTGGCCTGGTCAACCGCACCTTTGGCTATTGGCTCTCCTTTTGATTGTAACATTTTCCCTGGGAGATCAAGCCCTCAAAATGAAGTTCCAATTGGCCCTGCTGCTCTCCTCTGCGGCCATCGTCACCGCCACCTGGACCAAGAACTTGAATTACAGAAGTCCCTCCGAGCATCATCCTTTCATGGGCATTGCCATTCACAAGGTCGTCCGCAGAAACCAATTGGAGGCTCGATTCGATCCATCTCAACTCAACTTCACTCACGGTGTCGCTTCAGGTGATCCTTATCCGAATTCCGTCATTCTGGTAAGTCGTCTACCGGGCTTATCTCCTATACCAATACTGACACTTGCGCCCAGTGGACTCGGGTCTCTCCTGTCTTCGATGACGACCCCAGCAATGGTAGGAGTATTCTGATATCATTTGAGATACACAGCTAACTTGGACCAGCGACGGTATCAGGAACTGTCCCGTTGTATAACCACGACACGGAGGAATACGTTGCCGTCTCCGTCGCCCCGATCTGCGTCGACTACAAAGTGGCTACAGACGCTGCGCTAGATCACGTCGTGACTACGGGTAGAGCTTACACCTCTTCTGATATCGACTATACCGTCAAAGTAAGACTGCGCGAACGAGACGGTCCTCATGATAACAGCCATGCTGATGATGCTGTAGGTTGAGGCGTCTGGGCTCAAGCCATTCACGCAATACCATTATCAGTTCAACGTCTGCGGTTCCGATAACTCCAGTCCAATCGGTCGCACGAAGACTACTCCTCACCCCCATGACAAGGCACCAGCAATCTCACTGGCCATCTACTCCTGCTCGAATTATCCTTTTGGATTTTTCAACGCGTTTGGAAACGCCGCTCGAAAGGACTCGGTTGATTACGTTGTCCACCTGGGTGATTTCATCTATGAATACGCCGAAGGGGCCTATGGTTGGGGATGGTCCATTGGCCGAATCCACCAACCGAACGTCGAGACCCGTACTCTGTACGACTACCGCAAGAGACATGCAAGTTACCGCGCAGATCTTGATTCAATGGCATCGTTCCAATCCTTTGCCTGGATCCCCGTTTGGGATGACCACGAAGTTGGAGACAATACCTGGAGAGACGGTATGGCAGACCAGAACAACACGGAATCTTCTTTCATCCAGTACGACGTCGAATTTGGTGGTGAGAGGGTTGCCTTTGACCAAAGAAAGATGAACGCCGTGCGTGCTGTACGTATTGACGACCCCTCCAGATGTGGCATGGCTAATCGATGACATAGTATTTCGAATGGATGCCTATACGTCAAGTTGATATGGATGACAACCTTCGTGTCTGGAGAACTTTCTCCATCGGTACACTGTTCGATCGTCAGTTGCTCTTTATACGTCAACCTTCTGCACTTCACTGACATTTAATACCAGTCATCATGCTCGACACAAGGCAATACGATAGATCGATCACCGACCTTTATTGGAATACAGACTACATTCACGAGATTTCCAACGATGCCGGACGTACCATGATGGGTAGCAGGCAGGAGAACTGGTTTTACAACCAGCTAAGCGCATCCCACAACCGAGGTTCGCAGCAGGAAATGTGAAACTGATCGCATGCACTGACTGATGGTAATGCAGGAGCGACATGGCGTATCATTGGAAGCCAAACGGTCTTCTCCCGTCAGAACCAGTCCATTGTCTCTGGCAATACAAGTATGTTATAATGCCATGCTGTGTCACCACAAATCCATCTCGTTGCCCGCTAACATCAATATCAATAGATCCATTAGACTATGATGCTTGGGATGGTTATCAAGGTCGGTCTCATTCCCACTAACCTTTGCTCCCTGCTCTTTATCTCTGCCATTCACTTGAGTTCTTGCTGACTCGACCCCTTCAGCAAACCGCAACCGCACCTTCGAGCACCTCTATAACAACAAGATAAACAACAACATCGTCCTCTCCGGCGACTCGCACATGTCCTGGGTGTCCGACCTCGTCTGGCTCGACGACACGACCTACGACCCCACCACCGGCACCGGCGCCATCGGCGTCGAATTCGCCGGCTCCTCCCTCTCCTCCCCGTGTCCGTACGGCCAAAACATCACGCGCACCGCCGCCAACAACCTCTCGGACTGGCTCGTGCACGCCAACCCCGAACTCCAATGGCAAGACGTCTACTACCGCGGCTACTACGAACTCACCATCAGCCACGACGCCGTCAACGCCCGCTACTTCGGCACCCCGTCCCTCGTCCAGCGCCAACCGTACGAGATCCCGATCGCGAATTTCACCGTCCGCGCGGACCAGGGCCACCTGCAACGCCCGGTCGGCGGCGGCGTCGTCGAGAGCGGAGCCCTCAAGAACGGTGTCACCATGTCGACGAATTTGACCAACGATACGACCACGGGAACCTGGCTCGTGACCAATCTGGATACGTTTGGGTATGGCCAGGGACCGACGGGGCCGCGGTGAAAAGTTTTTTGGACATCTATCTTTGTCTTGCTGTAGTAGTATATACATACACAGATGGTTTTGATTTTGGGTTGCGCGTGAAATAGTTTTGGATGGATGGATGGATGAATATTAAAAGAAAAAAAAAAAAAGGAAACCAATATCTCTTGATTCAAATGTTAAGAAGAAGAAAAAAAGAAAAAAAAAAAAAGATTGGTTTGTATATTAAAAATATTCTCCGTCGATCTGCTCGGCCAGCTTGGTAAACCTTGGAATCGTTCAGATTGTAGAATTCTCGGTAGTCAAATTAAAAAAGACTTGGGTTTTCTTGTTCCTCCTTCTTCTCCTGATCCATTTCTCTTCCTTTCGATGCATCTAAAGTCCATCGTCATCGTCGTCGTCATTGTACCATAAATAACTAAATTCTGATTTCTTAATTCAGAGCCCACCATTCCTCCGCCCCAACCCCTCCATCACCGACACCAACCGCATCCTCCTCTTCCGCCACAGTCCCACCACCCCCCTCCCCTCGTCCTCCCCCGTCTCCCTCGTCCCCTTCCGATGTAGCATCCGCCGCCTCCCCCACCGCCGCAACGCTCATGTACTGCCTCAGCACGTCGATGGAGCGCGACGCGACGACGTTTTGGTCGGCGATGCTTGCGAAAAAAGTGAGGCAGCGGTCGATGTCGTCGGTGTAGGCGGCGGCGGTGTGTTCGTCGGAGAAGCGGGCTTCGACGGCGAGGGTGATGGCGGCGGAGAAGAGGCCGGATGTCGTTGCCCTGAGGTAGTATTAGTACATATTTTGGGGAAAAGCCTTGTTTTTCAGATTACAAAAGAGAGGCTGGGAGTTAGGTTAGGGGAGGGGGGAAGGATCATGTGGTAGAGCAAGAGATGTACTTACCAGGGTCGATGGCGGGCGAGAGCGGCGCTATATCTGTCTGCTAGCGAGACGATCGCCCGTGCAGAACCGAGACAGATGGCTTGCGTCCTGGCATAGGAGTTTTCCGATTGGACCCATTGGTGTTGGAGAATTCGGTTGATGGCCATGCGGTAAAACAATATCGACAGGTAAAGGCTGTTTCGCTGCCAGAGAACCCAAGGCGGGTATTGCTCTGGCTCCGGAGTGGACTCCGCCAGGTCTTCAGGGTCCTCTGATAAATGTGGCGGTAGTTCTTCGATGATGTTGGCAAGCGCCTCGTCCGTCCGTAGGACCACCTTCTCAAGACTTATGGAATCGCTGCCAGCACACATCACTTCTTCATTGAACCGATGTGTCAGCTGGGCGAGCTTGATCATAGTAATATGATAATGAACGGGTCGAGGCCGCATCGGAACGGTTTGGGGGTTCGCTCTGAGGTCGGGGTCCATGATCTGCTCGTCATCGAGATCAAGCGGCATATTCACCACAAAATCGGCCTCGTGGATCATTGGAGGACGTAATGGTCTTTGTAACCACTCACAAATGATCAGCGTCCACCAGACACGGCGGCTGACTTCCTGCTCTACTGGATCTTGGGTGACCAAAGGTGGCTCTTTGTCCATGCCGAGACATTGCCCAATGCGGATTCCGATGCTCAGAAGCGTAAAGTCAAGGCTAGAGTCCCCGAGAGTTTTGAACAGCCCAAGAAGGATGGCAATGGTTTGGACTGATCTCATGTCGAGTCTGCGAAGATAATCCGCCTCATTGAGGAAGAACAACCCGGCATCATACCAGTTCCGTATCAATGAAACAGTACTGCCTTGTAAACGTTAGCTTCTCATCGGCAAGCACAACGATTATCGGTGTAGACCTAATGGTAGCCTTGCAGCTTCGACTTCCTTCTCATCCATGAAAAGCAAGCTCATCTGTATCTAGAGTCAGCTTCAAGGTATGCAGTGTCATAGGTCTCACAACGTAGCCCTACCGCAAGGAAACTGAAATAAATGGCCAGCCACAGAGGCTCATTGTCTAACAACGGCGTGCGATCTCTTCCTTTCCAGCATCTCTCATGCTCGGCTCTGAAAGTTGGAATATGAACTGCAAAATGGATCCAGGAAGTCCAGACGAATCCGTGTTCAACCAAGGCTCTACTGCATTCCTCGCTAGGCAAATAAATATCCGAGACTCGCCGCACTGTAGACGAATTTAAGTTATGCACTGGAAAATTGATCTGGGCCTCCAGGACTTCAATGACAGAGCCAAGTTTCTGGGTGCCTGTGTTTTCCGGCCTTCGACGTGGTAACGATGTCGCGAGTTGGGCCTTCAAGCGCCGATTCTCTTCCTGTAACTCTGCATACGTCGGGCCGGTTTCTGGTGGTTTGGGACTTCAACATATCAGCATCAGTTGCAGCCGCTCTACCTACAGGGGGATAACATCAGGCGGCACAAAGATGATGAATGCAGTAGAGTACGAGTTGAGTGAGGGTGCCTACCTTGTTATCTGTCCCTTGACACGAACGACTTCGCGCGCACATGACGATTCCAGGCCTCGACCGACACAGTTCTGGCATGGAACTTGCTTATCACATTTTATACGTTTTCGGGCGCAGCGAAGACAGGCGGTCGGTGCCCGTTGACTGGTACGGATATACGTGGACATGAATGACCAAAGGAAACAAAGAAGAATGGATGGAAAGTTGAGATGAAATGTCTCGGGACTGTGCCAAGCCTTGGGCTTATCGGTAAAGGAAACCAACATTGAGAGATATTCTCGACTTTCTCTGGATTTCTTGTTCATCTTTAAGAAGGTCAAATACTAACTCACAGGTAATGTTGATATCCCTCCAGGAATTTCCCAATGTCCTCGACACCAATCACAACAGAACTTGCATCTTGTAAGACATGCTTCTAGAAACCGGACAGACGGTGAATACTGCCACTACCCATTGTCGTGGTTCTCATCTCATGTCCAATGCTCAGGTACAAACGTCCTGCAGTATTCCCTTTGAGCATGACAATATGGGCTATGTTGATCCTAAACATAGTCTCCTTCAATGCTGCTACTCAAACTGGACGGGAAGGCAAATCTCCATGGAGCAGAATGATCGGCAAGTTAGTGCGGGGACGAGGATTGACAAATCATCGAAGCGTCTTCATATTTATAGAGGAGATTTGGAAGGAGGGATTGATGCCGTCTATTCCAAGAGAGCATCGAGACTCTTTGGTGGCTGGATTGGAAAGAGGCCCAGACCAATTGACTCCCAAAGTCGAATTATTTCGGAGACATTCAGACCCGACTTCTGTTCATCATCGCGCACGTTGTCTTACTTGCAAAGTCATTTGCGCATATTCGACTCATGGTGAAATAGGTAACGTTAGTCTGTAGTAGTCGTTGAGAGGACCAGTTCGGACGAGAACTCGGGCGAGTTCACATTTCCCAATTTAGTTGCGAAAAAACCAACAGACTCGAATCCACCATCGGACTTCCACAAACTCGCCCGGATCTCGCCCGAGATTGCTGGCGGGGAGGCGAGTAGGTCCATTCTGTCGTCTGTAGATAAATGATAATGAGGATAGCGGGGGAATTTCAGCTGTTTGGTTTCTTAAGTATTTCCAAAGTAGGAGTATTCTAGTTTCAACCAGAGAATCAAAATGCCTCACGCCACTGAGACTCATACCGTCGACACGACGAAGACCCACGGTGATTGGAGAGATGATCTATTTCAGGATGGCTTTGCGGTCGTCAAGGGAGCCATCCCAGAAGAGAGATGCAACTACTACATCGAGAAGATGTATGAGTGGGTTGGACGTTTCCCATGGGGATTTGACAGGAACGACCGTTCCACATGGACACCAGAGCATTTGCCCTCTCACATGAAGGGTGGCATGTACCACGGATATAGAATTCAACATGAAAAGTTCCTGTGGGAGGCTAGACAGTAAGTCCTGTCCATGTTGACCTCGCTCGGACTTTTATGGCTAACGGGATCACAGAGAGCCTGGTGTCCTGGAAGCTTTTACCAAGCTATGGGGTACCGACGAATTGCTCGTGTCGTTCGACGGAATGAATTTTACGCTGCCACCAGGCTCGCCGATACCAGCAACTGAGCCATGGCCCCATGTCGACCAGTCACCAAAGAGGACTGGATTGCAATGTGTGCAAGGCATCCTGAATTTTGCTCCCAACGGTCCGGATGATGGCGGTCTTCTCGTTATGAAGGGATCATCGAAGATCATGCAAGAGTTCTTTAAGACACATCCCGATGTTGTCGAGCGAGCTACTTGGGGCAGTAGCGATTGGTTTGGGTTCGACCAGGAAGAGTTGAAGTGGTTCGAGGGCCGAGGTTGTGAAATCCTCAAGGTGTGCGCCGATCCCGGTGACCTGATCCTTTGGGACTCGCGGACAATGCATTTCAACTGTGTTCCCACATCAACCAACGTTAGAGCTATCATATGTGAGTCTACTCGATCCAGGTAGCAGGGCACGTCAATGGCTGACAGAGCGTAGATGCATGTTACACACCCAGGTCCTTTGCTACACCTGAAGTCCTGAAGTCGAAGGCTGAATTCTTTGACCAACGGATTGGCACTGTAAGACAGCCATGGCACGAAGTGATATGACAGGCTGACAGTTGATTTACAGACACATTGGCCTCATGACAACCTCTACGCGAATCTCGTCAAGGTACCGCGATTCGACAAGGAGGACATCGCAGAGCGAGACCGACCATTTGAAGAGCCAGAGGAGAACGAGCTGATGTTGAAACTGGCCGGGAAAGTACCATATTAGTTAGACTGGGCGAGTAGTTTGATGAATAGACTTGGTATTGCATGTATCAATTAATCTTGACCCCCATGTGTGAGCTATGAGATGTGAGCTGTGAGCTGTGAGCTGTGAGCTGTGAGCTGTCTCAAGACTTTCAGCGATGATCCCAACCAAACGATGCTTGGTTGCTTGTGCGACAAGTGGAGGCGTGGAACTAGATTCTCGGAAGTCCTACTCGACGATGGGAAAGGAGAAATGGAGGCATCGAGGCACCAGATCGGCGTGGTAATAGCGATCGTTTCAAATTGTCTTCGGTGTTTGTTTACCAAGCAATTTCTCTGGACTTGTTGAGGCAACATCATCGTCGGCCAACCGCCACAACCACACCGTATCATGCAGTCGGCCAGAGAGTAGTAGTCAGCAGACACAGAAGTGTAAGTACTTAAATTAACATCGTCATAAGTCACTGCAAAATCATGGTTGAAGATTCTTTGGACTGTTGAGATTGAAACGTCTACCCCTGTCGTGCCATGTCCACGTCTTGTTTGATCTACATGATCCTGTAACACAAGAACAAGAATGACGGAGGGGCCTTTTTTCTGGAGCAGGTGCATTCCGACCACGGCCAGTGCAAGGTAAGACATTTCATGTAATGTTACTCGACTAATTAATTCCATCGCTACTCGGACGGGATTGATCTGGCTTTTACTTTTTCTCGACTTTTTCTTGCCCAAGGAGAAAGAGCAGAGCTCGAGGGATGTGTCTTCTTCGCACCTCGCCATCTAGGCCGTCGTGATATTAGGGTCATCGACATGCACAATCGCCCGGCTTCAGCCGACTCTAGGTTATATGAGCCGATAAAGGAGGAGGTCCAGTCCGAAAATGACTTCTTCGAGTATGAAGCAAGTCAGAATTCGAGATCGGATCGCGGCACAGATGCTGGTCATGGTCGTGAAACGATATGGATCTCGATAACGGTTATACTGCTGGTGCTTTCGATCATGTCCTTCACGGCTGGCCCTATGATTCGTCTTAGCTCTTCATCTGCTTCGAAATCATCGACATCGACATTGCCAGCACTCAGCCCTCCTCGCCTTTCCTGGCACAATCTGACGCTCTCCGAGAAACACCACTACATCGACTCGGTCCAATGCCTGGTCAATACCTCCTACGCTTCCTCGCCCAACCGGACGTACCACGATGTGTTCGCCCAAATCCATTCTCATATCGGCTCTCATACGTACGAGAACCCTTCTTTCCTCCCATGGCACCGCTACTTCCTCCATACCTTTGAATCCACCCTCCGCTCGAAATGTGACTACTCACTCTCCGGCCTTGTGTATTGGGACTGGTCTCTCGATCACGAAGACCTTACTGCTTCTCCTGTCTTCGACCCAGAGACCGGGTTTGGCGGCGACGGTGACCCGTATGGGGAAATCATGGTCGGCGACACCGGTCGATGCGTCAGGAATGGCCCATTCAAGGACCTTGAAGTTAAATACTACAACATGGAATACAGTCCGCACTGCTTAACCCGCGGATTCCGCAACGACGCTGGCGTCGGCTCTGTGGACGGCAGCTTCGTATCTCCGTGGCAGATCGACGATGTGCTACGAATGTTCGACTATGGGACGTTTGTTTCCGAGCTTGTCAACCGCGTTGAAGATTCCATCCCCTTTGGCATTGGCGGGGACTTTGATACCGCCACAGCGCCTTACGGTATGCTTCACTGCATCTCCCATCTCTCCCCCCTCTTCCCATTTGCATCTTACCTGACTAACCGTCTCTCTTTCAGACCCCCTCTACATGCTCCACCTCACCAATCTCGACCGCCTCTGGTACCTCTGGCAACACCACCTCCTCCTCACCACGTCCCCCGACCCCGACCCCCAATGGGAACCCTCGGCGCGTACCTACGCGTACACATTCCCCGAACAACAACGACGACGACGACGTCTCACCCGCCGTCTTGCTACCGTCGAATCCGACGCATCGTTTTTGAACAGCATCTTTTTGGATATGATGGGCCTGGCGGAGAGTGTTAGTGCGATGAGGGTGATGGATACCGAGGGGGGGTGTAAGAGGTCGTCGATGAATGCGAATTCGAAGTCGAAGTCGAAGATAAAGGAGGGTGCGGGGTTGAGGGAGAGGGGGGAAAATGATTGGGGGAGAGGAGGGGTTTTGTGTTATAGATATTGAAAAGAAGAATACACAAGGGGTTGTTTGGTGTGTGTATGGTTTGTGTGAGCGAGTGAGTGAGTGAGGAGAAGGAAACTCTCGTCTCTCGTTATACAGAGCTGCTCTTGGTGTAATTGAGTAGATGTACCTACGGATTGGGAATTACTGAAGACACCTAGTCGGTAATAGTAAAGCAATGAACGAGAATACATACATACATATCGAGTCATGACTTTTAACACTCTATCAAGAAATTTATGTTTCCTATTCTTGTTCCATCTACCCTTCAGAAAAATCTAGAAATCTCGAAGCGGTGGTTCTTTATCTGCTCTTGGACCACCATCTGTCACCATCTTATCCTTATCCTTGGACCCGCGCCGTCGCGAAAACGACGACGACGACAGCTGTTCGATTTCTCTCTCTTCGTCGTACGCCGCCGCCGCACCCGGATCGTGACTGTCTGTGTAGACGACGCTAAAGTTCCGATCGGCCTCGTCGCCGACTTCCATCCACTTGTCGCTGACGACGCCGGGGACGGGGAAGATTCTGCAGAGGATCCAGTATACGCCGGCGGCGACGAGGATGCCGGCGAAGTAGTTGACGCGGTAGATGTATTGGGCGCCGAGGGGGACGGTGCGGCCGACGGCGCCGGCGAAGCCGACGATGTTGATGAGGATTCCCGAGATGTAGGCGGCGTAGGCGCGCCAGGACCAGCCGTGCCAGTACATGTAGGGGGAAGAGGAGTGGACGGAGTAGAGGCTGCGGAGGTCGAGGTAGCCTTTGCGGATGATGTAGTAGTCGCAAAGCATGACGCCGGCGATGGAGGAGAGGAAGACGGAGTAGGAGGATAGGTAGTCTGTGAAGGAGTTGCTGGACGATAGGAGGTTCCAGGGACACATGCAGAGTCCGACCAATGCACAGATGTATCCTCCTCTTCTGATGTTCAGGTAACGAGGGAACAGGGCTGTCATGTCCGTGCCGGCAGACACTGAGTTGGCTGCGATGTTTGTGCCGAGTTGAGCGAGTGCGAAGGCAAAGGCGATCACGAAGACGCCGAACCTTTGTGCCGAGGAGGCATCTTGGAGGAAGAGTTTGAGGAGATCCAAGGGATTCCACACCGGCTGGCCGTAGATCACATTGCTCGACGAAGATACGATGAGTCCTATAAACGAGGTGATGGCGAATCCAATGGGGATTGTGAGTAGTTGTGACCACAGGGCATCACGAGGTTTCTTTGCAAATCGGGTGAAGTCCGGAGAGTTCACGATCAGCGTAGCAAAGTTTGCGATATTACTCATGATCCCACTGACGATACCCCAACCGAGTTTCGAGCCGGTAGCTGTTGCAGGTTGGTGGACGATGGGACCAATTCCACCGGCGCGTACAATCGCCCAGATGAAAAATGCAATTCCCGCAGCCGGTACCACATAGGCCTTGGCCGTGAACAGATGTCTAATCTGGTGCACAGGGAACCAGATGGCAATGAGAGAGACAGCCCAGAACAAGAAGAAAGAAAGGAAGTACTGGGTGTCAGTACCGGAGCTTGGAATCCCGTTCGGAACGTCCCGGTAGCTGGACCAGATGGCAGTGATCATGAGCCAGACACATTGGCCTCCAATCCAACCCTGGACACCATACCAAACACACGCCATAGCTGCGCGGTTAAACACAGGCCACAACGAACCAAGCGTGCCGAACGAAGCTCGAGATACGACTGGGAAGGAGATGTGGTAGGTGGCTCCAATCCTACCGGTCAAGCATACAAAGCAAGCCGCTATCGAGTATCCGATCCATGTGCATATCCAGCTCTGCCACCAAGATAGACCACTTGCGGTGATGGCACTGGATGCGATCATCCATGTATTGATGTTGAAAGAATCAGCAATCTATGATCAGAGTTAGAAATGGATTGGTGTTGAAAGATAAGTGTTTCTCGTACCCAGAATGCCACAAAGTTTCGAGAACTCCATCGTCTTCTCGCAGGCTCAACTGGCTGTAGATCATGATTGGTCAACATAAGCTGGGCAGCTGTCAACCCCTCCTCTGCATCAACGCGGAGGAAGTTATCAAGCTTCTGGAGGATGCCACCCTGCTTCTCGGATTGCGCCATTGCTGCGGTGGGAATACTGCGTCTGACAGAGGAAGTATAAGAAGAAAATGATGAACGAGAGGAAGACGAGGACAATAATGGGTCAGCAGCGGTGTCTGCTTCCTCGTCACCTGCAATATCTCTGGGAGTCGAAAAGGAGGGGTCGTGTTGTCTTCGGTCACCTCGCCAGAACGTAGGGAAAGATGGGAGGTGCCATCCTTGAGACGGCGCATCATCAGGTTTTATATCTGGCCGAGGGGCCACTGAACCGATAACAGGCGGTTCTCTAACATATTGAGTTGGCGTAGATGGAGTGCGGCCCAGGCCAGCAGAGCCGGTGGGTTTGCTCGGCATGAACTTAGATGGCCTTAAAAAGTATGCTGGGAAGCTTCGTGATAGGCTCAAACCCGATGTAACAAAGTTCGTAGACTATCACTCGACCTGTGTAGGCCGTAGGCGGAGGTGCCGATCGTGCAGTATCCGATTGAATTTTACTTGGGTCTGGGTGGTCCGACGTCGTGGTATTGAACGACGTGGGCTACCTAGTCCGGGTCTATGAAGTTTCAATTGTCCCTGGGCATCAGGTCTCTGTGTCGAGTCACAATGTAACGACGCACGCCAGGTTTCCCTCAGCCAGAGCCTAAATCGATCGATCTGACGTTGAAGCCATAACAAATTTCACGCTTTGAGCTGTAACCCGTCAGCCGCCACATCAGCTGGTCTGCTGCTTTTTTCAATTCACCCGTAGGGATGCTCCGAGTTCGCTCTCATGGTTACATTTGAAGCAGGGATCGCGGGGGTCTAAACCAACAACTGTCGGTTCAAGGAGAGATCGAGGATTCTTGTCATACAATTTTCGAGATATGTCTTCGGATATGAACCGGACCGACCAATCAGGAACCTCTGATGAGTTTTTACAAGTTTTCATCGAGCAATCCCCAAATTTGTCTCCCCACACGGATCACCAAGGCTGATAAGGATAGCACACCTGCTAACCCCTGTATCGGATTAGTACGCCACTAGCGTCGTAGCGACGACTATGCCACCAAGAGGTCGAGAGGAACGACGTCCAGCTAGCCAATGATCTGACATCCAGGGAAAAGTTTTTCCCCGGCAATATCCCTGGTGAATAGTGACGCACCGTCGCGCGCTTCTGACTCCCTAAGGTCCATGTGCGGATTTGTGCGTGGATCGAATTTCTCGTCAGGAAGGCTCCGAAGTTGAGGAAAAGCCCATCTCGAAGAGCGAATTTTTCAGTCAGAAGGGTGGACTTCTCTTCCATCCCTGGACGCCGCTCAAGTCCACAGTTTTATCGTCACACCACTCTAGACCATCTTTCCGTCCTCAAGACATTGAGTTGTTGTTCTGGTACTCTTTTGCAATGATTCACGGCCGTTCCCGTTCCCGGCGGTACGCGAAAGACAGTGTTTCCGCGGTGGAAGGGTGCTGTAAGCCCATCTGAGGTCGAAAGCCATTGCCAAACATCAAATCTGCTTTTTCCACTCTAAACATGTTGACTGCTCTTCACGGACAGCAGTAGGACCACCTCACTTCTTCGCCATATCACAATATTATACTGATAGCGCACCCGTTCAGTAGGCACTTGCATATCTCCCATCAAATTCAGGTGGGAACTCTGGTGCTCGAGAGAAATTGTCATCGCATCATCTCTGCGACTAGGCTGGGGATTGCCAACGGTTCATCGTAGGCTGTCGACGAGCTCTGGCTCTTTTCTCCGCTATATTTGTTAGGCCGTGAACATACCGTGAATATCATCTCTGATCGTTCGATTGTAGTTGAAAAGGTGCGACATCAAGAACTCTCCGTCGTTTTATTCAGGTATGGGAATCATCACACGCCAAAGGCGGAGGGCTCGTCAACCATATTCTTACCAAAATCTCTAAGAAATTATACATGCTCAGGGTGGCCCCGTGACCGACCAACAGCAAAACCCAGGAGTTCGAGGCTTGCTTCTACAGTCACTCATACGTCAACGCATAGTGACTATAGGGAGGGCTCGTTTACCTTGGGCTAAACGTCGTCAGGCTGGTGGTTATCGGACTGATCGTCGTCGGACTGCTTGTTATTGAAATCACTAGCTGAGTACGCGGTGGTGGAACACTTCAGCTTGATTTCACAGGAGTTGGCCAAGCTCCTGAGTAAGCTGCACACTTCTCACTGTAGGATCCTCGACACGCAGCCTCGAAAACAGTCATGGATCGCTTCGACAAATTCAGCACCATCAACCAACCCACACTATTAGGGTTACTTGCTAGTTCCCTGGTGACGTGAAGGTGCCTTGGAGGTGAAGCAGTCCTTCTCGTGCACAGCTAGCCCTTTCGACGGTTACAGTATATTCTGCTGTTATATGAACAGTATTTGACATGCCACCATCTTGTGCGGTGGTTGATATTGAAATGCTCCGTAGCTCACGTATCAAGGAAAAGGGGAACGATGAATTCAGAAACAGTCCACATCGAATAAAGAAAAGTTCGTATCATGGGAATCGGGGTATAAATCCATCCAGCCTGACTAATAAATTGAAGTGACTGATAATTCGACCAGCGAATAAGTGAAGTCTCAACACGGCGGGGTCCTCTCGTCAAAAGACACAGAGTATCAAACGAGCCTTTGAATGATCGTTCAGACGCGCACAGGTGCAACTTCCCCCGGCGCATCAGCAAGCAAACGGCTTACTCACTGTCCCCGTGTCATAGGCATCTATAATACCTTTAATTGTGGCGTATAAACCAGCGACGCATATGAAACCTATAGTAGAGGAACCGGTAAGTCTACAAACGTGACGAAGGCCAAATAATGCTTACCACCGGCAAGAAATGTGGCTACGTTCAATGCTGTCATGAACGGAAATCGGGCCCAGGCTCTGAATCCGCCTTGGTCTGTATAGGCATCGTGGAGCCAGAAGGCACCGGCTATGCCATACGTGTACCAACTGGCAAACAGGGACGCTGCGATACCAACTAGGTAGTTGAAAATCTGCGACTTCGTTAGCTTGCATGCATATAGGCCTTTCAAAATGGTTTCGTACCGGAACGCCAACTGCGAGCACAAATGCAGCTCCGTTGCAAATGATGATCAGTGTTGTCCAGGTGAGCCAGCCGGCAAGAGTGTGCTCGTGTAAATGCTTGGATTTACGGAAAATGCGGATGAAAAATAACTTTGCTGCCGTATGCGAGTACAACGACCCTGCAATGAGAAAGTTCTATGCGTCATTAGTACTTGCATCGTTGGCTTTTTACAAGAGGTATACCGGTAGTGCAATGCCATAAGCAGCCTTTGCCCATTTTGGCGGGAGACTAGAAAACGATGGACTGCTGACTGTTGGCCCTAGATATACATAGCATACGACCGCAAAGACTGGAATCATTAGTATTCGAAATAGCGATCGGATTGCTAGGTCTTTCTACCAACGTAGTAGGATGTAGCAAAGCCTTGCAAGGTGTATGCAGCTTTCATAGCATCCTGAGGCTTTTTCATCTCCGATATCATGACCTGGGACACCATTAGTACAATTTGAAGTGATAGAATAACGGCACCCACAAAAAACATAAAATGCCCTGCGTATGCGAAGACCGGATTGGTAATAGCAATGAACGCTGTAGCAAAATCACTCGGTAATGCCACAGCTACATGCCTATCCGGAGCAGGATACTTCCCTGCTCCCGCCATCCCAACAATTCCAGCAATGATGATGCAGAGACAGCTGAGGACTGAAAGCCATGAGAGCTGATCGAGCGTTCGAGGGAAGCTAAGGATCAAGGTGGGAATTGCGAAGATACCCGTATAAAGCATCAAACATAGTTTGTTATCGGATAAAGTAGCCAGTGCAACTTGGCCTTGAACACGTTTTCAGCAAGGCGACATAGGAACCATATCTGCAGCGATACGCACCTGCGAAAAGCTGACTGCCAGTGGCAAAGACTGCAAAGACTACCTAGATATCAGCGACTTATGCATCTGGATCTTAGGTAGCACATACTAACTGTTCCGCCGGCTAGGACCTCTCTACCTATCGGGCCAAACAGTATATAGCCGGCATCTCCCATATTGTGGACTTCTGGGTGCCGCAACTTGAATTGGATAAGCACCCAGGAGGTATAAGTAGCAAAGACCCTGTCTGTCCTGTGAGTATGACTTATATAGCAGGAAATGTGTTCTGGTGAAAGATGAACGGCATCATACAAGTATTTGCCGATGGGAGAGACGCATCTCCAAGCTTGAACGTGAATGCATGAGATTTGTAGTGTATCCTTACCCTAGGAAGATGATCAAGATGACCCCAGGGACGATTCCAACCACTGGGATTCCGTCAATTCTGTTCTACACGAATAACGTCGGACGTGCTACTCACCAGCAAGCGCTGACGGAAGCGAAAGCATGCCGTTCGACACAATCTCAGCTACCATAATAGCTAGCAACCGACAGGTTAGTAACCGCAGACATTGGCCAGAGGCATGTCCAGAAAGAGGTGCATTACCTGCCACCATCTGCCATGGTAATGTCTTATATTTTATAGCGTGATCTGCTTCTGGGCCAAAGACGTCTTTCTCATCATACCCTGCTGGAGCTTCCGGATTCCCATAAGCGTCAAAGGAGGTAGCAGGCGCTACTTCGCTCCTCTGCACGTCCTCAGGGTCGTCGTAGCGGTATCTCCTGTAGTTCGCCATGCCTGTTTATGGAGAAATCAGTGTGAACAGACCGACACTAAAGAGCAAAAGAGCCATCATAATCAAATCTGAGAATGAGGGACGTTATCACGGTGGGATGTAGGAGCTAATCATGATCCCAGCAGCTCGAAACCAAAATGGGCAGGTCCGCGCCTAATCCGAGTTCATATGTCGACCACCGAGAAGCGAGAGAATTCTCCGACCCTTGATGTCTGGATAGATACCGATCTGGGGAAAGTTCTTCTGTCGCAAATGTCGACGAGGAAGCCGAACGGTCCAAATTACGTGTACTAAACGTACCTTGAACTCTGATGATACCTTTCCTATCAGGACCCATACATCTCCTCGTTTCAAGGAAAGTCGAGGAGATCGTCTAAATGTACAGCATCGAAGCTCGAATAGAAGCATTTGCGGTCAACTAAGGGACCTACCCACCTAGTAGGTTTATGTACCTGCATGTAGACAATCAAATTCATACAAGTTGTCAATCTGGAAACATTGAGTCTGTAATATCAATCACGAAACAAAGTCACTCTACAGCCCCTTGCTTGCGGCGCATGCTGACCAGTAATTATATGCGATTGAGTTGAGCTGAGGCTGTTATACATAAGATCGTAGATGTTGAATCGATCCCCTTAAGTCGGTTTAAGCAACGGCCCACCCTGAGACGCCGGCGGAATCGTCACTGGCGCTTTGTGGGGAAGCTTCATAACAACTGGCTTTAACAATGTTTTGAGGCAGTACTGGTGTATCTGGCCACATAATACCTGACCTGGTGTCTGTTTGAACTCTGGTAACTAAGAGAAACTCATTATACTCTGCTCATAGTTTTGCATATCTGGAGTAGCTCAATTCTCATATATTTCGGAATCACGTTGCTAGGGAGGTGACTGATTACATCCAGTATCGTGCGCATACATCATGGTATAGATACTACTCTAGTCGCGTCGGATACTGCTGAGAAAGATACAGAACAGTCTCTTCAACTCAGCTTTAAAGCAATCCTCCGCTATACGCCGCGACCTCGAAGCCTTCGCCGAGTCCCCAGGCACCGCGTCCGCCGCATTACAAGGCCAGGTCTCTACTTCCCTCACATCTTTCTCCAGGACAGTCACCGACTATGCCAATCAATCGACTTCCGAACTCAACACTGCAAAGAAGGAAAAAGCACAAGAGAGGATAAAGTCTTTTCGTGCGGAATTGCAGTCATATCGAGAGCAGTTTGACTCCTTAAAAAAGCAACGCGAGGATGCCATTTCGTCACAAAACCGATCAGAACTATTAGGGCGGAGGCCACACCATGCCGCTACTCCTGAGAATCCATATGCGCATGCTTCATCACCGTCTGTAGATTCACCTTGGGCACCGGCAAACAGAAATCCAGCAGGTCCCTCTGGGTTGTCCTTTGGGGCAGGAGGGTCGCAAGATGTCTACGATCGAGAAACTCATGCTTTACGAGAACAGAACTTCTTCCAAACGGCAAATTCTCAGATCGACGAGTTTCTCGACAGAGGTAGAGCTGTACTAGGGGACTTGGGCCAGCAGCGCGAAATATTAAAGGGCACCCAGAAGAGGTTGTATAGCGTTGCAAATACACTTGGTGTGAGCGGCGATACGATACGAATGGTTGAACGACGGGCAAAGCAAGATAAATGGATATTTTGGGGCGGGTTGCTAGTTTTTGTCTTGTTTTGTTGGTTGGTCATACACTACCTGAAATAAGAGCACACTCTAGGCGGAAGGCGATATGCAAGCATTTCGGCCATGGGAGCAAGGTTTTTTGGTTCTGTGGAATTGTTTATGAAGCATGGTGTTGGTGGCGCTCTGAGATACAAAATTCGAAGGACTTCCGGTTTCAAAGAGAAGAAGGGAAGTGAAGTGACATACTGAGAATGCTCTGTTCTGGCTTGTTCATACGCTGTGATAAAGAAAACTTCACCAATGAATCATGCGTTTATTGTGCTCCTTCCTCATTTTGTCCATCGACCATAATTCGCCATGCCGGTCTACTAGACTTCACATTCTCTGAATTCAAGTCTTCTTCAAATTTGATCACACAATAATTATCATTATCCTATTTCTAGACAAAGAGGACGACTGATCAACCCATCCATTGCCTCCTATATACCCGTCACCGTTACACGGAGCGAAAGATTCCCATCATGAACCTCTCCTCCACTCAACCCCACCTCCACCTCCTCCTCTTCCTCTCCGCCGCCCTTCTCCTCAACCCCATCCTCCTCCTCCACACCCTAAATCTTCTCATTTACCACACCCTCAACAACACCACATGCGTCGACCCCTTTCTTCCATCTTCACCGGGCTCCTCCGCTGCACAAACACCACCACATCCCCCCAACCTAAATTCCTGCTCTGTCGTCATCGCCCGCAAAGATCTCGCCACTGTGATTATAGATGCCAGGACGCCGGGATGGAGAACGGCGGTGTTCGTGGTTTTGATCGTGGCGTTGCAGAGTGTGGTTTGGAAATGGACTGTTGATAGAACGATGAGGATAAATGGGAAAGAAGGGAACGATAGGGAATGAAAATGAAACTATGAAACGGCGTTGGAAGGAGGGTACGACAGATGGACGGTGTAAAGGAGACGAATGAAGAGGGTCTGGCAAACGGAAAAGGGACTCGGAGCAGTGACCAGCAAAAAGAATGTCAGACAAGCACACTATCGCACGAGTGAATGGGCAACGAATGCAGTTGAAGACCAGATGAAACCACAAAGGGTATACTTGGAATATGGAATGTTCGTTTGTCTAAAGAAACGGCACTAAACAAACGACACTAAGAAACGGTACAGACAGCAGTAACAACGGTGAAACTTGAGAGGTATACATCACAAAGGGGCTCGGAGTAGAGGAAAAGATGTTGTGAGGACATCATAGCTCCGCTGATTGACAACAATAGAAAAATCCACCTCAAAACGACCCTGCTTCGCCAAAGAGCTATAAACCTTTCGTACAGTACAGTGCTAATATAACTTGTCCCGCTGCTTGTTGGATGACTCGCTTATTTCGTTGGGTATTTGTTATCGAAAAGCCATCTGTAGATTTTGATTAGCCGAGGCTACCGAACTGATTGGGATCGATAAGAATAACTCACTGGCTTCCATAGTAGTCGACGGCAGCGAAAGCGGCGACAACACCAGCAGTAATTCCCGCTAGTTTACCGTCCAATTTACCCTCGCTGTGCTTCTTGTAGGCACCAAATCCAAGAGCCGCAGCACCAACGGTCCAAACTATAGCATTGCCAATGACCACCGGGTTATCACTGTTCGCCTTCAATGTAGCCCAGTCCTTCTTGGCCTCTGCCTTGGATTTCTTGCCCTTGGTGGAAGCCTTCTTCTTAGCGTCAGATGCAGCTGCAGATGCTTTCTCGCGAAGAGTCTTGGCTTCCTCGCTTGCCTCGGCCTCCAGTCGTTGAGCTTGCGTTTCGGTCTTCACTTCTGCTTCCTTGAAATCGGAATGTACTGATTGGACATGAGGGGAGTCAACATCCACGAGGGAGGAGGCGGATTCGTTGGGCTCGATGCTTGGGGGTGCTGGAGCACGGCTGGATGGAATATGTCAGTGATCTAGTGTATGACAAAGGTAACATAGCAAGGTTCTTTTGGCTGACTTACGCCTGAATAGAAGTTAGCATGCGATACGAGAGGGCAATAGAGGGAGGTCATAGGTCATACATCTTCTGGTGCCTGCTTAGGGCCCTTCTTGGCTGCCTCGGCGTAAGACATTGTTGCTTGAAGAGGGATGAGGTTGTCTTGGTTACAAGGTTGCGAAGATGAGGCGAGTTTGAGGCGACGGTGGTAGGATAGGAGCGTGATATTTCAACGACCACGGTGGACGCTGAGGTGATGAAGGATGAAACGAGTTGGAGGTGTGATTGATTGTATTTGCAGGATAAGTTGAGTGAGGTCGCATGAGGTAGGCGGTAAATCTTGCTTGCAGCTTGCGCTTGGCGGACCACCTCCAAATGATTTACGTCATAGTGGGCCTTATCAACATGAGGAATAGTAAAGCCACATTCCCAAATACATGCCACATGTGGCTGACAATGGATACATATAGAACGACCATGGCTCTAGAGAAAGGTATATTCCATTGTTGAAGACCTGGAGCTTTCCAACCGTAAACACTTACTCTGTGTCTGTATGAAGCTTTGTAAGCGAACTGGCGCCGTCAAGTATCTACTGCTGAGGAGGATCTGGTCACCTAGACAGAGTACGAAACGCACATACTCGAACAAGAGCAGGGACTGTATTCTTTGAGATATCTCCTTTTCCGATAAGTCTACCATGTAAGTAGCTGTGTTAGTCAGGACTCCCCTTCAGAGTCTTCGGAATCTCATATGACGGAAGGTTATCTTGTACGTTTGTTTATCAAGGACATGATGCTGGCTATCTTCCTCATACCTCGGTCCATACTCGGATATACTCACATAGCTTCGGGTCAATTCTAAATGCATCAGCCAAGACGTGCCTGCGAACATCCCCGATCTTCTCATGCAGGAGGGACGGCGGGTTCTAGAGGATGCAGAATACAGAGCACAAAGCGGTGACTAAACGTAGGAAATGCGATACGGTTCCAAAGAGACCATACGACTAGGATGTATGTTATGTGCTTTCCAGTGACTGCCTTGAACTGCACTTATAGCCATAAACGAGACATCGTATCTTTGAAGTTCTCTCAACCTTGTCAGATGACCTATTGTGGATGCGATGCGAGTCAGGACTGAGATCTTACTCGCATGACCCTTACCTCAATGTTATAAAGAGTCATCGGGCTCGTCACAGATGACTGTTTCTCTTGTCATATACTGCGAAATCATCGAGGGATAGGATATACCCCACTTGATGAGATATGTTTGCCATGAGTGAGATCCTGTACCATGAAATGGGTAGCTCGTAGGTGGGATGTTGTGTTTGTTATGGGGTTGATGTCTGGTGGATCCTGTTCGGTGGAATTTGAGAAAGAAACGGAGACGGGCGGGCTTGGAGTTGGAGTGGAGAGTGTCCGCGTCTGGGCTTATTGGACCCCTACTTTCGCCTACGACCAACTACTTTAGTTAAGGTATGCACTCTTCGTACTGTTTCCATCTGACAAATGAGTTGATCAATAACCGCATGCATTTAGCATAGGTTCTAGTCCTCAACAAGAACAACCCACTTCAACATCCTCTCTTTGAAGTCTCCCAGACAGTCACCCTTTCTTCTGCTTTAGTAGACACAATCCCTTGACGTGTCCAGAGCACTGCATATGACATGTGCAGCTGTATTAAGACTGTGTTGAGCAAGTCTGCAGGCAGAACTCTCTAGCAACACCAAGAGTGTGAATGAACAGGTTCACCGAACACTATCACAGGTGGATTCATTCACCCCCCCTAGGTCGACCATTGAACCACATCGAGAGTCGTCCAGGCGGTCGTCAGCCTCATGTACCACTGATCTCGTATAACAGCGTTGCAGCTCAGGTGCTGCTGCAATATTCAGCAATCAAACACCATGGCACCATTCAACACCGCAACGATCCAATTACCTCCAGAAGACATTGAACTTCCACCTTCACCAGATCCTTCCGAAGAGGTCTTCTCCTCTCAGCCGAAGCAAGCGATAGCATCACTCTCTGTCATGCAGGAACATACTCCCACCATGAGACGTGTAACATCCCCAGAGGCAATTCCGACGTCCGAGCTGTCTGCGCAGCTTCCAAACACTCCCCAAAGTCGATCACCGCTCCCCCGAGGTCACCTTCGGTCACATTCTTCGAGTCCAATCTTGACCGCACCTCCTATGACACGAGCCCATAGTTCTCCTACCCCGGATAGCGTCGGCCGGCCTCTCGTTACACTGAAACAAGTGCGGCCAGCATCACCTTTACATACCCAGAGTCGAAGGAGAAGTCCCCTAAGAAGCTCTATTGAAGATACATACTTCGCAGCGCCTACGTGGAATGGCATCAGCATCGAGCCTGAGATACCAGAGCATGCAGAATTAGACACGTCTATCACAAATCGTACTGTTTATTCAGATTATGATTTCATACGTGCTTCCTCTCCGATTCACAATACCTTCCCTCGTATCAGGAGGCGACCGTCCAGCCCGCTCTCCCAATCAAGCAGTGTCCAAAATGCATTCGCTCAATCATCGACCATATCACCCGCACCTCGCACCTCTCAGAGTTCGCCTATCCTCAACACGCGATATATGAGCGAGGCATATCCTAGCTACTCCGTCGGATCAGCTTCCAGTATGCCTAGTACTCCAACATCATTTAGATCCCGCTCGCCTTCGATCAGTTCTTTGGAAACGATACCGGATTCCCCCGATGCTGAATACGCGGCCCAGTTGGAGGTAGAGGAACTCATGAGAATGAAATCAGCATCGTCCGAGGGTGACGACGATGTAATCAAAGAAGACGGTACTGGACTGAGGAGGAAAGGTACATTCGAAATCAGAGGATATGGTTTCAGTAAAGATAAACGCAAGCGGTGGTCTGTCTGCGGAGCTGAGAAACGGGGAGACCTGGAGGTTATTTGGGAAGATTAACCTCGGGGCCAACAGAGGAAACTTTCACTTTCCCTTCAGGCAAGGGCGTGCGAGGCTGGCAGCAGTGTCTGTCATCGATCATGTCTTATGATGCTTATGGTATGAAGCGCGGCGTTTCTGGTTGAAGAGAATGTCACTTCTAGGGTGATTGCATCACGTGGATCGGCGGGTCACTCAACATGAGGTGGAGATGCATAGCGACTTTAAAGATACTCGAGTACTTTTGCTCACTCAAGAGAATGAGCTGATTTGCTGCATACTTTACATTCGTCTGGACGGGATTTGCAAATTGCTTTTAGGGTTAGAACGTCTCTTATTGCATCGGGACTGGATGGCGGCAGAGACATCACGTATGGTAGCTGCGCCTAAACAAATTACCTGATTTTTAGCGAGACACTGATAACAATGCGACTATCATGAAAGATTGTCTCTAGCACTATAGGGGTTATCTCTATCTCTCTGCTTCTGCAATATCCTTCTGATCACGCAAGCACAGTAAATCATTGTTTACAGTGTGCATATATGGAAATCGGCCCCTGATGGATTTGATATGACAGGAGATGCAAGATTTACTAACTTACTACGTACCGTAGTAGTACTTATTATCCACTTCGGACAGGCCCGCGTCGCTTAAGACTAAAAATATAGTGAGGAGATGCACGTGCTAAGCTTCATCTTCACCCCCTGGAAATTGCGGTCCCAACATACTGCGGTACTGCGGTAACTTAGCTCGAGGCCGTTTCGAACTTATTTCCGAGTCAGATCTGCCCGTATCATTTACCCCTTGAAGATACACATTTCATCAACCCGGCTTGCGCTATCCAACATTTTGTTTCGTTTCGCTTTCCATTGGTTCCTTCAGCACTCATCCTAACGACTGAACGCATTCTTGATCAACGCGCTTTGTCTGCAGCATTGCTTACATCGAACGGGCAACATATTCCAACCAACCAGCAGCGCCTTCTAATTGAGAACGCCTCCCTGCCAGTCAGATAACTCGGAACAACGGCAACACGACTTTGATCAGCTGTCCTATTAATATCTCCAATTGGAAGTTGTCATTTGAGGCCCTTCACCAAGCAGCACGATGGGTGGTCAAGTCTCCAAGATTATGGGCAAGATCTTCGGATCCAAGGAAATGCGTCTACTGATGTTGGGTTTGGATGCGGCTGGGAAGACCAGTATGTTCTTCCTATTTCTGCGCAATAGCCACGGCTTTCGTCTGACTCGTTCTCCTTTCTAGCTATTCTGTACAAACTCAAACTGAACCAAGATGTCACCACCATTCCGACTGTCGGATTCAACGTCGAGACCGTTACCTACAAGAATGTCAAGTTCAATGTGTGGGATGTAGGCGGCCAAGACAAGATTCGACCGCTCTGGCGACACTATTTCTCGGGAACGCAAGGCTTGATTTTCGTTGTTGACAGCAATGATAGAGCACGGATCGACGAGGCGCGACAGGAGCTCCACAGGATCATCCTCGATCGCGAAATGAAGGATGCATTATTGCTTGTATTTGCAAACAAGCAAGATATACCCGGAGCGATGACACCCACCGAGGTCACTGAGCAGCTCAGGTTGAGTCAATTGAAGGATAAGATCTGGTACGTGGTGCCGAGTTGCGCCACTACAGGAGAAGGACTCTTCGAAGGACTGGTAAGAAGACATGAATCTCTATTCCGAATTAGGTATGCTAACATCAACTGTCAGGGATGGCTTTCAAACAATGTGAAGACACCACTTCCTCAGAAGAAAGCATGATTACGACCGATTCCCAATGCTTCTAGAGGATTTGCTCGACCCGAATGCACCCTTATCTTCCATCAACAGCTTGCATATTTCAATGATACCCGAATTATCTACAACCGAATTACATATCCTAATCCCAATCGCCTAATACCTACCCTGAACATGCGAGCATTCGTATATCTCTCGCTCCACGCCGGACATCACGCACGTCTCTGTCGTTACACTTGAGGGTTGGATTTGTTGACCTCGTATGTTTCGTCTTGCTCGGACCGGCCATCATATGTGTATCACGCCCAAATTGTCAGCGGACAGATGTTGATTTGATGCAACGCGCGGGTTCTGATGCCAGCTTCCGCTCTGTATCGACAGGATGCGGAATATCTACAGCTTACAGCGGTCAAATCATGGCAAAGACAGTGACCGAGTTTCATCTCGAGAGCGCGGTAGGGGGCCAAATGAGGGAATTGCTTCTGTACCAAGGTCGATCACCCGTGATTCTAGGAAGCTCGTTACTTTGACACGATCGAGTTTCACCGCCAAGTTGGCTGCCGTGATAGTGCGTATGGTGTGGGAAACAAATCAGCGTTCCCTCAATTGTTCTTCTTTTATTTCGACGATACCAAAACCAACTTGTTTATTCGTCTCGGGAAATAAATATTATCTAAGTTCCTCTTCTTCTTCTTCTTCTTCTTCTTCTTCTTCTTCTTAGTATTATTCGTTCTCTCCTCGTATGCGTTCTTTTCAAGCGGTAAGCGGTAGAGTTAAGCGGCTCACTTTTAGATAAGAGGAGGAGGAGTAGTAGTAGTAGACGTTTGATAACAAGTATTATATATTCTAATGGAATACGTTGATGTTTGATCTCGATTTTTATACGGTTTGAATAGTTCGGGAATAGAGATAAGGGATCGTAATTGCTGTTGTTCTGGTGGGTAGGATAGGACAGACTGAATTGACTAACAGGCTGACTCAAGGGGTTGATGGCTTTTTCTAATATGACAATGGGATTTTGATTGATTCCCTTGTTTGTTGGAAGGTGGAAGAAAATGTATACACTGCTTTACGCTCGCTCGCATGTCTTTTCTTATCGGACACCCGTCCTAACGCTCCTATACAACCCCCTACTCTCCCCCCCAGGCCCCCCATCTAACACCCCCCACCCTTCCCCAACCTCCCCAACAACCCTCGCCGGCCTCCCGCCAACAACGCAAAAGCTCGGCCAGACGCTACCAGGGCTCAGATAGGCGCCGTCGAGCACCTTGACGTAGTCCTTGATGATGACCATGTTGCCGACGACGACGTCGCGGCCGATGAAGACGTGGTTGCCGATCGTGGCGGCTTGGATGGTGCAGTTGGGGGAGATGGTGATGTGCGATTCGAGGCGGAGGGGGTAGTGTTGGAGAACGGGCGGAGACGTGGGGGAGGGGGAAGGGAGGAGGCGGGATGGGGGGCGGAGGGTGCAGGAGGGGGAGATGAAGACGTAGCGGCCTAGGGTGATGGCGACGGAGGATTGGGTTTGTTGTTGTTGTTGTGATGACGATGAGGACTGCTGGTCTTTGGAGTTATTTGATGCAGTTGAGGTGGATGATGGCTGATGTTGGCGAACGAGGTCTCCTCGGATGATGACTTCGGATTGGATGACTGATTTTCCGGCTATGATGATGTTCGTGGTGCCATGGATCTGGGAACGGCGCGAGATTTTGTTGCCGGTTTCCTTGAGACTTGTCAGTGCTGCCTCTTGAAGAGTATAATGGAGATTGTGTCTGTAAGGCTAGTGCTTTTGGGTGTGGAACAGAACGCAGTTGTCGTTAGGGAGATAAGTATGCCCACCAAGAGATGGTAAGGGGGGGAAAATAAGGGGGGGGAATAGGTCTTCCCTACAGTCTCGATGTATTCGCCTCTCGCCCCAGATTTAGGCGGCATCCTGTCCAACCTTCCACTCGATAGGGCAGTTTCAATGTCAAGTAGGGGACCAGACTTAGTTGTGATGAAGCAATGTCCGCCGCCGTTGCTCTGAGTCGATTAAGTAACGCGTTGGGCGCGTCCGGAGCAGGCAGAGAATGACGGCTCAGGTATGATCTGATATCCCTTTTTGGGAAATGATTGAGCCCTGTATAGCTGAAGTTCCTGACTCGTAGATCGTTTGGATACTGTTTCCGTTGTTGTGTTATTATACCCCCGGATATAGGGGCGATAGATTTGATAGAATATCATTAGTTGAGGCTCAAAGCGGATCTCGGTACGATCTCGGTAGATGAAGCTTATTTCCCAGGCTTCTCTAGGCTACGGCGGGGACATTGATGAAGAACACACAATAGGCTTCACCAGTGTCACTTTTCTGGTATCAATGTTCCTGACTGGTGCATCTACCTCAACGCAGTGCTTTTCAACTTGTCAATAACCATTCTAAGGTCTGAGATCCCAGTTCCTTCATGAGGAGTGCCAGCTTCTGAAGACGCTGTACAATTCTGTACTGGATAATCTATCTACCTGTATAGCTGGAGCTTTTGCTTAGCTTCTTTTACCACAACACTGATGTGGTAAGTGACTGATACCAAGCTAGTGATTCAGCTGTCTAGCACGGCAATTGCAAGTCTGCCTTGAGACGAAACAGAGGAAACGGGAAGATTTGCTGTGTCGGGGAGACTGGTCACTATGGCAGCAAAGCAGAAGATCAAGGTCCGAGCGCTCATTGACCACGAATACGAATTCGAGATCCCACATGGGGTGAACCGGAATGCGTTCATCAGGACACAGATCCTTGAAGCATTGAAGCCTACTGAGCGACTTATTGAAATGACCGTCATTGGCGAACACGGTAAGCCCATTGACAAGCAAGCTAGCACGTTCTTCGGAGGGGACGAAAACTGCAAAGCTCAGTCTGTGGGAATCCCTCGGGCACTATGGAAGAAGGACTTCTACCTAGAATCTGCTATTCAAAAAGCTCGTAAAGCAGAGGTTGGTGTTTTGCAGTGGCTCCCCGGGTCACCCCATCGCGAGATCGAGACCAAGGACATCAACGTCAACCAAACACAGTATGTCGTTGGCTCACATAGACCCAAGACTTGGCCACGGAAAGCGACGAATGATGTGCCACTCACCCAAATTGACCATGACGCGCTGAACAATGCTCAAGCTCAACTGGACGCCACCGAGGAACGCTGGTCTCACCGCAGAACTTGGATGCATGACAACCCGGAAGACTTCGAAATCCTAACCCGAGAACGAACTCGCCATCACTTCTTCATCACAAGCCTGCTACAATACGGAGCTGAAATTGCCGAGAGGCGTGTATCCAAACATGTCAAAAAGAGCGAAACAAGCATCGGCAACTTACGTCAACAGAGAGATACACGTACTCTTGATCGGATGATGAAAGATATGGAAGATCTCAGTGTCGACAAGACCGAAACCTCAAAGACTTCTCCGCCGACCGCGAAGCCATATACGAATAATGCAATGTCCTCTTACCTGACGCCCATCATGGACAAATCCGCATCCACTGCCACAAAGCGGAATGTACTTGAACAAGAACTACGCCGCCAACGAGACAGAAGTCGATCTCCAGGACGTCCCCCCGATACCCATGATATGCCAACTAACCGTAGCAATCATGCTCCCCATTTTAGAGAGACCAGAAGGACGCGCAGGAGGTCATGGTCTAGCGACCGACTTCACCGCTATCGTGATCCCCGAAGATTGAGTCCACCGCCACCAATAGATGATGATCGTACGAAGGACACTGGGGACGATTACATTGCGTTGGAAGCCAGTGGATCGGATACAAGATGATGACCATGGAGGTTCGCAGCTTCTTAAAAAGATCGAACTATCTTGGAATGAGGCTTGCAATGTCTCTCTCATCTATCGTCACCGACCTGTTACGATGCATACGGTTTCTCGGATACGAAAATGGACGATCATTCTTGCCCATGTCTAATCACGTGTTCTTCTCGAACATCAATTTAACGAACCCAGTAACACGAACATCCACGAAGTTCCATCTGAACAACAATCTGAAAGTCTCTTGCCCCCGGCGTTTCTTCCCAGATCTAATCCCCCATAAACCAAGCCACCATCCACACACCACACAATCACCTCCAAAACTATCGATTGGATACCCCCTGATTTCCATTACCTCACCCACACCCTCGTCCTCGATCTCGACATCTCGTGTACCGCTAGAAACGCTCAACATGCCCCACCAAGCCCTGCCCATTTAACCTCACATCAAATAACAACTCCATCCCCAATAACACCACCTATGACGACTTACTACTACACGATTTACGAGACCCCCTCCAAAAATGGGGGTTCTGTTTCTTCTCAACAACGACGATGACGATGATGACGACGACGACGCATTATCATCGTCATCGTTGTTATAGGGGGACGGACGGAATTGTATATCACAACAACAACAACAACAACAACAATGAATAACGATTCCCTCTTTCCTTCTTTTTTCTGCTTTTGATTTTGTGGGAGGTCGAGGTGTTGGGGATTTGGTAGGTTGTTTTGTTGTTGGAGGAGGGGCAGTGTTCTGTGTTATTCAGAATTTTTGGCTTGTCGTGTTTTGAGTGTTGTTGTATGAATTTGGGTACCCAGGTAGGCAGGGCAGGCAGGCGGAGACACGGTATACGGACAAGGACACAAGACAGGCATGCAGACAGATTAATGATTTTAAAAAAGTGTTGGTAAGGAGGTTGGTTGAAGGGAATTGATATACCTAACGTGTATACAATAAAATACCCATCTATCCCACCCTCATCCATATAATCCAATCCCCATCCCCCAACAGCCATTAATCAATCCAATCCAATCAAATCAATCTCCCTTCCACATCCCCCCACCTCCTCCCCTCCTCCTCCACTCGGCATAAACCTCCTTCCAAACCCCCCGTTCCCCAGCTCCGGGCATCTGCGCGTTCATCGTCCTCATTCCCTCGAGCGACATGGCATCCATGACGGACCAGAGGCCCGGGCGTAGAGCGTCGCGGGCATCACCGGAGGGGATGGTGCCGCCGCGGATGGGGAGGTGGCAGTAGAGTTGGAGGAAGGGGGGGGAGAGGTAGGTGCCGGCGAGGCGGCGGGCGAGGGCGGTGGTGTCGGTGAGGGAGAGAAGGGTGGAACGGGAGTGGGAGGTGGTTGTGGAGGGGGAGGGGTCGGTGAGGGTTTGGAGGAGGCGCGTGAAGGAGTGGATGTGTTTTGGGGTTAGAGGGTGGGGATGAGCGGCAGTGTCGGTGGTGGACCAAGGAGGGAGGTGGGTAAGCCAGAAGTCGTCTTTGGGGATTGGGAAGACACGCGGTGGTGGCGGCGTGAATATGCTGGTTAGCAGGCCTTGGAGGGCGGGGATGAGGAGGTGGTAACGTCCACCGAGTCTTTTGCGGTAGCGGAGAAGGGCTACGGTCAGGATCCGGCAGAGACGGGGAAACACGAGCGTTTGGGCGGTCGGGGTGGTGATTTGAGGACCTGATGGGGACGTTGCGATGGCGATGGTAGATAGGAGCGTGTCGAAGTTCCATTGGTTGACGGCTTCTGGGTGGTCTTGGAGGATGGCGATGATGGTGTCGGATAGCAGAGCGAAAATGGCTTCATCCGTGCATTTCGTGATGGCCCTGAGGAGATTGTACAGCGTTTCGACCATGTGCGACTCGTGCGCCTCAGCAACGTCTAACTTAGTCCCAGTCATAATGGCAAATGTTAACAGTAAGCGAGCCATGCCAGAAGAGCCAGAGAAGTCCACCGTTTGTAGATATTTTAGGAGCTCTATTTTGCTTCTGGATGGCATCTCTGCGACAACGGTTTTTGCTGCGAAGGCGTATCGACTGACATCCTGGCTCGGCGGAATAGACACACCAATACACTCCTCGAAGTGCTTGACGGTTGCTGCTATACTTTCTACTGATAGAGGATCAGAAGCCAGGCATTCTAACTGCAAACGCGCATTCTGTAGCATGAGGCGCGTTTCCGCTGTTTGATGATCGTCTTCCCCTCTCGTCTTCAGGAGCTTCTCAAGTTTCGATAGAGTTTTCTCGAGTTCCTTCGGCTGTTCGCTGGCGTCATAGCAGAAAGATAGAGATCTCAGCATCAATCTTGCTTTGTTCGCCACACTCGCTATCGGCAAGCCTGGGTCCTTAGTCAATGCTCGCAAGTCTGTTGCAAGGATTGTCACAAAGCGAGTCCGCAAATCTTTCAGCTCCTCATCGCTAACCACAGATTTGATGCGATCTTGGAGGCGTCTGGACTCGCTGATGACAGTCTGGCAGATGTGAAAGGGCCCGGCCAAGCAATCCATCGTCTTTGTTTTCCCCATGTACTTCCGGCAGCTGACAATCAACACGCGTAAGTAGTCTTGAGCGCTTTCAGAATCTATGCTCATGGCCTTTCGATCGAGAGACAATCTGACAATCTCTTGAAACAATTTCAAGGTGGGAACATCTGCACCGCGATCGCTCTTGAGAACATTCGATAAGCGCCACAGTTCGTCTTCGTCAGACAGAATTTTGGCTGCAGGATCCGCGGAAACTGTGATACGGAATAACAAGGCCAGTAGGCTCTGCAGCTCATCACTATCTCTTGGACCATTCTGTGTGAGGCTTTCCAGTATCATGTCGGATACATCTGCCTTGCGCTTTCGCGAAACTGGCTCCATAGGTAGAGTAAGCAGGGCTTTTATAATTGCTGTAGAGGGGTGTACTTGTTTCTCTAGTGCCTCGCTCAGCAATTTGAACAGGCGTGCTGACCATCCAGGCTGCTTCGCAAATCTGTCGTCATCTGCGAAGACCAATAAGATGTTGGAGAATGCCTCGTTGTACGGCGCAGGGATCCCTCGTTTTATGGCCTGCACCAAAGCAGTCAGGAGTATCTCTGCATGATCTTCTCGATTGGTAAGAACAGTCGGGTTCACCAAGATCACTGCTATACAGGCGTATGCTAGATCGAGGGGAGTGGACATAGTAAAAACAAGTCCGTTCCAAAGAGATTGTGTGCCAGAAGTCTTGCTAGCATCTCGCAATACACTTGCAAGAGCTTCAATGGGGTCCCGCTTTTGCTTTTTGGAGCTCCTTTCGGCGATGATTCCGTAGACGACGAGCAGCTGAAAAGCTTCATAAGCGGCTACTGCTGAACTACTGTCAAACGACTTCTTCGATGAGAGTATTTCAACAATAGACTTCAGTGCCTGTTTGCGAAGAGCCTTCGGCAGCTCGAGTGCAGAGTCTGCCTGGTTGACATTGACCAAAGCAGTATGGGAATGATGCAAGAACCGATAAGCTCTCCATAAGAAGCGACTTTCAACTTCTTTACGCATGGATGCGTCACTGACTGTACGAGATAGGACAGTGAGCTTTGAAGAGAACGCAGCACACTCGCTCGCACTCGATGATAGTATAGCATCCGCTATAGTCACCTGAGCACAACATGTGGCAGTCGAGACGTCCGAATCCTCATACGTCTGTATTGCTGTTGACAGCAGCGAGTCGATGGACGAGACGGTCAAATTACCCCTGGCTACGTTAATGAAGGCGTCCATGAAGTCATCATCGGACCATATAGACGAGTCTCCCGCGTTGGCTTCGAAATATGATGTAAGTTGGCGCCGCCATGCTTCGATGAAGCTAGGTAGCTGTCTTGAACGGGCAAATGCCGCAAGGATTGGTTGAAGGATGCTATCAATCACCGTCTTCATGCTCCCATTTCCGGCGGGCTCATCTTCATGCTGTACCGCTGAAAGACGTGACAGGAGCTTTGTGAATAATGAATCGTCAGCCGTAGACGTGACAAAGATCATTGGATCATGTGCAACGATTTCGCTCAAAAGCGTCCAGTCACAATGTTGCTTTTCTTGAAGCCCAGCATATGTCATTGCTATGTTGGCCAAGACGTTTTCATCCATCTGTATATCATACTTCTTTGAGGTAGCAAGAAGACGCTGCAGATCGGACACGTTGCCCATGGATTCGGAGCTCGGAATCTGGCTATTTAGGATCGGACATCCTGCCAATCTGGCTAATGCTAGAAATACACTTTGTAGCCACGAGTTCTCTTGTTGTTTCCTGCGGATATTGTTTCGTAGGACTGATCGTGCACATATCTCTAGCAGCAATGAAACGTGCCTTGACAATAGAACCGATCCATTTGACTCTCCCTTTTCGACACCAAGCACCCGTCCAGCCGGTTGCAAGAAGTCGAAAGCGGTATCGACAGAGGTCTGTGTCTTGGTTTGAACCGAGTCCTTGTTATTGTCGAAGAGTTGTTGCAGACTTAGTTTAAGCGGTTGTGCAACGTGTAACGAGACCAAGCGTTCCATCTGAGTCCTTACTGTCAACGATGCCCCACCAGAGAAACCCGTCCTTCGGGAGTTGTCGATTATCGTCAAACATGGTAAGAGGAGTTGTTGAACGAAAGCGGAATCGCTACTTGAGATGAGATTCCCCGAGCCTTGCTCGGCTCTGAATGACCATAGTTCAAGAACGTCACGTAAATTGCCAAGGTCATCACTGGGATCAGTCAGAGGCGATGTATCTGCTGCTTCCATCAAGAGCTCAGCTGCTACAAGTACCCTTCCAAGCAACGAGGCAACGAGCTCGGGGGTCCCTCTCAAAGCGAGCCTCAAGTGCTGTGACGAACCTATGCTAAGTTCACTTCCTCGAGTAGCAAGTATGGCACACTTCGATAAGACAGCGAGGAATGACCGTGTGATGGCTGTAACCTCGGATCGACTAACTTGAGAATGCTCAGGGCGTTTCGATGACGGTACGCTGTTGTCGGTAGAAGACCGCTTGCGTTTCAACGTGCCTGTCGAGATAGCGGAGTCCGAATCAGGATCAATACGATTCCGCGAAAGCTGCCGGGTCTTTTCGACGTATCTGAAGTATGATTCCCGGATACCGAATTCTTCGTATACTTCCGAGATCGCACTGTCCATTACGTTCAAAAAGTCTGCCTCCTTCAAGAGCCTTCCTAGAGATTTCGACGGGATCTGTGAAATGACATGGTTGAGTAGAAACCAAGTATTTTCCAAGAGGCTGTATCTGTGACGATGGAGTCAGCTCTGTCACTACTTAGGCTTCAATATTGATATACTTTGGCCCTTTAGCAAAGGTAGAGCGGATCCTCTTCAACAGCCATCTCAGAATCCATTCCTCTTTCGGTGCAAATATCTGTCCTCCTTCATTTGCAACCTTTCCACCACTCTTTTGCAACACTTGGTTCCTGAGATCATCAAGCCGCACATCCAAGATCGAGAGAGCATGATCAAGCTGTTCTTCTGGCAGAGCAGTACTTCTCTCCAAGCCCAATAGAGCTTGCTGTGCAGATGGCACTTCTTTCTCCTTTGCCATCTCTTCCCCTGGTGGACCTGATGCCCTGACACTCCCCAGAAGCGAATACCACCTATCTGGTGAATTCTTTTACAGAGCAATGATTGCTATATTGATTGAATTGAAGCAAAATAGATACTTCTTTTACAATATCTAAAACTTTTGATAGAGAATCCGACTTGATGCTCCGATTGGTCAATCTGAGAAAAGCTCCAAGATTTTCCGAATTATTCCCTAAGTTGACTATTACAGCATTTGCCAACTCCAAGAAACTTGAACATCAGTAACTCGGCGCGCGGAAAGCTCTCAACTTTCGGTTCAACCACATCAACCCGACTCCTCCCCCAATTCGTCGTCCACAAAGCTCTTAGACATCCTTCTTCCTCGTGCGTTGGCATTCCTCCATCCGACTTTCTCTTTCTGACCTTGGATAAACAGATTTCCACAATGGCCGACGCCAAGGTTTCAGGTCCTCAAGTGCCAGGTACGAGCAAGCCTGCGAGTGAAGCTCTCCTTAACGAGAAGGTATGCAACACACAAATCCGAGCTTGGGTTGATGAAGAAGGGGGGGTTGCGCAGCGCTTATCCGTCGGCATCTCATGTCGATTGTGGTATCTCGAACAATCGCGGCAGGCACATATTGAGCTGCTGCGCAACCCAATTGGCCTCCCTCCGGATCGCTCCTTGAATCACTTGCAACTAACCGTTTCTATTTCAACTCATAGTGGGATCGCGCCATATCCTCAGCCGTCATCCGCGGTTCTCTCGGCTTCTCCTTCGGCGTCATATTTTCCGTTTTGTTGTTTAAGCGACGGGCTTGGCCGGTGTGGTTAGGAACAGGGTTTGGTATCGGCAGAGCGTACGAAGAGGCTGATGGTAAGAAGCGCTCATACTCTCATATTACCCGTCCCTTTTGGGAATCATTTCGATTTTTTGCTAACAACCTTTCCGTTGCGCTTTTCACAGCTTCATTCAAATCCGGAGACAAGTCACCGATCCTCGACGGTCTACGAAAAGTCCGAACATAGATAATTAGCGTTCACAAGAAAGGGGGTCTGTTTTAATTTCAATTACCATGTTTGTACTATAACTGTACAGAGAAAGAATATCAAATTCTTCTGATTTGAAAAAGCCCTTTTTTTTTTTTTTTTTTCCCCTCTAGAGAGGCTCTATACAGGAGTTTACACCGTCGGTTTAAGCTCTTTTGCGCCTTCGTTGTCCATCTTCTCTTTCCTATATGATCAAATTTGACGGCGTGATTCTGCGCAATACGTACCAACAATTCGATGCAAAGATCTTAAGAGCATGGGTATAAGGATAATGGATTTGAGTAAGGTAGAGAGCGCGAGTGAGTGGTGAGTCTGTTGGTACAAGATTGGGCGACGACGTACGTACGTACGTAGGTACGTACCCTAGCAGCAGGCTCCTCGTCGAGGATTGCTTCTTCTCCTTTTTTCTTGTGCATGTTCACTACAAATCTCTTTCTATCACTGTTGCTCTTCCTTTTTCCTTCTCTCTAGCTTTTTGCCCCGTGCATTCGCGCTCTCTCATCCATACCCGTACCCTCCTCGAAGCCTTGTCCCTCGGCCACCACATCGGCAGGGACCCGTAGTCCCCACAATCCGCACAACTTTTTCGCGACGGCTTCCCCGGACCAGTAGGCGCCCGTGGTGGTCCCCAGAGCGATGAATGGGCTCGTGTGCTCGCCGGCGAACCAGATGCCTTTCTCTGAGCCGGTGCCCTTTGCTTCGCGGATCGTGATGATGTCTTCGTCGAGGGATGTGGAGGGGATTTGGAAATTCGTGTAAGAGCCGTTGCCGGCGAGGGGATCGTTTTGCCACTGCGTGGCGAGGAAGGCTTTTGGGGTACAGGCGGGATTGGAGTTGGAGTATGATGGTAGGAGGGAGTAGTAAGGGCGGAAGAATCGATCGAGTATCGAGTTGTACTCGGCACTGTGAGGGACGATGTCCTTGAGGGAACGGACAAGTTGGCCACCGCAAGGCCCGTAGGTGTAGAACAGGAGCGTAGGTTGGGCAGTGCTACCAGGGAACAACGACATATCGACGAGTTCCTGATTCCATGCAATGTCTACCGGATGATCGACATAATCTGGCGAGAGATAGTGGAAGAACTGAGGCGGCGCCGATGACGGCCGGGATTTCTCGGACGACGTGGCTGCTGGATGGACGTCGGTGACGGAGGCCGAAGGCATTGAGGTGGATACTTCGTCTTGCCGCCACCAAGCTGTCGAGAATGTGATATAGCACTTCTCGAGGTGCCCGTAGTGGATGTTGTCGATGGCCTGGGAGATGGGCGGAGGGAGAGGCTCCGAGAACAAGGTCGCTTTCCGCTGTTGCAGGTAGCCGAGCGGGCAGGTTACGACCACTTCATCGTATGTTTCTGTGGAATCTGCCGTGCTGATTGATACAGATATCTGGCCAGTTGCTGTGGATTTGGCGCTCTCGATCTTTGTGACTTCACTGTTGAAACGGACTTCGGCTTTCTCGAGGGCAACCTTTGCGACCTCGCCAAGGATCTTGGTGTACGTGCCAGCCACAAATGCGGTCTCTGTACGGACATGAGTTACTTCAATTCTCGATGTGATCCGGGGAGGGCGTGAGACGTACCTCCTTCTATCGTAGACTCGAGGAAGAAAAATTTCAGACTTTGCCTGTCGACAGGATCACCTACAAAAGCACCCCATTCCTGTGACAGTTTGAGTATCATTGACTGCTTCCTCCGATCCGATGTCACTTCGTGGACTCGTTCCTTGAAGAAATCGAAGAGAGATTGGTCGGGGTCGATGACGGATTTGTTCTTGTCGCTGTATTCGAAGGCTTGTCCGATTATGCTCCATGTCGCCTCGAAGAGTTCCTGTGCTTCTTCGTCGGCCATGGGCTTCCCCTCGGAGTCGAATATTGTCATTCTACCATCGAATTCATGGATGGTAGTGTTGGTCTTGGTGGCGAGAGACATGATGGGGTTATGGTCAGTACCGTGAATCCAATTGGCTCCCCTATACACCGTATATGAGCATAAGTCATGAGTAAATGAATGAGATCCAACGCATACATATCCATCGCTCTGCCAGCCAGTGTATCTTGGTGCACCTAGTTCGTATCAGACGTGAAGAGCCATAGCCGAAATCTCGTGCTTCCTTACCCTGCCGCCGACTCTATTCCTCGCTTCATAAACGGTGACACTTGCACCGCTCCGTACGAGCACATCTGCAGCTCGGAGTCCGGCAAACCCGGCCCCAATGACCGCAATACGAGGACACTTACCTGCTTCCCTCATGATGCTAGTCGGCCGACCGTGACATACACGTTCGATGTGGGCTTTTGTACATTGGTTGCGGACTGCAGACACTATTCAAGTCAGTGTTCAGGTTCCTCATAAACCTTTCTTCAACAGCTCCTCCCCCAGTACGCAACCTCCCCCCCAATATATCGAACAACAAGACAAAAAGACCCTAACTTACGAGCAGCAGCACCCTTTCCAAAACCCCTTCGACCACTACTATACCCCAAGCAGGAAAACCAAATCGAATAGTGCTGAATAGTAGCTGCAGCAGCGTTTCTTGGACGATGACGACGATGACAACATAAATTACAATAAATTCCCAAGCTATGTCTATATCTATCCATTCAATCATGAAACGCTGAACGCATCTCTGAATTATACGAAGTTCGGGGTCGTCGACGTACGGGAGTAGAAGATGTGGGGCGAAGCGAACGGAACCTGGGGGGACGGGAGGGGAGGGGAGGGGATTTATGATAATGATAATGGAGAAGAAGCTATGTTTTCGATTACAGGGACAGGGATGAGAGATGTGGTCTATCTACTGGGGTTATAGCAATGGGGTAGACGGAACATGGGGGTCTATCCAAGATGGTGGTGATCTGGGTACACATATATATATAGCCCAGGACTAACGTTCTCGATAACGCGGTCACTCAAGACATTAGGACTATTCAGCATCTGCTTATCATATTAAACGCGTGATTCATGATTGTCTAGCGAGACTATTTATACTTGGGTTAAGCTCCGAGGGTGATGTTGTTACGCAAGCCTGGTGCTATACCTGTTCTTCATCGATCAGGCCAGATAGTTGAAATGAAAAGAGGACATAAAACGCCGTAAAAGAGGAGACGTTGTGAATCAAGTGTTTCGTTTCGATGTGCACCGATACACCCACGCGTCGGTGGCTTTGGTATCACTTCAAGCTCACAATGTCTCCTCCATCGTAAAGCATACCGAAATTCGTCAATAGATTCTTAGCTGCAGTTTCCCCTGTAGCAAAGGCTCCATGGACACAACCATTGGCTACCAGCGTGCAATGCTCGCCAGCAAATTGCAACTTGCTGGCTTTGTGGTTTCCCAATGCTTCAATCAACAGCTCCGGCTCGTCTCCAACCTTATCAGCAGAGTAAGTGCCATAACCTGCAAGTCGGTCTTGGGTCCAGTGGGTGGTCTCGACACTGACCAAACGCGGAAGGGCCTTATAAGGCTCCGTTCGGAGAAGCTTGAACAACGGCTCAAAAAACTTGTACAGTTTCTTTCTGTCAGTCATCGCCTCGATACGCTGAGTAAGTGGTTCCGCAATTTGGACACAGAGCTCCTTTGCATCTGCAACCAAAGCGAGGTTGATGGTGACTGTCGGATAGCTAAGAATGTTGTCTGGTGCTTCCGAACCACTAGATTCGTAAGAGGTCGACGACAAGTCATCATCTTCCTCCGCCCCAGCTGGAGGAGAAGGATAGTACACGAATTGATCGTTATCTTTGGACCAGAAAATCTCGCTGAACGTGAAGAAGACTTTTCCCAACGCCCCATAGCTGAACTTGGAAATACCTCGCTGGATGTCGTCAGGAAGAGGAGGCTCGAAAGCAATCAGCTTGTGGTGGTAAGTACCTAGAGGCACAGTCATAATAACAGCATCGCCGACGACGGTATGGACATTGTTATTGGCATCCTTGCATCTCACCGAGATCGATTCTTGGCTATCATCGCTCCAGGTGACCTGCTCAACAAATTGATTGAATTGGAGAATGTTAGGGTCCTGCTTGATGTTCTGCGCAGTCCATTCAACAATGCTATCATATCCTCCTCTCATGTAGAGATTGCGCTCAGTCACGAAATAGCTGAGATGCTTTGACGACGCTTGGGCGGTGCTAGTTCCAATCCAGAGTTCAACTTCTCTCACTGCCTGTGGTGCCCACAGCCTTTCATCTTCAGTTATCAACTCATGTTGTTGGACAAATTCTTTCATGAAATTATCAACAGATCTATCCTCTGCATCTGGGTTCGTCTCATAATACCATTCAACATAGTCAGCGAACTCATCGGCCACCTTTTTGGCTTTGAACTGGGCTCCGGCACGACCGGCTTGGGTATAGTACAAGGGGATACCATCATCATAGTAGTACTCAATGCCCAGTTTGGGGATCAATTTCACCAATTTGTTTTGAGAGGTTTCGTGCATCCAGGCAGCACCTATGGTTGCTTACAGTCAATGGAAAAAGCCAAATGGAGACAGGGAAATCCCTGGAGGTGCCGAAGCATGTTTCAGCCGTCAACTGCCCGCGCAGGTCTGTAGTTCAGTATCAACCACAACTTTTTGGACGTACCAATGTCCCTCGTTGCGCTCCCTTCCTTCCTGCTCGTGAAAATTCTCCCTCCCATTCGTTCGCGGGCTTCCAGGATCACGACTTCGACGCCATGACGGTGAAGGACTGATGCTGCGCGAAGCCCGGATATACCTGCACCCACGATAATCACCTTTTTCTTGTGCTCCGGTCCTGGGGCGATGCTCTCGACTGCCTTCTCGACCACGCCTTCGGTGGACACCACGGTTGGTGCACGCAGCGAGGTTGCAGTGAGTCGCTCAGCCAGGCCGGAGTAGCAATTATTGGGCTCCTTGGCAGTACCCGGTATGCGGGAGACGAATGGGAAGCTCTGAGACATTCTTAACTGGCAAGTTGACATTCGGGTATGTGATAGGCTGAGCTGCTGCTCACTGGGATAGCAAGAGTGGTGGACTTTGGAGGTCAGACAGACTGCTTCGTTGGTTCGTAAAGGATGATGGGTAGTTGAGAAGAGTGAGAGAGAGGGGAAGGTATTGTAAATGAATACCAGTAGCGGTGCGAGGCAAGCGAATCTCCCGACGCCACCAGGACACAAACGGGTGTAGGAATGCTTCCGATGTCCGTCCAGAGGCGCACAACTGTGTGAGATCTGCAAGGGACTAGGCCTACCTTCGCATGTAGTACGTACTACGTAGTAGGCTGGGATGCCATTGAGACCAACCAGAAGTGGAATGTCCAGGCGGTGTGTCCTTTGGTACAGCAGACGTATCAATTAGCTAGGGCCAGAAGAAGAAGAAAAAGAAGAAGAAGCAGGGAAGTCTGGGATAAGCAAAGATTGAATTCAGGTGACGATGGTGTGGAAACGAAACCAGGATGATCAGTTAAACGAGGCTTGGATGGAGGAGAAGAGTGGGCGTAAGTTGATCAATCACAACCGATGGCCCTATCACGGGGAAATCTTGTTAGGAGAGAGATTCTTAACCGAGACGATTCTCTCACCCTCCGAGCCTCTCGGGGAAGCATGAAGACTTACTCTAGTTAAGCTTTTCCAGGGGACGCAGTAAGAGTCGGTGGGTTTACTTAACCTTCGATCCGTTCTCCAGTTAAACGCTCTTTTACTACTACGTAGTACGTAGTGATGTGGATAAGAGATGAGCAGGTAGGGATACCTAAGGGGACCTAAGGGGACCTACAAGATATGAGGTTACAGTATCACTCTCGACAGGTACATACACTACCTATAGGTTATCAACGACTGTATATCTGGTAGGGATATCATATTAAAAGGTAGCACAGGAAAGAGATGAATAGTCCGTATTAGGAGTAATGGATTCTGCTTTCAAACTTTGCTGCTGACCATCGAGTCATCCATCCACCAGGTTGCATTGCATCTGGATGTGATATTATATCCTTTTCATTTCTGTGAGATTGGTGCTGTATCCTATTCAACCGCTGAAGTTGGCCTTGTTGTTGTTTCAGATGAATCCGGTGCAGTAAAGAAAAAGAGAAAAGAGAACATATCATCTTTGCTAAGTACCTCAAAATCCTCATATGCTCACAACCACCAAACATAGGAACCTATATAATTACCATGTTCTCGTATCTCGGCCTCATATCAATCTTAGTATCATAGTAGACCCCTGCTCTTATCTCCACCGCCACCTCCGGCAACAATTGGCTCGAACCAGACCCCAAAGCAAAGGAAAAGGAAAAGCAAAAGAGGATGTCGCCGCATCAGTTCTGGACTCACCAAACTTGGTAAGACGTAAGATGGGCTTATCTCTCTACGTACTCTCATTGCATCTTTGTGGTTGTCGGTTACCAAGAATATCACCCTGTATCTCTCACCTTCAGTGTATGTACATCAATATCTCACCGTCTTTTTAACGTCTCACATTTTCTTCGATTCCCTTATCGCCACTGTAGATACTCTTGTGATGACCGGAAGCTAGCACGTGAGGGTTAGCAGCCTCTTTTTCGTTTTCCGCGATGGAGGATTATGAGCCTGGAACTCAATTGGCGGGCACTCAGAGAATCTTCGCACAGGCCGACACCACAGAACAAACCGACGACCATGTCTTGAGTGAGCACATCACTCTGATACCTCAACCCACTAATTCTCCGAATGACCCGCTCAATTGGTCACCGTGGAGAAAGTATTGGCATGCGTCCTTGGTACTTTTCATTGTTGGCCTGACGGCGGCGACATCCAATGACGCAGGCACAGCGGGCAATGGCATGGTCGAGGAACTGGGGGTGACCTGGGGTCAGATCAATACCGCTGCAGGTGTTCTTTTTGTCGGCATTGGATATTCAACTTTGTTGTTGTCACCAGCTCCGTGGCTCTATGGTCGGAGGATCGTGTACATCATCTGCTTACTCTGGTCGCTCATTGGCTCGATCTGGCTTGCACGTACGCAGACAACACAGGATTCCATATGGAACCAGCTCTTCGTCGGCGCCTCTGAGTCTTGTGCAGAAGCTGCTGCGCAACTCTCGCTGTCGGACCTGTTTTACCAACACCAACGTGGTGCTGTTCTAGGCATATATATTCTTGCGACCTCTGTGGGAACTTATCTGGGTCCCCTGGTGGCAGGTTTCATCGTCGACGGTATAGGCTGGCGGTGGGTTGGTTGGATCGCCGTCATCATCTCATTTGTTACTTTGGTGGTTTTCTACTTCGGGTTCGAGGAGACTTCATTCGACCGCAAAGCCATCCTCAATGGCGTCGGCGTGGCACCAACGAATCCGGCCTTGGATGCCGACACCGAAAAGAAGTATGGAACTCAACGGGAGGCAAGGCTGTCGAACGATCAGCTTGATGCCGAGCAACCCAAAACCTACCGACAACGTATTGCGCTGATCACACCATCACCGACAATGGTAGGTACAGGTTTCAAGCAATACCTCAACAGGCTATGGCACACTCTTCGTATCTTCACCTTTCCAGCAGTCCTATACTCGGGTCTCCAGTGGGGAGCTCAAGATGCTTGGCTCACCTTCTACCTCACGGTGGAAGAGGACAACTGGTACGAGGCGCCTTGGTACTATTCCGATGCTGCCGATGCCATCATGAACGTGCCCACTCTGATCGGAGCTGTCATCGGATGTGTGTACGGTGGATGGTTTTCCGACTACTTTGTACGTTGGCTGGCGAAACGAAGGGGCGGTATTTCCGAAGCCGAGGACCGTTTATGGCTCATGTACCCTGCTGCCATCATCAGCCCTGCCGGCTTGATGCTATTTGGCATCGGCTCCGATAAAGGATGGAACTGGCCCTGGCCGTACGTCGGTCTCGGACTCATCGGTTTCGGCTGGGGTTGCGCCGGTGATCTATCAATGGCCTACCTTCAAGATGCCTATCCCGAAATGGTTCTGGAAGGCATGGTCGGCGTCGCCGTCGTCAACAACACGATTGGATGCATCTTCACTTTTGCCACAGGTAAGTAACACTCACTTCCTCCCCTCCTCCGCTCCTCTTCCCCTCTTCCCCAAAATCTCAAATCACAAACATCCCAAAAACAACCCAACCCGCTAACTCTCCCATTATCAATGCAGGAAGTTGGATGTCCGCCCAATCCCTCACCAAAGTCTTCGTCGAAATCGGCGTGCTCAGCTTCATCTTCATGATGACCACCATCCCGATGATGTACTGGGGCAAGAAATGTCGGAGGTGGACCGCGCGGCGCTACGAGAACTTTGTGGTTTTGAGAGATCGGCATTGATTTCCCTGTGTTTTTTTGGGGTTTATGATGTGAGATAGTCTTGCTAATTTTCAATTTTTTTTTTCTTTTGGAAAAGAAGGAGGTTTTTGTAAGTATGTAGGTATTGATGGATGGATGGATGGATGGGTACGCTACCTAGATTTTGATACCTCGGCGGTCATTACTGATGGGTTATGTACATTTCTATAAGGCGGATGGATAACTTTTCCTCACGGATATAGTAGTCGATGACGGAGGTGTTGCGCCCACACGAGGGGTGTATATTTCTTTGATGTACAGTTCCATATAGAAAGTGTATACAACATACGTCCTTTTAAGTATATACCTACATAAACAGAACATATCCTGTTGATCTGTCATATACAATACATACATACATACATACATGCGCCAAGCGTATGCAATCAGACCCCCATGTATCGTATCATATCATATCATATCATATCGAGCTGAAGCAGCCGCAAGGTCGTGATGGCGAGGCGCCAAAGTCGGCCGGCATGTCATGAGAGAGAGAGGTCATTCAATCCAAACCTCATGAACATGAAGAGAATGGCATGGCAAGACTGTCCATGTCAAAGTGTTCGGCCAGCTCTAAAATATCCTCGGGTGAAAGCCCGAATCCGCCGGTCATTGAATCAATATCCCACGGGCCCTCGCCGTCCAGAGCATCTCCCGCGGTTCCGACGGCAGAGGCGGTCATGTGCTCTGATGTTTCCAGCGTTGCTGGAGGGGCGGATGTTGCTATCGAGATTCTAGATGGCGTAAGGGGAGAGATGATCTGTTCAAGCTGGCATAGTTCCGACTTCCGGAGCTGCGCCGAGATGTTACCTCTTGCAATCATTGTATCGAGAATATCATAGGCGACCGTCGACCATGACTGGTCTGGTATCATGTCCGGCACGATCGCGTTGATGATACAACAAAGAAATGCGGAGGAAAATACGTCTTCGAGATGAAAAGGTAGGAACGAATCTGTACCAAACGTTAATACCTTTTAAAAATTGCAGGAACTGAGCCACACAGACCTAGTAGATCCTGCTCCCTCAGTGATTGCAGCTGTTTCATTACGTTCATGGTTGAATCGACACATACATGAAGCAATGTAGCAACAGAAGGTGATAGCGACATCTTGTTGGACCTCTCTGCGGCTGAGAGCGCTAGATACTTTTGCAAAACACACATCACCAATGGTCGAATCGCAAGGATGATACACTATAGCATGATCAGCTTGAACCGAAATTGATATGGACTGAGTTGGCACTCACGTGATGATAGGAGAGGATTAGCCGTGTAGCCATCTGTGGAAGTTGACTAACCGAGACCCGGAAGCGATGAGCGAGCAGATTGTTTAGCTCCGTCGAGAGGTCTGCTAATGAGTGTAAAATTGACTGAGTGTTCTCGAGAAACGCTCCACCATACTGATCTCCTGGGCCGTACACCTCTGCTTCTGCGTCAGGAACATCCGTGGTTCAGAACTGAATCACTTACTCGTGAGGATACGTGCCGTGAGGCTTGACAATTTGATCTGCTTTGTCATTGCCGCAGCTTCTAACGAGCTGTCTCGTTCGGATGGGAGAACTGCCGTGATTTGCTCGTCTGGGATGGTACTCGGGCCCCCCATGAGAGCCGTAAATTCTCGGTCAAGAATATACACAGTCCACCATACTGTGTTGCATCGCTGAGACAGCCGTGATCCAACGGTTCCTTCCGGCAAGTGCCTATGAATGCCCTCCACATAGCAATATCGTAAAGCTTGCCCGATCTGAAAACAGTTTCGTCAGTCGTAGGTTCCTTATTCGCCAGTGATACTGGATCTTAAGACTCACGTGTTGGAATGCAGCGATTCTCATGTCTATGGACTGGAAATACAATGCAGCCAGACATAGAACTTCAATTGCAAGGAGACTGTCGCCTTCCACACCTGACATATCTGGAAGCAGTGCCATAGCACGCGAAGCATACTCAACACCCGGAGGCGACGGCATTGAGCCGGGCCCTGAAGAGCTAACAAAAGCTTTTCCAAATGCAAGAACAAGGAGATACTGGGCGTACCAAAGTCTGCAAGTCCGAGACTTTGTAGCTGCGTCTTTATAGAGCTCGTTCAGATTCTGTACATACAATTCCTCGTCGATGATATTGAAAAGTTGGCCAAAATGGAATTTCACGGTGCTGAGCAGGTAGAGTGCATAGTCTAAGGCAGGTAGATTACTTATATCAGGATCTGCCCTCTCGGGTAAACGTGTCCATCGCAGTCTGTAAGCGGTTCCGTCGTAGTTGAATGGATCCGGCGGATTATTGCTGTCAGGGGTTTGTTGCCTGATCAGTGCTAAGACCCGACGACAAAATGACCATGTCGATGACGGTGCCAGGAAACCTAGAGACCAGGATAAGTCCCTGAAATGCGATATCATATTGCTACTTACGGTAGATTCCTCCCGGATCTCTGACATACGTTGAGTCTTCCCCGACCAACGGGTTTCGGACAAACTCAGGACCCGATGAGAGCGTCAGTGCTTGTTGCTCTGACTGACTCGAAGCATTCGGCAGCGTCCGAGTCTGAATCGGTGACACTGTTTCTCTGGTGGGCAGAGAGGTTGGCGTAATCGAATGATCACTGTGGTCACGCACTCCACTAGAATTGGGCCTCGGGAGGTTCCTAATGTTCACCTGATGCGGTCGCCCGTCTGTGTCTTGTTGATTGCTAGGTTCCGATTGCTGCGACACATTCTCAGCAATACTTCCGTCGTCCGGGGTGGCTTCTGAGTGTTGCGCTTGAAGAGCATTGCGCATTTGCTCCAGTTCGCGGATGTACCTCGGCCGATCAGCATGAATGGAAACTGGGTAGAATACAAGAGTATCATACTTTTCAGAGACATAAAGCCGGGTATCATTCTCTGCAAACTGACATGACTTGCCTTGTCGCAGACACCGCTCGCACGGTTGGTCTCCCGAACATTTCACTTTCCTTGCCCGACATCGCTCGCAGCTTCTGAGTGTCAGCAGAGGTCGTATCGACAATCACACGACTCCTTACGCCCTTATCGTCCTTTTACTGATTTTGGACGGCTGATTGCTCGGACTTGCCGAACTCGGCATTTCAGGTCAAGGCCGTTAACTTAAGTACAATATTGACCGAAGAGGTTCGGGAATCAAGACAGGCATAGTTGAGCGGAGGGATCCGAGAAATCTCGGTCCAGTCGGGCACGTGACCAGTCTTTAACTTCGGTTCCTGCATGGTCTCACCACTTCTCCTGAACACTGATAAGAACTCACTGTGACTCGCTATCTGACGTATTAAAACTGGCCAGGCTTCTATTGGCTTATCAAACCTCACAGTGGGTCGAAATAGGGAATTCGTGTTGATAAGTTGTACGTTTCGGGCGGGAATTAGCACGGCGGATGAAAATGCCGCCGCGAGCGGCTTGACCTCGGGGCCTGCATCCGAGGTATTCGCCGCCACATATAATAGAAGCTCTCAAGCCCCCATCTTCTAATTGAACAGTTTACCAAGGTCGCAAATTCGTATACTTCAATTGATGCAAGATTGTCAAAGGCCATCATGACCAGCATCTGCAAATACCTTCGTCCGAAGGGGAGGGCATATGCTCCGCTACAGTATACTAACCGAGGATTTGCAAGATTGCAGTCTTCCCATTCTATGGGAGAAGCCATTCCGAAGAATGTTCAATCTCACGCCTCGGAAAAGCTATCTACAAGCAATACTTCGCTCCTCAAGCGGATACCAACACCAATTTTATTGAGGAGCCTGATTTTGGATGTCTTTTTTCAATATCCTTTGTTGATGAAAGGTGGATTGGCATTCATGAAACAAGTGGCGAAATCCAAGTCATTCTTCCTTAATCCAGATCGCAATTTCTTTCTTAGAGCCATCATCAGGCCGCTCATCTATGATCATTTTTGCGCAGGCGTTGACAAGTGTGAGGTTGAAAGCAAAGTTGCCGAGATCAAAAAAATAGGCTTTACCGGGGTCATCCTTTGTTATGGCAGGGAAATCGTGGTTGAGGGTGCTGGGAGTCAGAAGGCAATATCACAGGATGCCCGGAGTGAGACCAGCTCGCACGTTCAGCAGTGGAGAGATAGTAATCTGAAGACGTTGGAGATGATGGGCGCAGGAGATTATCTCGCTCTCAAGTAAGTGCGGAATGAGATTCTGGCTGTCAATTGGAAGCTAAGCGCCGAATAGGTTTACAGGAGCGGGAGCCACAGTCACAAAGGCCCTTGCAGAACGTGCTGATCCTCCTCCAGAGTTTGCCGAAGCAATAGATGCAATTTGTCAGAAAGCAGCATCACAAAACAGCATAGTATGGGTAGACGCTGAGCAGCACGTGTTTCAACCTACTATCGATGCATGGACAATATCCATGATGCGCCGATACAATCGCAACAAGAGAATGTTGGTTCTCAACACCGTCCAATCGTACCTTAAATCCACTCGAGAGACCGTGTCAAATCAGCTTCGACTGGCTCAGACAGAAGGTTGGACTCTAGGCATCAAACTAGTTCGAGGGGCTTACATTGGAAGCGATCCAAGGCACCTGATTCACGATACGAAAGCTGACACAGACGAGTGCTTCAATGGCATTACACGAGATATATTGATGAAGTCCTTTCCGGGATTCTCAAAAGAGAACTTTCCGGATGTCCATCTGTTTCTCGCAAGCCACAACGCTGAATCTGTCCGTCTTGCATCTAAGCTTGCCAACGATCTCATTTTGAATGGCGAACTCGATCAAACTCCCAGTTTTGGTATGTTGCAGGGAATGGCTGATGACATTGGCTGCGAGTTATTGGAAGCAGGTGACACGGCCAGAGAGAGCAGTCTATTTCCTCAAGGGGAGAAGAGCCTGCAAATTGGAGGTCCTAAGGTATTTAAGTACATGCCATGGGGAACCATTCAAGAGTGTACGCAGTATCTGGTCCGCAGAGCCGTTGAGAATCAGGGGGCTACTGATAAGCTGAAAGGGAACGGATCGAGCACACGAGATGAACTGTTCAGACGGATGCGAAGAGCCCTCTCGATTGCATCCAATTGAGTCCTGTTTATGTCCCTAGACTTATGACTGTGTATGATTTAATGAATTATGAACTCTTTCTTTATGGAGTGTCTGCGGTTGGTCTTTACCTGATAGCTTCCGTGACAGCAGGTGCCTGCTTGATGGTTGGCTGGAGTGACGGGCGGCATTTGTTTAATGAAGAGGAACTGCTGCGCGGGTTCGGTCCGTTGTACGTCAGGTTTGAGCTAACCGCTTCTGTCGTAGTCTCTTACTACATTTATCTCATAATTATTTTTGATAACCCAAGTGTATCCTCTCTCCTATCGACCTATCTACCAGACGACGATGATGAAAGGCCAACCTCCCGGCCGTTTTGTGGACCATTTATTGTACCGAGCCATTCTTCTCGAACGTGGTCAAAGTATATCTGCCATACAGGAACTTACTTTCGAAGGACGTTCGAAATGTACCATGGGCCTGATAAATTCCAACGACGTTCAGCTTGATTGGCTGGCAAGAATATCGACCACGACGCACGAAGTCTCACGTCCGATGTATACAGATCTGCATGGGTTAGGAACTTATTCTTGTGATTTACATGATGATGGCATCGCTGACCTTGGGAGTCTGGGGAATCTGCCTTGTCCATTTCTTCGTACATAATATCCGGACTAGACACGGAACCATAAGAAAGTGAACGCAACTCGAGGTCCACAAACACCAAAGGCTGCGGAAGGAGAACCACACACTTCGGGTTGACTAACGTGAGTTGTCAATCACAACGTAACATATCGATAACACTTGGTCATGCCACTCCGCCAATCAATAAATACATTGTAATGGCTTCTTCTTTCGTTCTCAATCTCGTTGTCTCTTCTGCTGTCCTTTTGCACTGTCACATCCTCACGGTGTCAAACTTGTCGTTGAATTCACCGCCTTCTCCCCTCGTCACGCAGCTTTATGGTCGGAATCTAGTTCTTGCTGTACTCCGTCAGAATGTCTGCAGAGAAGGCTTACGCTAAAGACGACAATGAAGGAGTCAACGTCTCTTACGACACCTCAGATAATCCAAACACGGCGCAGACTGGCGATATCATAGGCATCGGTGACAATGAAGCAACGCATCGTGGTCTGAAAAGTCGGCATCTTCAGCTCATAGCCCTAGGTCCGTTGTCCTGCCTCTTACCGACTGCACAATGGACATTAGATTGACAGTATTTCCTATCCAGGAGGTTCAATTGGAACAGGATTTTTCGTAGGGTCTGGTACTGTCCTTGCCGATTGTGGACCAGGTAGGCTTCATCACGAGAATTAGGGACCAATCTAAAAATACTAACAGTGCCTTAGCCCCTCTGTTTATGGCTTATATTTGCATGTCTGCGCTTGTATGGTTAATCATGCTTGACTTGGGCGAGATGACGTCCTACATGCCCATCAGGGGACTCTCGGTTCCTTATCTGGTCAATCGCTTTGTTGAGCCAAGCCTTGCTTTTGCTTCAGGTACAGTAATTACCACAACAGCATCCAGTTAAGTGCTAACAAACAACCCCTAGGCTGGAATTACTGGTATGCTTACTCCATCCTCATTGCGGCAGAAGTTACAGCTGCCTCACTGGTCATGGAATACTGGACACCGATCTCACCTGCTGTGTGGATCTCCGTAATTCTTGTCGGTCAGTAATGTTTGGATGCGACCATACTTTAGAGACTGACACCGGATAGTATGCTTGCTACTCAACATCGTCGCTGTCCAATTGTTTGGTGAGGCCGAGTTCTGGTTTTCGTCGATCAAGATCATCGCAATAGTAGGTCTTATAATTACGGGTGTTGTGATTTTCTTCGGGGGTGCGCCAACCCATGATCGCCTGGGCTTTCGGTATTGGAGGGATCCAGGTGCTTTCAATCCCTATATGGCACCTCATAACACTGGAAGATTTCTCGCGTTTTGGCACGCCATGATTAGAGCAGCCTTCGCCTATATCCTCTCTCCAGAATTGATCACCACGGCAGCTGGAGAGTGCGTGGCACCAAGACGCAATATCCCCAAAGCGACGAGGCGTTATATCTACAGATTGATTACATTCTATGTCATAGGTGCCCTCGTTATTGGGGTGATCGTCCCTTACAACAGCCCGGCATTACTCGCGGCTATCAACAGCAATGCTTCAGGCGCTGCAGCAAGCCCCTTCGTTATTGGCATTCAAAGAGCCGGCATCCCAGTCCTTAATCACATCATCAATGCTGTCATCTTGACATCTGCTTGGTCCTCAGGAAACTCGTTCCTCTTCGCTGGTTCCCGAATGCTCTATGGTCTTGCTTGCACTGGTCAAGCTCCAAGAATTTTCAGCAAGTGCAACCGCTTTGGCGTTCCCTACAATGCCATACTCGCTAGTTTCGCCGTGGGATGTCTTGGCTATCTTAATGTGTCCAATACAGGGACTACGGTGTTCAACTGGCTTTCAAATATCAGTACCGTTAGTGGATTCATCGCTTGGATCGTGGTCCTTTACACTTATCTGGTGAGTCTTGAGCATTCTTACAGTCAGAAACCTAACAGCCTAATCATTGTCGAATAGCGATTTCGAAAAGCGATCATCTACCAAGGCATTACCGATCGTCTACCATTCAGAAGTCGCTTCCAGCCTTACACCACCTACTTTACAATGTTCTTGATCATCCTCTTAGCCTTAACGAACGGCTTCGCAATCTTCTTCCCCGGCGAGCTTTCCGCCTCTAGCTTCTTCGCCGCTTACGTCACGATCCCAGTCTTCTTCGTCTTCTACCTGGGCCATAAACTCTGGTTCCGCACCCCTTGGGCCAAACCAATCGAAGAAATTGACGTCTTTAGTGGATTGGAAGAGGTCGAGGAGATCACGGAAAAGGATGTCCCTCCGGTGCCGCGCAATTTCTTGGAAAGGATTTGGTTTTGGATCGCATGAAGCAAATGGATATCGATTTTTACGTACTGGATTGGTTTTCACAGCTTTACCTTTTAGAAGCTTGATTTTCATTGGGACTGGATCTGATGACTCGAAGCAGATAGATAGTCCATTGCCTGGATCTCGGCTAGTGGGCCCCTTTCAATCTTATCATAATTATAATTAAATATATCAAGACGTTGGAAAGTGTAGCCATGCCCAATTCAAGCAAAAGAAATTTGGAAAGGGGCGGGATCTGCATCCGCAGTAGAGATAGGGCGAGGCACAGCGGGGCGGCGATTCAATCCGAGAAGATGTCGGCTTTCCCGGTGCTATGTTGATTGAATCTACAAACTAGATACATAAACATCGCGTCTTTATCACTGTAGTTGCTACTGTAACTAGGTACACACACGTATGGTTCTGCTTGCTTTATTGCTTGCTATGATACCTTTTACGGATTAATTATGCTAGACATGGCGTTCAAGTTCACATACGCCGATCCTGAGGTGTTGCATGACTTCGTCCCCCGATGGCAGCTCAAACCTCGTAATGCGAGATTAGGTCGAGAATATTGGTTTGGGAACACATCGAGGTACAACAACTCGTGAAGGCCGTTACATGGCGACCCAACCCATTTTAACTTCACTGTATGGAGAGCAGCCTTATCCAGATGGAGTTGCTCTCAGGGGCAGACTGAAGCTGAGGATCCGGATCCAGAGGGGATAGGGGTAACGTCCTGGAGTTGGGCGGGTAGCACCCGTCAAACGGTTGTCCAAAATGGCAGAAGATCGGTATTCTGGGAGAGATCCGAGAAATTCTCAGAGTTGAGAGACCCAGAGTCTCCAAATGAAGTGTCTGTGGGCCCTCTTACGTCGATGTCAGCGACTTCGTATCCAACGGATATCTGCACAAGGACTGTAACTTCAGTGTCACGTAGCCTATTGAACCGGTATCTCTTTCACGGCAATGTTCGTGGTTGACGAGCTCAAGACTCAGGCTAGACCGTACTCGCTTCCCGAGTTGCAATTCGCGCACCATTCGCCTTACATATGCGAAGAGCACTCCCGCATGGAGTCTGTCTTTCTGCTTTTCTGAAAAGGCATGGAATGATATCAAGGAGACGGTATAGGGACCTACCGACGGATAGACCTAGTATCGTTTGATCAGGATTGAGATGAGGAGGCGTAGGAGGCCTTAGATCGACTCTCTTTAGTCCGGATTTTCGAAACGGGTTATATGTATAGTGCAGTTGGAAGCATAGTCTCTCCTGTATTGAGCCATACCATGTGTCAATTATTCGCGGTTGTGTGAAATGAGTATGGTGACACGTATCATGGAACACGTTTGTCACTACCGATGCCAGGTAGAAGTGATCCTGCTGTGACCAATAATCCTGACGATATGTCATGCCGGCACGGTATCTGACATATCAGAAAGAGGACTTGAATGGAGGTCAGCACAGCAAGTAACCACGTCCGTGAACCAACTCGGCGGCCCACCGAGAGCATATTGAAAGTATGCTCTGCAGTGGAGATGTAGAGCTCACTGATAGATCAGGTTGCGATAGCCCTCAGCATGCAATGATCAGGGGGAACGCATTCTTTACCATTCTAACAAGATGCGCTGGACTTTTCTCAAAGCCTTGAGACAAGTCTTACCATCCAGACTCTAGCCGGTCAGCGCACATGAAACCTTGCTGCTGCTTATATTGATGATATTCATAGGTTAATGGGAGGACTATTACGTCCGTTACTTGGCTGTTGATAGCAATAGCAGTAGTAAGTTGGGAAGCTGAACTGAGAATGAAGATGTTATGATAGACGATGGCGGCGAGGTTGTTTCTTGGTTTGAGGCAAACTGACTGTAGGTTAAGTTACCATAGTTGATTTAGGCGGTCAGTGCCTAATCGATAAGTCCGTTAAGTACGGTGCTTTGGATATCCACCAAATTATCTACCAGGGAATTACTATGATAAATTATCGGTCCTGTTTGATGTGGAATGCTTCACCACTCCTCTGCTGCCACCACACACGCCACTGAACGGGGTCAATTGCTTTTATCTAACGACACAGTCTGTTTCCCTTCCTTTGGCACACTACTTTCCAGTTCGGGGACCCTTCATGCGGGCATCGGCTTGTGCCTTCCTCGCTAAAGAAACTCTCCTCACGCCCAAATGATACGAGAACCGGACATATCTAGAATTTTGGTGTCTCAGCATATGAGGCGTAGCGATCATGGATCGCAAACGGAAGCGTAGGCGCATACTCTGTGGATGCCCCTTCAATTCGCTGACGATGATGTCTTCTAGGCGAGCTCCGTGATTTGAATCTTCGCGCATGGGATGGCGATAAGGGTGCGCCATCTTCTTGCGCATCACGTCCCGCGTCAGTGCTGATGATTATTTAGAAGTCTTTACCACCAGCGGATCTATGGACTCATCGCTGAAAAAGAATACTGCTTTCATCAAGCGCATAAGGACAGGAATATCAGCTTCAGGTTTAAGCACCCTCATCGCCGAGATCCGCACCCTTTCATTGCACAAATACTTATCCGAGATCATCTCCGCTGCCTACGAAGGCCTTTGTAAGCTTAAAGTCCCAGGAGATATCGCCGCAGGGGTTGAAATCATCAGTGCACTGCATCAACGCTTCGGTCCCACAGAATTCACGAAGCAATTGGGATGGCTTCTCGGAAGGGGCCTCAGCACACCGGATAAGGCACAGCTCAAGGCTTTAAGTCAGGATGCTCGAGAAAGAGAAGAAAAAGATCGGTTATCGAGACATAGAGCGTTGCTGAGGGTTGTCACAGAGCTATGGCTTGTCGGAGTACTCAGAGGCCTCGACGATATCGAAAGACCTGAGGATGCTACCCCCGGCAAAGGAAAAGAGGCTCCACAAGCTTCAAGCACAAGACCCGACCTAGTCACTAAGGCCAGGGCAGGTGGCAGCCAGAAGGATGACATCGACCCCGAGCCATTCCCGTTGGAAGTCCTTAAGGATTTGTTGGGCCACGATAGGGAGCACGTTAACCTGCCTTTAGCTGTATTGTTTGTCAAAAACTTTTCCTGGGATGTGTTGGGTGTAAAAGCGGTAGCTGAAGCAGGTCGGAAGACGGTTGATGCTGATGGCGAGACAAGCCAAAAAGACAAAGTCGACGAAGGAGAGGATGTGGCTACGGACTCTCCCATTTCAGATCCACCAATTACAGATGAGAAAACCCGGACAAGGTTTCAGCAGGTTCTTACACGTTACCTTGAGGATGTCAAAGCTCATGTTGTTCGTGATCAGAAATCACTGAACAACCAAAGTCGGCGCAATGCAGAAGCTTACGTCAGGAGCGGGGAGGTCTTTGAGGACAGGCAAGCAAATTTCGAGAAGCAGAGCAAATCCCATGAGAAACTTGTCTCCAATACTCAGGTCCTTTGCGACGTACTTGGTATTGACATGCCTGAACTTGCTGAAAAGGAGGTTTCCGATGCAGCTCACTCTAGCGGTATAGGCCTCGTTAAGGCAGGTGAGTATTTGAAAGGTCAAGGCGACGGTGCTGGAATATGGGAAGATGAAGAAGAACGCCGTTTCTACGAGAATCTCGTAGATCTTCGAGGCCGGGTTCCAGCGATCCTTCTCGAGGACTCGAAGAAGAAGAAACCAGAGGTAGAAGACTCGGTGCCAAAAAAGCCTGCAGAAGACGATCAGCTCCAGGCGCCTGATGCTTCAAAGACAACGCCAAACGAAGTCAAATCAGATGGACCAGATGATCTGTCCACAGCTATTGTCAACAAAACCGTCGGGGCTCAAGTCGATACATTACTTGCTCGTTTGCCAGAACTTCAGACCAAGGACATGGTAGATGATTTCGCCCTGGAATTCTGCTTCCTCAATTCAAAGGCCTCGCGAAATCGACTCGTCAAAGCATTACAAGATATCCCGAAGGGTCGCTCCGATCTTTTGCCTTTATATTCCCGCTTGATAGCAACACTTGGTCAATATATGTCGGATGTTGTCCAAGGCATTATTACTTATCTCGATGACGAGTTCCGAAGTCTCCAACGACGAAAGTCCAAAGACTTCTTGGGACAAGTCCGTACAACCAATATTCGATATCTCGCCGAGCTTACTAAATTCGGTGTGGTCCCAGAGCACGTTATTTTCCACTGCTTCAAAGTCAGCTTGGATGACTTTTCTCGGATGAATATCGAGATCATCGGCAATCTTCTCGAGAATTGTGGTCGCTACCTCTTGCGAAATCCGGAAACATCGCCGCGAATGGTCTCTTTTCTCGAGACGTTGAACCGGAAAAAGTCTGCTCAGCATCTTGGAGCACAAGAGCGAATGCTCATAGAAAATGCCACATACTATGTTGATCCTCCTCAGAGGTCGGCCATTGAACAGAAAGAGAGGACACCCACTGATCTTTTCATTCGTCAGATGGTCTATCTGGACATGAATAAACGGAACTATACTAAAATTCTCAAATCCATCAGAAAGCTGCACTGGGAGGAAGCGGAAGTCGTCTACATACTTGAAAAGGTATTCAGTAAGCCAGGAAAGGTCAAGTTCAGCAATATACATCTACTAGCAGTCCTACTTGGAGCACTCAACCGTTATCACCAGGAATTCGTTATTGGAATCATCGACAACGTGCTAGAGAATATTACACTTGGTCTTGAGCAGAACGACTTCAAATTCAACCAACGACGAATCGCAGAGGTCAAATATATCGGCGAGCTCTACAACTACAAGATGCTGGACAGTGCCGTGATCTTTGATCTGCTCTATCGCATCGTAACCTTTGGCCATGGTGAGCAAAATTCATGGCAGTTTCATGATGCTATCAACTGACGAATCTCATTAGAAGGTGGCACTCCTCAGCCCGGGAAATCTACTCCGTTCGATATGCCCGATGATTTCTTCCGCGTCCGCCTTGTCTGCACTATCCTTGATACTTGCGGCATTTGCTTTGACCGCGGTCATGCGAAGAGGAAATTGGACTTCTTCCTAACATTTTTCCAATACTATGTTCTAACCAAAGAAACGATGCCAATGGACATTGAATTTGTCATCCAAGATACTTATGCTTTAGTACGACCGCAATGGAAGCTATGTACCGATCTCCCGGAAGCTGCTCGTCTCTTCTCTGAGGCCTGTGCTACTAATTATCAAGCTTCGAACCAAGGCGCGGCTGGTGAGGCCCAAGAAGATGAAATGGAATCTTCTTCTGATGAGGACGAGGGAGAAGATGTCCCAGAGGTACTCGACGATGAAGCATCATCCGGCGACGAAGCGGAGGTGAGACTTGAGTGTCATCATTCCGATTGCACTGCGCTAATCGTGGTTCAGGTTGAAGAAGAGGAACCGCATGATGTTGAGGCTCACGAGTCAGAGGAAGAGCAAATCTTCGTTACCAGAAAGGAGGAGCAGATTGATCCCGAAGAAGAAGCCGATTTCGACCGTGCGTTCCAAAGCATGATGGCCGAAAGTATGGATTCTCGCAAATTTGAACGTCGAACAGCTTTCGATATACCTTTGCCAATGCGTCCGGTCCAGCAACAGGTCGTCCAGAACGATGATATTGATGAAACCCCACCAGTAGAAGCTGTGCCAAACACTATGGCATTTTCGTTGATGACAAAGAAAGGCAACAGGCAACAGGTCAGTCAAGCCCCTTGCAATCAGCCATCTCGTACAGACGAAAGTGGCAAGTTTATTCTTACTATGTACAGACTCGTACCATTGAACTTCCATCTGATTCGCATTTTGCAATTGCGGCCAAGAATCAGCGTGAGGCTGAACGCGAGGAGCAACAAAGAATTAAGAATCTTGTTCTCAATTATGATCTTCGCGACGACAACGATCAAGATGGTGACTTCTACCAATTTCCTTCTGCTCCCCTTTCGACCCTTCCATTTAATCGACCCGCTCGGGGTACTAAGACTATTCATCTAGGCCTCGAGAGGCATAACGCTTCTTATGGTAGAGACAAATCAGGCACGAATCGGAGCAGTCACCGTGCAAGGAAACTTCAACTCAGTGATGTTGATTGGTATGACAATCCCTCAGATATCGATCATTCTGATTCGACCCTTTTGGCAAGAACGAATGAGAAGAATCACAATTCCTCCCTCACAAAGAAACATCGAAGAACTCGTGGCTGATCTGCCGTTCTCTACCCCTTGCAGGACCTGAAACTGCGTTCCCAACCTGGAAACCGTTCACACGAAACCCCACCTTATTTACGGCTCAATGCGCCGATTCATCAGGTACATCCTAGGCTCAAGGTTGCCAGGGCTACATTTGCGACGTTCGTCACGTAACAGACCACGAGAAAGACATTGATGTTCTTCTCCGCTCACAACATACATAGGGCTCAAGCTGCCACCAAGACAGGAAGTACCTTGGCATGAGTCGAGGCCCAAGTGCACTTACTGCCTGAGGCGGTTGGGAGACCAGGCTTATGATAGGCTACAATCCTCTCGAAGGTGTGCATGTTCGGACCTCCATTATCGGAGCCGTTTCTGCAGTTGGGGGTGTCGAGGGGCCTAAGTGTCGACGGCCGCACTAGTATGTATTTTTCGATTGCCTTTATTCACGGATACGTCGCATTTCTTGAAGGCTAGTGGATGTAAACCAGCAGTATGGTTACTCACTTCGCTATGCTGAACCTTGGCGCATATTCTACAGTAAACAAAACTTGTTTACTCGTCTGAATTTCAATTACTTCAGCTCGCAAATGATTGCTGGTGCTGACTTGGCCTCCAAACTCTGTTTCCCAATCTTCCACATCCCACTCCAAACCCTTTGTCGTAATACGTGCTGTACCCATCACTGGAATGATACCGACATTCTCATCGAACAATCGATCTTCTTTTGGTGGCGTCGGGCCACAAAGAATGGTGTTTTTCCCTTTGCCAAGGATCAGACTCATGCTTTCCTCTCCAACAAGGTAGATGTTGCCATTGAGCCATTCTGGGTTGCGAATGGCAGCAAATAAATGGTGAATCTGAGAGAAGGCTTGATCTACTCGGCCACCTAGACCTCCAAACGTGATAACGTCCATCTTTGAACCTGGCTGTCCGTCATTGATAGCAGTATCGCTAGTCGTCTTGGATCGTATGTATTTTAATGCTTTCGTAAAATCGGTAGAATATTGGTCATCATCTTCGACCACGGCGACACCTTGAGCTTTGTAATAGGACAATGTCTCTGGAGTAACAGAATCTAGGTCTCCTATTATTACATCTGGTAGGCGGAGAGGCTTGGTTGGATCGGCAGTCAACTTGCGGAGGCGATCGGCTCCACCGTCGGCACATACTATTAATTTTGCTGCAGAGTATAGTATTGGTCATCTTTCTTTCATATACGATAGCTGGTCCTCAAAAGGGGGGCTGTAAGGAGCTCGACGAAGAGTGGAAGTACATACCGTAATGTGACAGCACATTATATACCTTCTCATTGACGGGTTGATTTAAGATGACTATCGAGAAGGGTACAGAGTGCTCTTCTGGTCGGAAGAAGGTGGTTAAATCACAGTAGTTGTCCATGATGTCTTGAGAACTCTGCCTTGAATGGCACTTGGTTACCGTGAAAGAGGAATATATGATAACATTGTGTCAGTCAGAGATGTCTTACTACCCCAAACTGTTGCCAATATCTTTGTACTCCCATACAAGTCATTCAATTCTCGAAGCTGACGTTCATTCGTCCTTATCTATTCCTTGGCACTGGTTTTCAATTTCGTCCGCCGTCGGGCCCGCTCGGAATCAAACTCCAAAAAAAGACGTCTCTCCAATCAATTGCTGAGAAATCGCGTTCGTCATTGGGAAATCTTTGGAGGAGCTTTTTGAGCTCTTGAATACTAGTTGACCTTCTCAACACGCCACACCCACCGAGGATAGATGTTCTGAGGGTAGCTCCCATTTCTTCCTCTGCTTCGTTTCATCATGTACAGATACAGCTCACGTTCGTTACTGCGTTCAGCGCAATCTTCTTTGCGCAATACGCAACCTTCGTCGAGACGATTGTTAAGCACAGCTCCTTCCCATCAAAAGTCGAGGAGCTGGAAGAATAGCGCTCTACGATGGGGCGTTGCAATCGCAGGTGTCTACTATTACAATACCAGCCCAGTCTTCGCCGACAACACGAAAAGTACGTTCCTGGGCTCAGATCTCAAGTTCCTGGAATGGTCAAGAGCTAGAATTTGCTGACTTTATCGCGCCTACAGGAATAATGAGATTCGATACGGATCCTCATCAGGACGTCGAAGAACAACTACCGACAGTAGAATCGTATGCGTCTACGCGAAAGCAGCAGCAAGGTCAAGCTGTTGATGCACCTCTACCGCCCACATCCGAAGGTATTGCGACAGACGACCCGGCTGCCCTGGAGGAGGAGGCCGATTCACAAGGAGCCTTTAATCCTGTCACAGGAGAGATCAACTGGGATTGCCCATGTCTAGGTGGTATGGCCCATGGACCGTGCGGACAGGATTTCAGAAATGCGTTCTCTTGCTTTGTCTACAGCGAGCAGGAACCGAAAGGTCTCGACTGTATCGACAAGTTCAAGGCAATGCAAGATTGCTTCCGGGACCATCCCGATATCTATGCCGCGGAATTGGAGGATGATGAGGCCGAATTGGATGCTGAACTTGCAAAACAGAGGGGTTCTGCACCATCACAAGGAACGGATAAACGACTGCTTGATGATGAGCCTACTTCATTGCCATTGTCGCCCATTCTTTCCGCCGATGCACCTCCAACCCGTCGCGAACCTGTCTCCAAGCCATCAAAAGAGTCGTCACCGCAACAGCATCCAGCTTCGGTACCCACATCCCCAGCACCTCATGTAAATGCAACTGATGCAGAAGTTTCTCCCAATGAGCATTCGCAACCAGTAGCCGCCGCTGTTGCAACTGCGAAGGATCATCTCTCGGGTTCTACCCCGACCGAGAGAGCCAAAATTGCACAAGAGTCTACTGCAAAATCAGCAGAGAAATTCGACGAGGGCTTGGAATTGATGCCGAAGGCTTGGCATGATGGAACAAGTGCCAGTGAGGAGACGACGGGCGAGCGAAAGTCGAAGTAGAGCTATCCATCCGCCAATCTGTTAGTGGTTCACGACTGGAGCATCAAATCTGTACATTACTCCCAAAAAGGGTCACTGTTCCTGGTCCGAAGAGTCAAAATGTAAAACAAAGGCAGCATTTACAGGGAGCATCATTGAGGATAGGTTGGATACTGTACAAACGGCGTCCTACCGAGGTCGTCCATTTCACAGTGTAGCATATATTACTATTCATGCAGCGTAGTAGAATAGAAATCTTCTAGATTGAGGGCTTCTCAAAGTATCTATTATACAGTACGTTTTACTTCAAATATCAGACAGTTACTAGCGGGTCACTACCGGCACGAGCTTTACTCCACAGCGATGACGATCCGGAGCTGGAGCTCCAACTGCGCCATTAGTTATTGACCACCACCGCAGCAGCTTCAAAACTCCCCCCGTATCTACCAATTTAAACCCGCCCATCAATCGGTCTGGTCTCGTGATACATACATACACAACTCAAAAAGACAATGTCGCAAAAAAAGATCGAGCAATGGGAAATTGATCGGTACTGGGAGATCTTCTCCTCGCTCTCGCAGGGTCAACAACGGCTCAACAACTTACAGGCCGCGCAGGTGCTCCGCAACAGTCAATTACGAGATGATCAGCTCGAGAGAGTGTGGGATCTTGCCGACGTGGATGGCGATGGCGAGTTGGACTTTGAGGAGTTTTGTGTTGCGATGAGGTTGATTTTTGACCTTGTTAACGGTGTCAGTCTTAACTGTCTCTCTCTACTACCCCTGGTCGTTTGTCTATATGATGGATTATTGGCGCCACTACCGATAATTTACTCCCGAAGGACACCTAACTGACATTTTACTTCGGTTTTATAAAGGAATATCAAGATGTCCCGAGAACATTACCGGACTGGCTGGTGCCGGAATCGAAAGCGCATCTGGTGCAAGCCAACAAAGCACTGACAGGAGGCGGTTCGCAATTCGAACGGATAGAGGACGACGATGATGATGACGCGGCGGGGTTGAAGGACGGGTTCGAATGGTATATGTCGCCGCAAGATAAACGGAAATACGAGGAGATATATTCGGCGAATAAAGATAGGAGAGGGGAGATATCATGTTCGTCTTTCTCTCTCCATCCTGTTTCTACGGAATGCAGATGTACTTCTAAAAGACATTTGAAAAGGCTGACCAAATTTTTGCTTACAGTTCAAACTCTCGATCCGCTCTATTCCTCCCTCGACGTCCCAGATACCGACATCCGCAGCGCCTGGAATCTGATCAACCCCTCCGCATCCCCCACGATCAGCAAAGACGCCGCTTTGGCATTCCTCCACATCCTCAACTACCGCCACGAAGGCTACCGAATCCCTCGCGCCGTGCCCCCATCCCTCCGCGCCTCCTTCGAATCCAACAAAATCGACTACCAAATCGACAGCACCCGCAACAACCGCCCTGCCCAACGCTACGACGAAGACACCTCGACCGGCCGCAAAGCCAAATTCGGCGATACCTATCTCAGTCGTCTCGGCCGTGGCGGTGGTGGCGCTCCGATCACCAAAGGCACCAACTTCGACGACGTCGTCGAAGACGAAGACCTCGAAAAAGTCCGCCTGCTGCGCGAACTGCGCGAACTCGAATCCCAACACGAATCCGCCCTCTCCGCCGTCGAAAAACGCCGTCTCGCTCGCGGCGACCCATCCAACCCGGCCAACCGCCAACACCAACAAGCGGGCAAGACGAACTGGACGCTCGTCAAGCGCGAAGCCCAACAACTCCTCGAATACAAACAACGTCTGTACCTAGACTTGAACGGCGGCGGCGGCGGCGGTGGAGAACCAGGAACAAAAGCAAAAGACCTCCAAGACCTGAAGAGATTGCGCGAGGATCTGGAACTCGTGGGCGAACAGGTCGGGGGGTTGGAGATGCATTTGAAAAAAAGGCAGGAGGAGTTGGAGGGGTTGAGACGGTTGGTTGAGGATGAGAAGAGAGGGGGTCGGTGATCTTGTGCAATATAGAAGAGAAGGGGGGGGGACCGGGGGGTAAAAAAAAAGAAAATGGCATAAGAAAGGAAGCGAGTAGTCTGGTCTGATCCGGTCCGGTCCGGTTGGCGTAGGTAGACAAGGGGAAGTTAGTAACTTACCTTTCTAGAAGTCTTGCAAGAACCTGGAGTGTAGATTCCCAATTTATATCACATCATCACTTCAATTCATCATGTAATTAGCTCAAATCTACCTAGGCAGCTTACCTACCTGCTTATCTGCCTGCCTAAGGTACTTAAGATATGATGTAATAGCTAGTTTGTCGAAGATATATAATTGTTGTGTCTAATTGATTGAGACCACTAATTACTGACTGTCAAGTCTCGTGAAGCAAGCACGTTGTGTTCATAGCTGCTTGCTGCTAAAACTAGACATTGCTCAAGGTGGGGAAAAGAAAAAGGAAAAATGCCGATGCGTTTTATGCTAGTCCTCGACGTATAAAACGCTACTTGCCCAAGCAAATCGTCAAGGTGGTTTTGTTCAGAACGTGGCTGACCCGTGACGTTTATACGGTCGTTTTAACGCTAGCCCCGGGGGAGACACACGCTGAGACCTCAATCAGCACCATGAGGTAGACCAGCTCTCTCTACACTTCCTTGAAGCCCATCCGCAATCCTATCTTTCTGTCGGATTCGTGATAAAGCATCATCCCGTACTCTTGAAAAACACCCTTCTTTTGCGACCTGCCGTTCGGGATCGACATGTGCAGCGTATCCGAAAATGATCCGCACTGCCGAGTGGTTCGACAGTCAAAATGCGCACCGGACAAGGCGCTTTTTCGTGTGATTGCCTCTGTAATAGTTTGGCGGTATAGATTGTTGAGGGGTAACTTGGCAATGGTAAGCTGAACATGTTGAACAATCGTGCCAATATGGCTGTCTGAACAGGAGACTGATTCGCGGCAAATCCGCTGGAGTAAATTGCCCTGGCTCGGGAATGGAGAGGTATGTCTGTTCGAATGAGGACAACCCGGTTTATGTAATGCTTCAGTTGAATATCCGGATTCAACATCAAGGCATCATCCGTCGCTTACCCTAATGACATGGTGTCCTACTATGAAATCAAACGTGATGGCTGATGAGGTGGCTATGAGAATGGCCATTCAGATGTTGGTTGTTGTGGCGGCGCACTCATTGGATAATTATGTTGTTGGTCAAGGCAGCAGCGTCCTTCATGATATGATACTTGGCCGCCTAGTGTGGGCCCTTCCCACGAGACAGAGCGTTTTGATGATGGGCGGCGGGTGCTAGCTTGAAGGCTTGCGGTTGGAGTAGTCGTGATTGCGTGCTGCCTGTATCGGAGATAGTAGAGCCGATACCATGACTTGGTGGAGGAATTCCTTTCGAGTGTTACTGGTACTTGCTTTGTGGTCGAGGTGGCTTGCTGGTAGTAGTATCCCAGCGAAGAGCCTCGTGTGGGTAGTCTCGGCCGAATTGAAAATGTCACTTCTCGAGGCCTCGGGGACGTGGGCCGAGTTGCAACCTCGTTGTTGTCCATTATCCCATCTGTGATGGTTGCGGAGGGATCATAAGGTGATGGACGGTTGTGCGCCTTATTTTCCTCATAGACGTGAACAGAAGGTGGGCATCCGCCTGGAGATTTCTTGCTTGAATGAACGAAAATTGATCGAATTACAAGGGCAGCAGCACAAAAGTGAGCCACAAGAGTCTCTGCACTACTCCATAAAACTGTAGATACATTGTCCCATGTCAAGTCTTGATAGTGGTCAAGACGGTGCAATAATGCCAACCTCACGCCGCTGACCGCAATGACACTAGATGTGTAAGCATTTCTCTGGGTCTTCCAGGACCAGTAACTAGGGGAAATGACATAGGAGACGGGACTTACAGCAATCCTGCGCTGAATAACCCAACCAGAAGCCACTTCTTCCTCCAATTCAACTTCAAGGAGGTCAACATCGGCAGTGGAAGTAAGAGAATTGCAACCTCGGTGGCAAGATTCGTACAAGCGTTGGCGACGGCTATCGAGGCGATGTTTAGACATGTCGCAAATTTGGCCGCAGGGTTCCAAGCAGCATGCACCGGTCGGCACTGGAAAATGGTCATGAAGACTGTAACAAGGTATGAGACTGCCGTAAATATCATGACCGCACCGACTGCCAGATGAAAACGCCTGCCAGGGAAAATGCGAATCCACAGACATAGGAGGGAGAACTTGATTAGAAGGATAACTGTGCCCCATAGAATTTGGCACACGTAAACTGCTGCAGCTTCAGTATAAAATACATCGTCGTTCCACTTGGAAGTCAACGTACACCACCGTAATACTCGTATAGTATTGGTCACGCTGACATCGTAGACATGGTACCCAAAACCATGATACGATACTAACGGCTTCTTTTAGAACAGGAAGGCTTTTTCGGACGATGTGACTTACATAAACAGCTGAAAATTGTCAGAGGGACCGTGAAGCAAAAAGCAAGGACGTGAAACCAATCATCCCACCAGAGTCTGCCAAGCACACGAAGTCTGGCATAGATACGGAAGGTGATTACAAACAAGGATATAATCCCTGTCATCATTGTGAGAACTCGCACAACGAGAGCTCGGGAATCATGTGGTACGTTGCATACGGCCGCACCGGATTCAATTAGCCCTAGAATCGGTCAGTACTTCCTCCTTGAGAGTGCCGTCGGTGGCAACAGCTCACGATATCCATCTCTCAGGGTGCAGTTCCTGAAACTGCAGTTTGTTGCTAGTACAATGGTAGCAAAGTGATCATCCGAACATAAACACTCAGTGTCGTAGAGACCACTACAGCCTGAGGAAGCTACAGCGGCTTCAAGACATTGAAACTAGATTGCCCATGTTAGCGAGTAATTTCAATTCCTCGGTGGTCCGACCGTACCGGACATTCAGGGATCTGTGCTAGGATTTCTGAGTATGTTTCGTTAGACAATCCCTTAGCAGTAGCCCTCGTTTGGAAGGCTGGACCGGTCACGTTTGGCCAGCTCATGATGACCACAGGTCTTCAAAGGACAGTGGTTAGGGTCGGCATTGAGATGGTGATTCAAGGAGAGCATATATGAACGTATTGCTTGAATTTTGACGGTGCTGAAAACCCATGAGACGTCGTTCGGCGGCAAATCTAGGTATGCAGTTGAAAAAGGCAGGTGACGGAAGACTAAACTATGGGCGAGAGTCCTATGTCAAATATGATTGCGAGATCTCAGCCGCTTTTACCAAGTCCTTATGACAGAAGTATATTTGTGTGTGTGCAAGTGTGGTAGACACAGAGAAAGGCCTCAAGCGACTCTGAGGCAAACCTTGCTTGGATCGATACGTAAAGCACCAATGTAAAGATGCTTATCCCTTGTCATCCACAACAGTAGACACGAACAGATATGAATTAGAAGTGCAGAAACAAGCAAACAATCAATTCTCTTGAGAACCATAAGATATCGCAATGGACAATGATGGGAAGATCTGGCTCAGCGAGTGGGCGACGAATCACGACACGAATATAGCCTCAGACCTTTGCTCCACGTATCAAATGAAAATCGAGCAGAGATGGTTATACCCCATGTTGGCGAGGCGCTGCGCCCATAGCTGAGTTGATAGAGTTTGCACAGTAGGTTTGCGTCCAGTACCTTCATCGTTCATCTATGATGTTTCCTCCGTGGTGGGACTTCCGCATGCGGTTTGATGCCAACAGGACAGAAGTTGGCCAGATTCCGCTGGGCACAAATTCGGAGGAGACCACCGCCGATTAGGTTCGACATCTTACCAGAGATGAGATCTGGGGCTACAATAGTTTCATTGTGATCTTGGGGAATGCGAGATGAGATGAGATGAGATGAAATCCTCGTGGTGGAGAAGGAGAGTAGAAATGTACTTGGACCAGGACAAGACGAGAAGGAGACGACCTGCCCGCTTATGTTTCCTATCCGGGATACAATGACAATCCCCATTTCAGAGCGTGCTGATATTAATTTGGATTTGGATGGAATCAAGTACGTATTGAGCTACCTGATGCGCCTAGATAGGTGTTCGGGACATGTCCTTAGTAATATGAGACCCAGGGCATGGTAGACGAGACTACGCTGCGAAATGGACAATGGAGTGATCTGACTTTTTTTGTTCCTTTTCCTACTTACTATTTCTTTCTAGTATGGTACAAGCATATCGGAGAGCAGCCTTTGGGTATCGTATCTAAAACAATAGAGTAAAGTGTCCGTGACTCCAAAAGGCAATATTTCAAAGCACATAGAGATGACAAAAAGAGAGAAAGAGAACAAAGGAAAATCCGATTGAACGCCATGCCTCCTAAACCTACTGTCAGTACGCCTTGATCCTCAAAATCCCACAACCGACCCGACTTAGGTTTGTTTCACAATCTATATGTAGATAATGGGGCGATGTTGATATGGTCTGGTTAGTAGCTCCGCGTCCCACAGGGTATCTTGAACTATATCGCCCTTGGTAAACTAGAACGATCGAGTTACGATAGGTTGGCTCTGAGTCACCGGCATCACGCCGTAACATCTCTGTTGCAGATCGTCCCTTGACCTATCGAGCAGATCTGCTTGCTGAGGTTGCGTAAAGCTTCCAGATATATTGGCTTGCGACGGCGTAATGCCTCCATATCCTGGATATTCTCTTCGTTGCGGCATGGTTGCGTGTTGGAATTGCCTCTTAGGAGCTTGTTCACCAACATCGGCTTCGTCCCTTCTCCGCTTCTGCCTGTTTCCACCACGAGCATCCGTCAACTGATTACGCATGGGTGACAGGGGTGACAGTGTTGCGGCTGAAGCATCGCCCTGCTCGGCGACGTCATCATACGACAGAAGCTTGTCCTGAGGAGAGGTAGTGGCGGATTTAGGCTTCCGTTTGGAAGGAGAAGGTGGAATTGGAGCACCAGGGTGTTGCTGGGTCATATGCTGTTTTAGGTTGTGCCAGCGGCCGAACGGTTTGCCATCTTTGGCCCTCGAACGTCCACATTCCTCGATCGGACAATATTCCACCTCGTCGTTTTCATGTAGAAGTTGTCCATGGACTTCTCGGATATGGCGCGTGATCCCTCCTGACCAGCCAAACGGCTCGGCCTTGCACGTTCTCTTGAACTTGCCGGTAGGTGCCCAGGGACAAATATAAGGTCGTTCATGGACGTCCATATGCTTACTATATAGGCCATTAGTATCATGTGGGTCCTGCCTAGGGAAATGGAACTTACTGCCATTCGCTCAGTCTCTTGAATCCCTTTATCTTCGCTTCGTCCCTATCCTTCTCGTTACAGTCGGGAACGTCGCAGAAGTATCTCCCATTATCTGATTGCGGCTTTCTTTCCCTCTTCGGGCGTTCATACTTGTCCAACTTCGGTTCGTCATTGGTAGGAGACACCTCCTCCGCACGTGGAGTCAGATCAACAGGAAACGGAGATGGTGCCACTGGAACTGTATCGACAGAGCTGGATACACCTTGATCGTTTGAGACAACCATATTGTTTGGTGGGTACGTAGGATTGTAGCCACTCGATGGGAAATGACGATATTGAGTTGGTAGAGTACTTCGGAGGCCTGGATATTGGGACGGATCAAAGCTGCTGTCGAACAGGTTCGCTGACGGTGGCTCTTCTAACATGTGTGGACTGTTATTCTCTTCTTGAATCGTGAAATGTGGCGTTGGTGCCCGACGACCCCCTTGAGCATCAAAGCCTCCAGCGACTGGATAATATAGGCTCAAACCATTCTGTTGTTGGTTGGGGTAGGCAGAACCTGCAGTCCAGGTCTGTTCACGGAATGAATCGCCATATTGAGGCCATACCGGTGCCTGATTAGGCGTCGTTGATGACTGGAGGAGATCCGGCTGCTGTCCATTATTATACGCCAAGGTGCTTTGCCAGTGGAACGCCGCATTGCCGGGCACGTGAGGTGGAAGAGTCACTTCGTTATTGTGGTTGCCTGTTTCACTGTTAGATTGGTCAAACGACGATACAACTCTCAAGGCCAATAAGCGCCTATAGATGGACTATTTGGGCAAAGATGGTGCAGATATGACTCACTCAATAGATATTGTGGCTGTGCCTCGGCTTCGTTGGTCATAGACATGATTCCTGGCTGAGAAAAGCTTGGCATTTGTGGCGTCCCCGCATAATCACCAGCGTACAGGTCAGGGAGCAGGATGGAATCATCGATATCTATATCATTCAGTAAATTTCCTATTTGGGTAATAATTCAACATTCAGAAACTTACCTAGAGTTCCTGGATCAAGAGTTCCTGCGGGTAGTTCCTCGCCTTGGTCGGGAAATATCTCCCTGAATGCATCATTTGTAATGATATGTCGAAACGGGACCCGAGGATTCGCATTCTCTTCGAAGTCGAACGGATTGACGTTGTTGCCTTCAATCGGGCTTCCAATCGGGGAATAAAACATCCAGCAAACGCCCCATAGAACAACGAGCGAAGGTCGAATATTCCATGGCCATGTAGTGCTCAACGGCCGGCGGCCTTCAGGCCATTCTGAGAACCAGCCATCCTTGATCTTTCTCTTTTGTGACCAGAGGTTATGCCAACGACCAGCAATTTCGTCAAGGGATTGCAGGCTTTTGTGTATCAACGTCATAAGTAAGACATATCGGAATCGTTGCAGGAGATGGAGCAGATTCGCAACCAAAGTAGGGTCATGAAGCCATTTGCTGTCTGCCGTCAAGTCGACTGCAGACCTGTGGTTCCAGACCTCTTCGAGCCTGTCTATGAGGGCACATGTCATGTCGTATGCATATGCGGCTTGTGAATGTGTAGCATCCTGCGTGTATGCTTCGATAGGTCCATCTTGCATATGGGAGAGAAACAGGGATTGGTCTGAAGCTACATCCACGATCGATTGGCCCCGGGTTGTGGTTTGTTGATCAAGCTCATCTATCAACCTTGAACGTATTAGTTTGTATCAATTCAAACTCACAGAGGAGCATACCCATCAACCAAGCGCGCACGTTCTGGAAGTCGAAGAGCTGCAGCACAGTTTGCTTTTGACGTCGCATGGTGGCTTGGTACATGGATTCTATCGAATTTGTTAGGACAAACACCACAACCCTTCAGACTCATAGCTACGCACCTCTGAAGATCTGACAAAGCTCTTGATCTCAAGCCACCACGGTACAGTGCGCCGCAATGATCAACCTTTTGTTCGCCATTTCGAAGGTTGACCTTCTCTTGCAATCGAAATTTGAATTTCTGAACAAGGCTGGCCAATTTGCAGGTAATGAATAGAGAAGGTCTTGGGACAGTCGATGGTGTCGGGATCTCCCCGCACTGCCTCTCAGGAGCTCCCATCACGACGATATTCATCAATCTATCTCGTAAACCGCACAGACACAAAGGAAGAGAACAATGTTGACAACGTTGGTGAGAAATAAGATATTCCAAGCCTGATGGAGTCTTGGATGCGCTACGAAATAAGTTGGTACATTTTGGAATGGGAATATCGTCATTGTTATGTTGCTGGCGCAGTTGAAAAGCTGCAGGCATAGACGAGGCTGACTATGGATCATGAGCGAAAAAGAACCATTACAGCAGTATCACAAAGAGCAGAGCCTCGAGGTGGCTTGATCGCATATAGAATTGGTGCCGTTTCGGCATTGCGCCAGGCATCCCAAAATAATCGATTGGTGAAGGAGCGTTGCAAACCCATCCTGCCTTACTACGTAGTACTACGTAGTATGCACGGTCGAAGAGTGTGGATTGCTAAAGAGGCTGTGCAACAAGTCTTGATAGGAAGATGCTTCTCTGGAATCGGTCTGGTAAGCACTAAATGGTCGGGGCTAGACAGGGAAGGAGGGCTTCGCCCATTTCTATTCGCGACCGCCCTGAGACCGGCCACCACCTTATTGTCTGCATATGGCATACTTCTCTTGCGTGAAATATCCCGAGTCATCTTAAGCAAAGAATGGATACAAATTGCTTCACGATGTCGTCACTCGTTTGATGAAGCTGTCGAAGGTTCGGAAAGAATAGTGCCAAATTAAGGGTAGCTCCGCTTGTAAGGCCCGTCCCAGGGATTTGGCCATTGAGGAATGGGGGAGTTGAGATCTTAACTACTTATCATAGATGAACCACCAGCAAGGTTGGACTTGAACTGCAGTGGCAAATGATAACTTAGGTAATCTAAACAGCTTGTATCCATTACATACCTAGGTAGGTAGTTATATAATTACATCATATGTCTAGAGTTCAGGTTGATCTTATTGGTGGTAAGCTGCATCCTGCACCCATCCAACGAGCATGATCAGTTACCACCAACATCAGTGCAAGACCATTCTTAGTTTCGGCTCACTTTCACAAGCCTACTTGTCCCTGACACCGCGTAGAGGTGATGGTCATAATCAGGGTCCCCTCGGCAGCTTTCACAGTCACAAAAGCTATCCGAGAAGAGCGCGTGGCAAGTCTGCCCAGCGCAACAGCAAAACTCGTCGAGTTTTCCTGCAGGTTTCGCACATTCGGCTGCGTGCCTCAGCGGTTCAACCATTGGAATCAGAAGCATCAGTCCTCTGGGAATGCCGGTCGAGTCTTCCCAAAAGGATCTAACGCAGTATTCGGTGTTTCGTGTGTCTTGGAACGCTCTCCATGGCTTTCCAGTCATTACAAAACAAATCGTAGTGCGCTTTGTACATCATGGCATGCTCTCAATGGCTTCCAGTCAGTACAATGCAATGACCTTGCTTGCTTGATTCATCTGCGCTCAATGGCGTCAAAATCTTCACATTGCAATAATTCGGTGTCATGATCTCTCCCGAGCACTCCGTGGCATCAGGCATTCACATAACTAAACTATAGCCTGCAGTTTCATCGGTACTCAATGACGTCTAAAACCACGTTGCGGCCAAATTTGTAGCCTACGACTCCATTGGTACCTTACGACGTCTGGGATCGCGTTGAGGCAAACTCTGATGCGTACACATAAAGCCCGATGCGCCGTTTATCTCCACTGAAGGAATTGTTGCGACAGGTAGCTTTGCGATAGGCATGTGACCATAGCAAACTCTCATCGGAGGTTTGTGTATGGCAACTCGACCTAGCGATCCTCTGTATTGTAAGTCTCGCGTAGGGCAATGGCGCTGCCTAGGTTCTTGACGAACAGGCAGCTGACCCATCAGCACATTTCTCCCACAGGTATGAAGACATGACAAGGCCTCATAGGCATTTTGGTTGATAGCAAATGAGCTTCTTCGCCACAATCATATCCAAAGGTCTCCTCGATCAAAAGGGTCTGTAGGGGAATTTGCAGGATTCTTGGATCGGATTGTATAGACCCGAGTTGTCAAGGTTCCATGCGAATAATTCTACGAGGAAGAAAGAAGTAGATAAGTTGGGGAGGGAAGTTTCATATTTATAGACGGGACACTCACGTGCTAACCAGGACTTACATAAGGGGTTTCATTAAGAGTGAATGTCCCACAAGCTCCTGGTAATTACCAAGCTTGACAGCTATGAGAAAATTCATGATTTGGCTTTGCGCAGACATTTCTATAACGAATATGGTATCAACAAAAAGCAAAAGAAAATGCAAGTAGGAAATGCTGCCGATCCCTGCGCAACGCTCCGTTCGCCATGACTGAGAATGTAAAGTACGCAACGGACCACGTCCCTGTTCTATGTCTAAGCGTGACTTCGGACACATTTTCAAATTCGGAACTCCTGTGAAAGCCAATGGTTGACAACCACTTTTCCCTCCTCGAATGCAGGCTTGGGGGTTCGGACGATGATGGCTGCATGACTATGTCGGTGTTTGTGAATGTATACAGGATACCTCCGGAACCCGACGTCGTCCAATGCTTTGATCATAGCGAACTGAACTGGTGCTAGAGCCAATGTAGGGAACTCCAATTGTCGCGAGTCCTGTTGCCCGGTGACTGGTTCATCAATGGCTGTCTTCTCGGACATTGCATCTGACTGGTCAAGCAATGCCGCAGGTAGCGACTCTGTTGATCGAAGATTTGCCTCCGCCATCGCATCTGCCATTTCTTCAGACCCCTCTGCAAGGTATTCTTGACTATGAGCAGCGTTGACGTTTTCAAATACGTCTTCAACTGCTTGGCGGACATCTTGAATGATGTATGGGACTCTATAGCCAGCGTAGCTCTCATCTGAGCTTTCATGGAGTCTAATACGGCGTCTACTGCGAATGGTTTGGATGCAAGAATTGATTAGAAAGGCGATGACACCAATGGGAACCAAGATGATCAAAGCCAGATTCAGGGGTAGATTCTTCAAGAACGTCTGACTTCCACCGGCGAAGCGAGAGTAGAATGATGGCAGCGCTTCCTCCTTCATCTTGACTGGATCTTCCGCGTCGACGATGACCGGATCATAACCCTTAAGATAGTTGACATCAATCTTGTCGAGGCTGGCAAACGGATCTGTTCTGGAGATTCCCGTGGTATAATACACAGCCGACTTATCGTTGACGATGTTTGCGTAGACGCAACGACTTTCGAATCTTGAGAGAGCCCGGATGAAGATGCTGTCTGGATCTGCGAGAACGCTGAGTAGAGGTCGGCCAGTAGTACGGAACTCGTCGATCATGAACAGCTGACGTCCTGACATGGACAAAGTACGTGCTCCAAGGACATTCCAGATATGGTTAGAATAGCCTTTCAGCGGCGTACGTACACCGAGATGAGGAGTGACGAAAGTAGTGAAGTTGACTGGGGTGATCTTATCAAACCACCCCTTCGAATGAAGTAGGCCTATTGCGTATCTCGCGATGAGACCACCCAACGAATAACCGACGATGCTCAGCTTCTTGATCTCATACCCATCTCTCGTTAATTCCTCCAGGTTCTCCTCAATTTCTTTTGCGACTCGCTCGCCTCCTAGCTCGATTCCATCGTATGTGAAACTTCCAGCATTACGCTTGACGGTCAAGATGATAAGTTTCTCTTCACCGTATTTGCTGCGTAGGGCAGAGGCAACGTAATCAAGATGGGTAGGATTACCCCAGAGTCTAAGTTGCGCAGCAGGTCAGTCGTCAAGTTGTCAGCTTTAGAAGAGAGAGTATCGGGGAGGCACCAACCCATGCACGAGCACACAAAGATGATCAGCTTTCCCATTTGCTCCGCTGGACCTTCGTGTATCCGCTTCCATATTGTAGAAAATGGCTTGGCGGTTAATGCTGGAGAGGGCGAAGGGAAGAATTTTGACGGTGGTAAAGGAAGAAAGGAAGGGAAAGGAGGAATTGGACTGATAAGGGCTATGTTGCTGCGCCGCGATGTTCTGCTAGTTAAACTCGGGTAGGGCTCTCAGGGCAAGTCGATAAGGATGAATGACGAATGATAACGAGACAGGGTAATGGTTTTCTGGGCGGGTAACAGGGCAGAGGGTATCAGGAACCTAATTGGAGCGTCTCTCAGGTGGTTAGGCCTACTAAGCGCAATCCCTGTTGATCCCTAAAGATACCTAGAAAGGCAATGGAGTAGGCGGGCTAAGCGAGACCTGCAAGGGACACAATCATAGATTTGCGTGTTCTTGCAGTTGTCACTGATAGTATTTTGGGGTCTGCCAACCTCTTGTTTCCTGTCTGATGCAGTAGGACACCTCTTTGGCGAGATACTTCAGATTGGGAAGAGTAGTGTATAGCTGGACTCGAATGCCACAGGGAGGAAGCCCTTGATATTCAGAGATCAAAACAATGACGGAATGTCGCGTAGGAAGGGGTTCAATGGTGGGCAAGTCCGAAACGTCTCAGATTCGAGTGTCGCGTGTATTAAGGGGAAGATGATCGACGATCAGGATAGAGATGAGCGAGATCTGAAGCCGTTTCCTACCAACGAGTTCTTCACGCAGAGGAAAAAAGGTACGAATTCACCATCAGAGAGAAGGAAAGAGAGAGAGAGGAGAAGAAAACAGGGAATGGAGGGGTAGAGGTTACAGTCGTACTATTATATACAAATTCAATTCCGCAGATCCAGCAACACCCGCGCGATATCCAAGAATCTCTCTCTTGCTCATCCGAGTGGGCATTCGGGGCGATTGGGTTTGTTTGCATTGCTGATTCTAGTATAATCGGTGGATGCGATAAGGGGGAAGTGGTACCAAGTTGATACCTTCATTTCCGTCACAATGGTCCCGAACATTTAGGCTTGTACCTTTTAAGGAGGTCGCTCTAATTACATGATGTACATAGTATACTACGTAGTATGATTGATACAACGTGCCTCTCTCCAGATTTCCGCCTGTGTAACGACGATCAAACCTTGGTCTTCGTTGTCCTCCATGATGGCGAAGTCAACGATATTGATATAAGATTGTGCTAGGGCATCATTCCAGGTCTACTGTACTATCAGATTAGGTATGCCTGTTTAACTAATTCTAGGCCTTACGTAACAATACCAACGGTTAAAAGGAGGGGCGGTGGTAGGTCCCGTTCTTGTTCTTATTCTTGTTCTTGTTCTTGGTCTTGTTCTTGGCGTGTCCTTCGGTGCATTTCTGGCCTTATCTCTCACCAAGCAATTGTCTCTTAATAGAGATCTGCTTTCATTGTAACCTTCCCACTCGTCCTATACCGCCTCGTCGCTCACTGGGTCTGCAAGGCCATCTCCATACTTCTGCGTTACTTTCACAGCTCAGCTACCCTACTTTACCGAGTAGCCTTATCTCACCCTTCCCGACAGTGGAAATTGGCCGATTGCTTGCATTGTCATGAATCCACTACGTCTTGTCCTCACTTGACCGAGACAGATGAGGTAGTGTCAGCACGACTAACCTCTGGCCATCTTACTTCGTTCTACATTCACCTGGAGGAGAGGAGGCAGTGTTAGGGGAGAGCACTGTGTCGTGGTGAAAAGATGATGGTAGCTGCCGGCGTCTTCCTACTTGCATGAGACGTCTAAGGTGAAATAGATGCGAGGCTGTTACTTCTCGCTCGACATCGAGGTCTGCTAGTTCACTGACACCATGTTTACCTCGACCGGACTCTTCAAAGATATTCCATGTCCGAAGGCAAGTGAATGTTCATTGATCAATTGCATTTTTTCACATGCTCAATCTCCGACTGAGGATGCTTCCACTCCAAACACGGAGAATGTGTCCATCAGCACGATCCCTGAAGTTGCGGTCAGGGATGATGTAGGTCCTGCAGAGCCTGCGAGGAAGAAGCGACGTGTCTCCGATTCCCCCCCTCCACCAAAATCTACACACCAGTCTCCGCGTTCCCATCCCAGGGTGACTGATGATAAGGCACCCGAGCCTGTATCAAATGGGATACCGTCAAGCGTCACGGCCAGTAAAGCCCAGAAGTCCGCACGAAGTCAAGATCATGCGCCTCCAATCCCAACAGGAGGGAGGGTGATCTCTCCTCCGCCTCTCAATCGTTCCCAACCTGCATCACGTAAACCGAGCAAATCGTCTGGCACTCAACAAGGCAGCCTCCGTGATCAACAACCTGCCAAGGTCAAGAAGGAATCACTACTACCACGTTTATTGGATCATGCTCCAGCCTCGCATCACATTCGTATGGCTCTCTTGCAGCAACTGCATGATGCCATGGCAACCCTAAATGAAAAGGCAGCCAAAGACCCAGACACTGCAAAAACTTTCATTTTGTCCAAAGACGAGCTCATTACGATGGCATTGGATCAAGAAGAGACAACGGCAAGAACAAATCCTGCCATCTACACGAATGTACTGAAGACCTCCATTATGCAGCTGAGAAAGCTGAGCTTACCAGATTGGCGTAAGCGACTCACAGAAACGTTTAAAAGCAAATTTATGGTCGCTGAAGCCAACAAGGAAAAGGTCAAACATAAGGATATTTCTACTGGTCTGACACCAGGGCAGGAAGTTTCGATCCTGAAATATCTCCGTACGCCGCTGAAAGGGCTTGAACGGTTTGGATACGTGACAAGCCCACCTACCGACGCCGAAATTGAAGCTGCGAGACAAGGAGTAGAGGCTGCTGGAGGTTTCGAGACCTGTGAGCGATGTGGCAGTCGATTCCAGGTGTTCCCAGGTCGACGAGAAGAAGACGGCGCCTTGACGTCGGGTGGTTCGTGCACGTATCACTGGGCTAAGTTGGTCCGGCCTCCGAGGCAGAAAACAGATGCTGTGACCGGTGGACAGCAACCATACTATCCCTGCTGTAACGAAAGTATTGGTCAGTCGGCAGGATGTACGAACTCTCCACATCACGTCTTCAAGATCTCCGAAGCAAAGAGGCTGGCATCGATCTGGCAATTTGAGTGCACTCCGGAAACGACACTCTTGAACACCGAAGGTGGCTCATTCAAGAAGCCTCTTGCAGTTGCATTCGATGCCGAAATGGGCTACACAACTAAGGGGCTTGAGATCATCCGGTTGACTGCTGTTTCTTGGCCACAAGGAGATGAAGTTCTAGACGTCCTTGTTCGACCGCTTGGCGAGATCCTTGACCTCAATACACGGTTCTCTGGTATCACCCCGTCACAAATGGCAAACGCAGCTCCGTACGGCAAGGAGATATCCAAGATTTCTAAGAAGACCAAACCACCTGACTTGGAGGATGGCGAGCTTTCCGAGGAGGAGGAGCAATTGTCATCTCTACGTATAGTCCCTGATCCCCAGACTGCGCGTTCACTGTTGTTCTCTCTACTTGATACAACGACGCCGTTGATTGGTCACGCGATCGACAACGACCTCAATGTCACAAGAATCATCCACCCTTACATCGTGGACACTGTACTTCTATACCCACATCCAAGAGGGCTTCCCATCCGTTATGGTCTAAAGGCGTTAGCCAGTAAGCACCTGGATCGAAATATCCAGAAGGCCGGTGGCGGTTTGGGTGAGGGAGCCGTCAGAGGCCACGATTCCAAGGAAGATGCGATTGCTACCGGTGATTTGGTGAGGGTCAAAGTGGGTGAAAAGTGGGCAAGCATGAAGAGTCAAGGTTGGATTCTCAAGGAGGGAAAATTAGTACCACCTACCGATGTGAATGTGGCCGCAGCAGGAGCAGCAGCAGCAGCAGCAAGCTCACTGAAGAGAAAACACGGTGGTGACGCTAATATCGCTGATTGAGGAGGCCAGTCGGTGTGCGACTGATTATATTTCGAGATGGACCTCCTCTCCTAGACAACCTGTACATATAGATCCCGAGGACATCATGACACTGCTAGGATAGAACTGCATGGTCCAAAGCCAGTACAACAAATCACTCCAAGTTAAAACAGACCATCACCCTGTTCATGCTACAATATCTCTTTTCCATCCAACGTCAACAACGAACACATTATAAAATCCCCTTGCCCTTCCTTTCCCTTTCTCCAGCAATTAATTGATTTTCCATTCCCATTTTTATTGTCTTCGCTTTTTTTCTTTTCCACGATCTATTCCCAATTTTCATAACCCCGGAATCTAGAATGATGGGACTCTTTAATTAGTTGATGACTCACATACGGACCCTTTCCTCCCCCTCCCTTCCAAGCGCCGCCCGCGTTTTGATTTCGATAGGAAAGATCATTCTATATTTCTTAGATTTTCTTCTGTTCTCGTGCCGACGAGTCATCTAGGTACTAACTAGCTTATGGGTATGTACACAGGGTTTTTTTCATGAGTCATCCACCCGTCTCTTCTTTTTTTTTCCACCCCCCATGCGTCAGGACTATTTCAGTATATATAAATACCTATGCATCACAGCTGTCCAATTTTTTCTTTTTCTTCCTCTCCCTCTCCCTCTCAACATTGTTTGGCTTTTTGGTGCTGTGAGATAGGTTTCGAAGTGGGGAGTCGATTTCGTGTACTTACGTACATACCTCCCTCCTGGATACTACAGAAGATTGATTGGATTTGGGGGTTGGAGGTTCAATCGGAATCCCCTTGCTGTGTCGAACCTACCTAATTACGTACATACGTACAAAGGGACATACATACACGACATTTGTCTATTATAGTACCTACATACATATAGTAGAATACTATACTGTACCATTCTACCTCAAACTTACCCCTCCGAAGTCATCGAACTTCCCAGGTTTCCAAACAACTAACAAGCAAAAACAACAACAATGGACCAATCCAGTCCGCCGCCACTACCATCAACACGCCAAATCAAATACATGCCAACGTCACTCGCCTACGACCTCTGGGCCCCAACCTACGACTCCGACAAGAATTTCCTGCAAGCCCTCGACACGCTCGAACTCGAGACTTTGTTGCCGGAGTTTTTCGAGCGTGTCGTGGCACACGACGACGATGACGACGACAGGAGCGGAGTGGAAAGGGCCGCGGCTGCCGTCAAAGTTATCGACTTGGGATGCGGGACGGGGAGAAATTTGTTACGGCTCGTGGAACTGGCGGAGAGGTATGGGATTAGGGAAATTGTCGGGTTGGATTTTAGTAGAGCGATGTTGGATGTTGCGAGGAGGAGGGTTGATGACGAGGCACGACGACAACGATATCATGGATCTCTATCATCTGGGTCTTGCAGCAGCAGCAGCAGCGAAGTCCCCGAAATCCACCTTTGCGAATATGACCTCACATCCCCCACGGCTCTCACTTCGATCCCGGAACCATGTTTGCCACCGGACAGCAATACCACTACTAATCTTACGACGACGACAACAACAACAACAGCAATAATCTCCACCCTCGTCCTCGAACACGTCCCCCTCCGTCAATACTTCCGCATCTGCTCCGCCCTCCTCCCCCAACCGGGTTCCTATCTGCTGCTCACGAACATGCACGCCGACCAAGCCGCGCAGGGGTCCGGCGCGGGGTTCACGGATTCCGGAGAGAAGATTCGCGTCGCGGACAGTTTCGCGTATACGGTCGATGAGGTCGTGGAGGTTGCGGGGGAGTTTGGGTTTGTGGTCGTTGGTGGTAAGAAGGGAATTAGAGAGAGGGGAGTCGAGAGTGAGGAGGTGGTCGAGAGGTTGGGGGAGAGGAGTAGGAAGTGGTTTGAGTTGGGGGTTAAGACTTGGTTTGGGATGGTGCTGGTGAGGGCGTGAGGAGTTGCTGACGTTACTTACAGAACGTCCAGAGTGTGACATGGTGAATGACAACAGCCTACAAGATTAAAAGAGCAATTTAGGAATGAATTAGACGGACGGAATCATGAACGGAGGTCACTGAACAGAGTCAATATTGAAGCTTTTGATTCCCTAGTTTCATGGTCGTATCCACGAACATGTGACAGCTATGATTCTGGTAGTGCTAGTGGTACATATGACCCAGTTTGAAGAAAATTCGTTTAACACACTCCTTCATGAGTGACAAACTTGTCATCTCAATTCTTAAGGAGGCCTCGGAGGGAAAGGTCATACTAGGAGAGGAAGAGTCAGCAGATGCGTTGGCAACCGATCTTGTTTCAAGGATGGAGGTGACGACGTGATCTGGAAAGTAATGGGCAATGCACGTTGGAAGCCAGCCTTTCGGCCATGTGGTGTACTTACGACGACGTCTTCTACTTTCTTGACCTGCGCGCAACAACGTTAGTGACCAGAGCTGGTAACTAGGGATGCAAGACTAACATTGTACTTGATCCCATCGCTTCTCCTCCGGAGTACATCATTCTTGAGGTTGAGCAATTGAAATCCCGAATGGACATCTTTGATGAATTTGCTGATCGCTTGCGGCCGACTGAAGTCACCCAAGGTCACAGAATTGACGGCTAGTCGAGCCTGGAATGGTCAGCATCTCCCAACAACGATGTTGGCTGGACACTACCAGTTCTTCCAGAAGGTTGGTCAATGCCAGTAAATACTCCTCAATCGTGACATGGTACGCATCCTGTTCCTTGAGATTGACCGGCACTGTAAAGATGAGTGAGCAGATCTAATCATCAGGCCACTACTCCATTTGTGTTACCTCCGAAGAATTGTCCCACCTGGTCGATGGTCAAGAGAGTCTGATCACGTAGCCATTCGAGGTAGAGTTTGTGGAAGATCTGGATGGGCATTGAATCAGCCGCTGTCATATAATCAAGAGAACCACAGCAGGCGTACCACGTTCTGCACGTTTCTCGACCAGATGCCGTTGTACTTGTAGAAAGGGTGTTTCGAGGCAGCTTCTGAACTGGTTGACGAATCAGTCCTGTGGTTCTAAGTCGCTAGGCTATCTTCTCACAGTTGTTTGATCGTCTCATGCTGAGCAGACATGGACTCCGAGGCCGGGTTCACGACTTCATCATTTACTGCCAATTTTCGTTAAGACACAGCCGTTCGAGGATCATCAGATTGACTCACGCCGGGCGGTTGGTGTCGAATGAGCTTTCGATAGGATTGACTGGGTCACTCTCTCTGTACTATGCATCAATTTGGTGCTTCTTGACTCGAGGTCGCACGCATTACCTTGCTTTTCGAGGTTCTGGACGATATCTTTGAGCTCCTAGAAAATCTTTCATCAGGGACCCATTTCCACAGTGAGAACGAGATACGCACATCTCTGATCTTACTCTCCTCGTCTATTTTGGCCTGGAGGTGCTCAAATATGGCAGGATCAATACCTGAGTTATTGCCGGTCGACATGGTCACATCTGCCATTGTCGTAGGGAAATTTCTGACACTGAAGGTCAAAAAGCAAGCTATTAAGCTATGAGATGTTGATAGGAATTTTGTGTAATTTCTACTTTGTTGGATGCGTCTACTTTCCTCAGGAAATGCACGTCACCAAGTATAGTTGTCTGTACGATATGGTTCTCAACTTATGTCCATAACAAGTCTATCGAAAATGATACGTCTATGGAGCTGCCTCCCACGCTGAACCATCCGCTACTCAGGAAATGAGATAACTCTTCTTCAAGTCTTTGGAACCAGCCAAAGCAAGTGATGAAAAGGAGGGTCGCGTCACAAGGCGGCAGTGTAAGGCCAAGGACACTGTGTCAGCGAGCATGTGCAGGCACAGAGGCTCACCGACGAGGGTACAAAAATAAGTATAATCAAAGTTTCGATCCGATGGATCGATTTCAGAGATTAAACTGAAAAGAACAGATACTACACTTGATCTAAGCCAAAAGGCAAAGCTGTAACTCTGTTAGCCAAAGGCTTCACTGTTGGGGGTAGGAAGAGGAAGACTCACAGAGCTGTCGAACAAGAAAAGGATTGGAAGGGGAAGCCAGATATTTATACTTGAAAATGGCGAGGATTGTTGATCTGAGTCTAGCTGTGTTTAGACGGCGGTGGCAGAATTATTGGCGAATATACTCCACCTAAAAATGTTTGTGTTGTTTGTGAATTCGCCAAGCTTGCTTCTACTTGTGATAGTATCAAGGCTCCTATCATCGTTGATACTACGTAGCAGTCGGTGCTACTCCTGATGTTGACTATTATTGCCTAGAGCGCTATTCTTCCTCCAGCCAGTAGAAGAGCTGTACGACGACAAATATATTATATCATCATATAGTGATACATTGGCAATAGGGTACAACTACGTTGTTTGTACTACAACATTATTCTTCCATTCATACTGAATCAACTGAACCAACGACGACTTCTACTCCTTTTTACTCCCAGTGCCAGTGGCAGCAGATGTCCATATGCCTATATGGCTCTATTTATACCTGAGATAATGTATTGAGACTGCTTCCTACACTGCCATGACACTGTATGCATAAGATATGTAGATGCGATGAGTGAGATATGCACAGAAAATACTTCTTTCTCATAGGAATCTCTAACACATGCTCCTTGTCTCTATGCCACCATTCAACCTCGAAAGCAGCGTGCAGGAGAAGAGTTCATTACTATATCTACCGACAGTAATAATTACATACTTGACTTCGTCCATCGAACGAGTGGGAGCGGAGATGTTCCGCACTACCCGTCATCCTGAACGCCAAGACTTCGCGAATTTTGAGGCACACATGAAATTATTTGTCGCATACAGCTGCTCTGTCGCAACAAACATCAAACACTTATTCACCCCTCGACCATCCCCTCAGGCGCAGGATACTCACCTCTTTGCGTCCTCTCCAAAAAAACATAATCCAGAAATGGCACCAACTACAGTACGTATAACTTGAATTGCTTTGCTGTTCGCCTGTCACTTTGGCATGGCTTTGAGGAACAGTAGGCTAAGAATGTTTTCTTAATACAGAAGGGCAAGGCCGCAAAGGTCACCTCCAAGGTATGTCACATGGTCCCGTGCTGTACTGATCTCGCTAACATTGTGTGCAGTACACCATTGATGCCTCCCAACCAGTGAGCGACAAGATCTTTGACATCTCCGCCTTCGAGAAGTTCCTTCACGACAAGATCAAGGTCGAGGGCCGTGTCGGTAACCTCGGAGACACTGTCACCATCAGCCAAGTTGGTGACGGTAAGGTCGAGGTCGTTGCTCACATTCCCTTCTCTGGCCGTTATCTCAAGTATCTGTATGTTGCCATCGGCTCTGTAAGCAAATCAAAAAGCTGACTATCGAAATAGCACCAAGAAGTACTTGAAGAAGCAGCAGCTCCGTGATTGGCTCCGTGTCGTCTCTGTCAGCAAGGGTACCTACCAACTCAGATTCTACAACGTTGTCAACGACGAGGGTGATGAAGATGAGGAATAGACGGTTGATGGACTAGGATAGGCTTCTTATTACCTAGGTTAGGGTCACGGTATCAGCTCCTCCTGCTGTTCCGTTACTGAATGAAAATGTCCTTCAGCCTCTACATTGTGTTATTCTTTCACTGCCTCGTTTGCTCTTTGTACCCCGAAAGACTCTCGAGCGGTTCTCATAAAAAGCTATGTAAGGGCTCGGTCCTGCATTGGACGTACACCAAGTGATCTACGGAGATGGTGATGCTATTCTGTCATGGCACAGCTTCAGATATCGACCTATCTTCCTGCTTTTCAACCCTATATCTCCCAGGCGACATCTTCACCTGAGATGCCTAGAGCCAGTTGTAGTGCTAGATTTTGTAAAGCAACATAGCAGTCCTCCACATGCTAGTAAGTCACTTGTAGTTGTGACATACTACCCGTCGAGATGTGCGTGTCTACTGAATAGCAATATCTACCCTCTCAGGTATATGGGCAAAGATAACTTTTCAAAATATCAATATGTGAATTTTTGATCCGCATTGTCCATACTTCTTCCATGCCTTCAGAATATGTCTACGGGACGCCGTTACCATACAACGATACATAACACATCCAATGGTGATTGAGAGCATCTCCTAAAGTTTCTTACCAGTTGAACGTGTTAAGAAGACGAGACATGTTCAATACATTTTCTTAAGCACCAGTCCTCGGTCTCCGTCGCTGCATTCCTGGTGGAAAGCCGGATCGGGCAGGAATCTCAAAATTATATAAATCAAAGAGAAACAGAAGTCACTATCGCTACAGCCATTGGGGTGCCACCTGGAACAGTGTCTATACCGGAGGTCTGTAGACAAACAGACGAAAAATCGATATCCGATCTGTCCATACAGTCCACTACCTTCCTCTCCTCCAGACAGGACTAAATATCAATGGGCAAACCGAAACCATCTCAAAAGAAAGTTCAGTCCGCGAAACCGCGATCGAAGACACAGTCGAGCAAGAATCCGACTAGCTCGTCAGTGTCAATTCCAGAGTCTGCCCCATCATCTCAGTCAACAACTCTTCCCTTCCCACTCCTTCAGCAAATCCTGTCAACGTTCCGCACTGCACTCCTACCGACGATCCTCTCATCGACGTCAAACACTACGACGATCACCACCACAGCCTCCTCGTCGGCCCCATCGACTTCAGGTCGAGACCTAAGATCCATCATCCAAGAGGTCAAGTCCCACCTCTACAATAGGGATTTCGCAGCAGCCTTCGGTCGTGAAGATTACCTGCACGCTTACGCTTTGAGATGGAGTGCTAGTCGGGCCCTGGGGTACGCTACTATCTTTGCTGGAGATGAGATTAGAGGTCTTTTCTCGGTAGATGGCAAGGAGGGGGATGAAGTAGGTGTTGATCACGATGTTGGAACGACAACGACGACGAGAAAGAAGATCGTCTGTATTGGTGGAGGGGCAGGGGCTGAGGTCGTTGCGTTGAACGCTTTGCATCGGTGTCTGGATAAATCAGATCTGGAGTTCGAAGTCCACGCCGTTGATATTGCAGATTGGTCGGGCGTTCTGGAGAAGTTGGAAAGCGCGTGGAAAGTGTTGAGTTCGAGATCGTTGTATTCATTAACCCCAGCACCGTCGTCGTCGTCGCCTCCTACTACCTCACAAGCAGCAGGACCTACAGCCTCTTCATCAGCTTCGGCTTCTCTTACCGATACTACTACGATCGAATCATCAACATCGACAGCCACGACACTCAACCCCTCAACCCCGTCCCTATCCACCCTCTCCCTCAACGACTCATACCCTCCCCCTTATTCTCCCATCACCCTAAAATTTCACCACCTCAACATCCTCACTACCCCCCTCCACACCCTAACCACCCTCCTATCCTCTTCTCCTTCTTCACCCCCAATAATAACCCTCTTCTTCACCCTCAACGAACTCTTCACAACCTCCATTCCCCTCACGACCAAATTCCTCCTCACCCTCACCGACCTCGTCCCACCCGGCACCGTCCTCCTCGTCATCGATTCTCCCGGCAGTTATTCGGACGTCTCTCTCGGTAATAGCGGCAGCGGCAGCACCAAGAAGACAACAACTAATACTACAGAAACCGAACAAGCCTCACCATCGACGACGACGACGACGAAACGAAAATACCCCCTAAAATTCCTCCTCGAACACACTCTACTCGAAATCGCAAAGCAACAAGACAGCCATCATCCTCATCCTCCTCCAGCTGCATGGCGAAAAATCCTCGGCCATGATTCTCGCTGGTTCAGATTACCATCATCTTCTTCTTCCCCTACGACAAAAGGAGGAGAAGGAGAGAAATTGAGATATATGATGGATTTGGAGAATATGAGGTATCAGATCTATATGTTTCGGAGGGTCTGAGATTGAAGAATGGATGGATATGGAGATGGAAAAGGGGAAGGGGAAGAAGGAGGAGGGGGTTTTGTAGGGTTATGTCTGATTTATGGTTTTAGGGGATATGTAGTCAGGTGTATATATTGGTCAAACATCTGAAAACCTGGAAGCTGGGCAAGGAAGGTCGTATATCAATCTGTGCCGGACAGCAGCTCTCTCTCTCTCTCCATTAGACATCCCATCCCTTCCCAGCCCCTACATCTAAAAAACCACCTCCCTTTTCAATGTACCAACTTCCTCCCTCTCCATTTTCACCGGTCGTACTCCCATAATCGTCATCATCTCCTTTGGTTCACGTTCTTCTTCTTCTTCTTCTTCTTCTTTCTTGGGCTCGTGTTCCCGCTTGATCACTTCCGTCTTCAGAGCTGCGAGACTGTCGGTTTCTCTCTCGACGTACATTGGCTCGGGTTTGATTGGTGTGTGGTCTTCTCGTTCGGATTTGAACTCTGTTCTCTCGGGCTTGAGTGAAGTCCAGTTTGGTTGGTGGGAATTGATATCTGCTCTCTCCATCTTGACCGGAACCTGGTCTTCTCGGTCGTTCTTGGCATCTGCTGCTTCGGTCTTGATGGGTATACTATCGTTCTGATCGGGCTTGATCACGAGTCTCTCTGCTTTGATTGGTTCCCGTTCTTGTCGCTCGGGTTTGATGCTTGCTGGCTCGGTCTTGACTTCTATGCTGTCGATGATCGTGTTTTCGAACTTGATTATATCTTTCCATATCTGGAACGAATGCGCTCTGGTAGCATTGGCTTTCTCGACTGATACGCGGCCGTGTCGATCCTGTCTCCCAGCCTCTTCCATACAGTCTGCGCTCTCAGTCTTGACTCCTGTGCTGTCGGTGGCCGCAGTCTCGTATTTAGTCTCTTCACGGTGTTCTGGGATGTTCCGGGCTTGGACAAAACAGGCTCTGGGCTCTTTTTCTTCCCTTTTCCCCTCTGCTTCACGCTTGATCCCTGCCAGACCTTGTTGGTCGGGTCTTTCGATCTCACTCTTGATCTCTGCTTCTTTGATCGCCCTCCCGTCAAGGGTCGCGTGTTCATGTTTGACTTCCTTCCCGTCTTTCGGAGACTCTTGCACCGTGTTGGCATTCGCGTTCATTTCCCGCCGTTCGTGTTTTATCTCAGGCTTCTCGTCGATTTCCAAGATGGACTTTATCTTCTTGTCTTCATGTCCTTCTTCCTTGGGTCTCGCCGTCACGCTAGGCTGGGAAGATCGGGTGACATCAGTCTCGGCTTTGACATTGGCAGCCTTCTCGTACCTAGCTTCATCCTTGATTCTGACCTCATCTTTCACTTCTGTATCCTTTGCCGATTCGGCGTCCTTTGTTGTCATTCCTTCTGTAAGTTTAAGCTCTTCTGTCACAACCTTTCTATCTTCACTTTCCACCTTCTCCTTCCTGACTTTCTTCCTCTTCTCCTCAATCTTTAACCCTCTAATCTCCCCTTTACACAACCCAGTGCCACTCAGGTCACATTCCCAGCATTTCCTACCCACGGGTAAGCATACGGTCTGGCCCAATCCCACCAACATTTTATTTATATGGTGCCACTTGTCCTTCGGCAGCCAACCTTCTAACCACGCCCTCGTCTCCTCTGGAGTCTTGGTATTATGCCAACCCCACAGATTTGTGATACGATGAACATGTACGTCTACCCCAATTCCGGCATCGACACCCCATGCTGCAGAGAGACAGAGATATGCCATCTTTGGGCCAACACCAGGCAGGGATATGAGACCCTCGAGTGTTGAAGGGATATCCGAATTGTATTGTGCATGAAGGATTTGAGCAGTCTGTTTGATGTATCGCGTTTTGTTGTTATGAAATCCAACTTTGCCGATCAGATCGTCAAGATGCTTAGGGTCGCAGTCAAGGATGTTGGAGACGGTCAGCGTACTTGCTTGCGGAGTTAAAGATGCCGAAGATGGCTGAAGAACGAGTTCGGTATGAAGACGTTGCATTGCCGCAGCAGTAACAGTATCTTTGGTCTGAGAAGAAAGCATCAGGGAGGTCAGGATATGATATCGCTTGTCTTTTGGAGACGACCAGCGCCAATACAGTTCTTCGCAACCCATTGTGTCGACGGGAGCAGTAGGATTCTTTTCGCGCATCTTTTGTATTATCGAGTATATCTCTTCCCAGTTCGACGGCGCATGGATCGTAACCGTTCCATCGTTTGCGACCGTCTTCCGTGCTGGTATTTTGGGCTTTGCTCTTGCTTGTGAAGGTGATGATGGGCCTTCGAGTTCAAGAGTTTCCTCTCTGGTGTCTGTCTCTACTTCAACTTCGGTTTCTTCTTTCTTAGTCTTTCGACTCCTTTTACGCGGCGTTGACCGATTGCTTGTCTCTGCAACAGTTGTGACGCTTGTAGCAGGTGAGTCATCATTTCGCTTTCGCTTCCTGGACGAGGATCGACTAGATGTACGCAGGATGTCTTCGATGTCTGTGGTGGGTTCGGTCGGGGTTGTAGATTTGTCTGTGTGATCTTCTAACCTCAAAGCGGAAGCACGACTTGCATTTTCATTGGCGAATGCTCTGATCGCATTCGTAGTGGAGCGAGTGGTTCTGGAGGTTGACAGAGCATTGATCAACCTGTTCGTCTCCTGAGAAATCCTTGAAGTACGCATGACGGCTTGTCTTCATAAATGGGGTAAGTCAGATAGACTCCTGTATCTAGACCTTCTTTACTCCATATAGACAAATACAATTGACTGGAATCAATGTGCTGACGTCCAGAGGGATCGACCTCCCAATTCATAGCGTCAAAGCTTCCCCAGATTTCCCTGTAAACTAAGACGCGTCTATTAAATCTAACGTGTCACGCTAATTAACAAAGTACCGCTGCTACTTATGTCGCTTCAACCAACGTCGATTGAATTGAAGAACAACGTCGATTACATTGACATATCTTCTAAAGGTATTGACAAAATGGTTGGAAGACAACATATCGTCTGTTATGTTATTATTGGATCTGATAGCCTCCAATGAACCACTTCCACGATCCCTGGTCCTTAGTCCCTAGTCCCCGTGTTCGCTGGTCTCTTACGGGGTAACTCTACAAGTCAGAGGACGTTTCCTCGACCCTTGCAAGGCCTGAACGATGGAGCTGGGAATAGCCCTCCTCGTATTCCGATCGTATCTATTGGCCTCAGCCAACATTGCCCCTTGTCATGTCGCCCGCCATGATTGAACACCGATGCCTCATCAGCACTGCCTTATCACCGGTTTGACACTTGTCCGAACTGTGCACCAAGCAGAATACGAGAAGTGGCGCTGAGGTTCCTGCAGGTTACTCGCCTAATCAAGCCATCAAACCCCGACCCTAATGCGACATGTAACCTACCACTGGTGGCATGTAAGCAGATGGAAGAGGATGGTATCGGGCAAGCCATCGCCTGACCAACGAAGCAGATTCTACATCAGCAACGGCAGTAAGCGAATACTAAGGTACTATACATCTTGTACCCTCCATGTGAGACATTGACCAGTTCACTCGGGACTTACTCAGCTATATTACAATGAAGTAAAGGCATGGTTATCCATGGTACCTCGTATATATCACCACTGCCGTGTCCTTTTCTACCCTCGTTCTCCCCGGCTTCTAACCAAGAGGATTCTACTCAGTTTCTCTCCCATTCGCTTTTTCTTATTCCAGTCGTTCTTCTGTCGTCGTGATTTGATATCACCTTGCAACCATCAACTCTGTTGAACCGAAGATCATCATTATCTTGCAAAGGGCAGACAAGGCCACATTAAATATGAAGTCGCTCTATGCAGTCGCTACTCTCCTTGGCAGTACTAGTATTGCACTGTCCAATGCTCAGGTCATCTTGTAAGCTAGCATATTTTCTACCTCTCTGTCTTTCTCTTCCTTTCACATCTTCACAGTACATTTGTTGCAGAGTCATACATTCAGAAAGAACTTTTCGCTCCTCTTTGCTAACCTCGTTCAGCAACCCCAACGGCACTTTTACCTGTCCAGCGACAGGAGGAGCATTCTGTGCCGGTGACTCCCTTTCAACAAATATCATCATTCGCTGTGCCGGAATAGTAGGACAAGCTGGAAATTGCAACGACAAGTAAGCTGAAACAGATTCTGCTTATTCACGCTCACATGACGTATCCGACAACGAGGAGAGAGAAGCCTGACGTTCTAATCTAGTCTCGCCGGTGTCCCACCCGTTGGCGTTAAGACCTTCGCACCATGCTGGCAGTCATCCTCTACCGCCGGTGACGCCGCTTGTTCCTACAACGGCACCGTCTACGCCGACAGCGGCGCCTTCCCCATCCCTACCACCTCCGGCTCAACCCCACTCCCCTCAACAGCACCACCCTACATCAACAGCACCTCCTTCTCTGCCTCCTCATCAATCTCAACCACAATAACCCTCGGCGCCGGCTCCACCACAACCGGCCTCGGCTTCACTATCACCGGCAACCCCTCTGAACCCACCACGATCGCAACCGTCGTTCCCGCATCTTCAGAAACCGGAGCCGGCGGTGGTGGCGGCCAACAAACCGAAACAGCAACATCAACAGCCGTCGTCGGCGGCGGTGGCAGTTCCGAAACCGGTTCCAGCGGCGCCGGCGCGACTCCGACTTTGTCCGGTAGCTCTGCTTCGAGCATTTTGATACGCGGCCACGGATGGCGTGACAGTAACGATCTAATATCCGTACTTACCACGACGACGCCGGTCCTGTTATCCTTAACGCTGGCGTTGACGGCACTGGTTATCGGTCAAATCTGAAAAAGAAGAAACTTTCTCTCGTCCCCGTTCGTTGCTTACCACAACATCACATATGTACGTAGCCTGGCATCTGTCTATCAATTTCGACTTGCAGAGTAGCAGAGTAAAACAGTAGAAAGAATATACGCTTGTTAAGTTGAATGGAGGCCGAGCTTATCATCATGTATAGCATACAGCGAAAGGAATAGCTAGCTAGCTATCCATCTCAGATATATCAAGTCATAGGATTCTCAAAAAAAAAAGGAGACAGGAAGAAAAAGAAGGATTCAATCAATTCAAACTCCGTTCGTTCCCAAGTTCTAGCTAAGTTTTAGGTATTACGAGGTAATTATACACTTAGGAAAAGAAAAATTGACCTTTGATAATAGCTGTAGCCAAATAATAATAATCTCATCATGGTTTGTTTACATTCCCCCCATTTCAATTCCACGGAAGAAAAAAAAGAAAAACTAACTACGGTACAAGCAAATCAGGGACATTTCTTTCCCCTTCTTTCTCTTCAGACCTCAAAGATCTCACCGAGTCCATCAGACGACGAAAAGGCCATACCACCACCACCACCACCACCACCACCGAATCCAACCCCCTTCCGTCCCTCAACCAGATCCAACCTCCACCCATTCCAGCCCTTCAGACCCCTCTTGACGTTTCGCACGTGCTCGACCATCAGTCGCATTTCCTCTTCGTGCTGGGCGCGTGCAAAGGCCGTTTCGTCAAAGGCGTCGTTGTCGTCGAGGAGGAGGTCGTCGTCCCCGGCGGCGAGGAGGTCGGTATTTGTGGGTGCGTTGCGGAAGGCGGAGAGGGAGGATGTTAGGGCTGTGGCGAGGGTGGAGTGTTTCTGAGGGGCGGCGGAGGAGCGGGAGGAGAGGCGGCGCGGGGCGGTGGGGGTGGTGCCCGAGAGGGGGACTTCGGTGAAGTCGTCGGCCGCGGAGGTTGAGGATGGGTTTGCTTGGGTCTGGCCATTCGTCTCGTTCTCGGCTTCAGGGTCTTGGAGTTCCTTTCGTCTTTCCTGCCACACACCACGGCGAAGGTCGAAGTTCTCACCCTCGAGTTCCCGGATCCGTCGTTCGAGTTTCTGACGTTCTTCATCCTCCAGTTCGTCTAGGCCTTCATCGTCACCCGTGCCCGTTGCTTCTTTCCTGCGTCGTCGTTCGCGTTCGTCCTTTAGTCTAGCGTTTTCGTTTTCAAGTGTCGCCAGCTTCTTCTTCAATGTGACAAGATCTCGTGCTTCTTTCTCAGCCGCAACAAGTTTGTTTTGCAACCTCGCTTCGGACTCGCGATGGAGTTTGTTCATGGTCTCGATTTTCTTCTCCAGCGTTGCAGCCTTTTTGGTTAGTTCATCATTTGACTCTTTCGCTGTAGCCAATTCACGTTCGAGATTTCGGATCTTCGTCTCGGAACTTGTCTTTTCGACGCCTTCTTTGACGGCCTTCTCACTTAGTCGGTTGAGTGATTTCTTGACATCGTTGAGTTCATTCGTCAACTCACGGCCCTTGCCCTCGGCCGTGTTCAGCTGAGTTGTCAGAGCGGATATCTGAGAACCATGTGTGGTGCATGATGAGGTCTGAGATGATAACTGAGCGCGTAAATTGGATATCTCTAATTCCATATCGGTAATCGTGGCATCTTTGGAAGAAACAAGAGCCTTCAACTCCGAATCAGGGGATGTAGAAGCGTCCGGGCTACTGATACTTGGAGATCGATGTGATCTAGACGTGATCCCTGCGTGAGATCGATTCTGTCGTTGCAACGAAGAGATCTCCGCTTTGAGCTTCTCAATCTCCTTTTGACTCTCCTCTGCCTTCTTAGCCCTGTCCCGCAATGCGGTAGTCTCACTGTTCGCCTCTCGTAGCTCCTCGAGTTCTTCTTCGCTCTTGCGCCATCTTGCGTCACCCTCCGCAACCTCCTTTTCAAGCCGCTTATACTCTTTCTCAAGCTCCTCAAGCCTGGCTGCTTGTTTTCTGTAAATGTCTGTAATGGTGGAGCTATCCGGTGTCATTGGAGGCAGCTCAGATGTAGGTGACTTCATCGCAATGGATGGAGAGCCCGGCGCATTATTTGATGTCCTTCTGAAGGAGCTCGATCGTAGCCTTGACTGTACGGAAAGTGACTCTTGCCTACCATGACCAGGTCGAGAGTTAGACATCGTTGCAGCGTCATCTTCAGGTGTTGACGCTGTTGCTTCCTGTTCTTTCACATCCGCAGGCTCATCCGCAGGCATGTCTTTTGGGTCTTCGCTAAGTTTCGCATCCTCTCCAGCTGATTGTTCCAGTATCTTCGCGTCGGCATCGTCCACCCCTTCCTCCGCAGGCGTCGATGTCTCTTCTGGTATATCTTCTTTGGGGGCTTTCTTTCCTTTCCCACCAGCCGCTTTCTGCTTTTGCTTTTTCAATTGAGCGACCTAGATCATTGCTTGTCAGCACCGAGGTAGAGGATATACGGGCAGCGCCACGTCGTGACGAGCTTAGATGCGGGTGGCATGGACGGTTCATACTCGCTTCTTTGCAGCTGCGAGCTTCTCAGCTTTCTCTTTGTCTTCCTCTTCACCCATTTCTGCTCATGTGCAATGGATAGCGCCTGTCAATAACACGTTAAAAGCTCGCTTGAAATAGTACTCTGTTCTCGGGCTTGGAAGCGTAGTATATGGACAGCTTGCGACGTCCCACAAGGGCCCACCTGCGTATATGTTACAGTAGCCAGAGTTCCGAACACCGAAATCTGGGGGAGTATCGTAATATCTTTACTTTTGTATACAAGAAGGATTTCCCACGTCATCAGATAATTCCTAACGAAGAGTAAGTGAAGCTTCTTGCCTGGCTGCGGACGAATCGAAGCACAGTAGCGTTTACAAAGGGGAATCGAGTCAAGACAAATTGCTTTAATCATATCGAAATATTGTACATGTTGGCTAACAAATCATAACTAAGCCTATTAATATCGTGACGGTAACCAAGCCCCTTTCCGACCGAACGAAAAGAAATATTATCATGACTTCAATCTGAAATGTTGTACAAGGTCATCATCTCTCATTAGAAAGAGCATCGATCCATCAATCTCGTCCTCCTTTTCTTGCAACCATAACCATGCATTGTTGGATTCCACTGCGTGTACTATGATCCGAAGCGGTCTGTATCCACGATCTTGCTTCAGCAAGCACTGTTCTTCCGCCATCGTTGGTTGCGTTCAGTTCGGACCCAAAGCCTATGAGCTCAACGGCACAGTTGACAAGGCCATATCTACAGGCGAGATGGAGGGCGGTGTTACCATAGCGATCCTTGCATTTGACATCAGCGCCTGCGTCAACCAAAGCTCTGATGTAGATTGCGGTCATAGCGTCGCCTTCTTGAAGTCTGGGTCTGGACGTAAAGGAGTGTAAGACCGTAGAGCCATAATTGTCATAGTGATTGACATCCAACCCACGATTCAGAAATCCTTGAAGTCGCTGGAAGCGAGCACCATTCTGTGGACCACCCAAAGCAGACACATCTGGTCGTAGCCTTGTAAGGTATGCCAAACATCCAAGAGCATTCCTTCCATTCTTATCTTCGCAGAATGGCTCCCGAGCGGACCGCTTGATGATTTCGAGCATATGGAGGTCTTTTTGCTGCAGCTGCAAGTCATTGAGTGGCGTTTCACTGGTACGTTTATCGTGCCTGGGTTGGATTCCATTCAGAACGTCCTGGGCTGTCAGGCCCCACCGATCCCGAGCATTGACATCCAAGAATGTTGATTTGAAGAATCCAAAGATTTCACCCGCCCAGCTACGGTCTTCGAGTCCGCCGATCATTGAATGCAAAGCCGTATGTCCGTCTTTGGTCCTTTGAGACATGGTGAGGGGATTGAACCCATTCTTAGTAGTCCAATTAAGGAAATGGACCAGTTCGCCCACGCATGGAAAAGCCTTGGGATCCAACACATGGAGGATTGATTGTCCATTATGGTTGACGATAGATATTTGAGCCCCGGCAGCGCGAAACAGTCGAAACGTCGCAAGAGTTGGATTGGTACTGGCAAGGAAATGTAAGCACGAGTTGCCATAGTTGTCGAGGCAGTTAATATTATTCTTGAGTCCCCATAAATGATCATAAAGGTCCTCATTCCTCCATTGATAGGCTGTGCACGCAAGGTAATGTGCCTCTGAGGCTTTGCAACCAGTACAACCACCAGCAGCTGCTATAGCATTGTAAGGCTGAATGGCTGCCATTGGGCATGTAGATGGGTAAGCATGTGGAGGGGCAAAAGGAGGATCACTGAGATGTGCACCTTCAGTCTGCGAGCGAGAGGATGCTGACGGTGATACCTGCGTTCCTGAAAAGTCGAATTGTGCTAGTGCCTCCGGATCATAGGGGTCAGTGACCATGTCGTGGCCATGCCATCCACCTTCTTCTGGTCTGAAATTTGGTAACAATGAAGATTCAGAATGATCTACCTTATCTCGAGGGACCGGCCCTTTGGCACAATTTACGACCCCCTCAAGCACATAGGTCCGACTAGAAGATGGTAAGGGTGAGGTTGTCGGCAGACCATAATTGGAAAGTCCACTGGACCCGTAGCCGGAGTCATTAGACAGCAACGAAGAACGTTGGTCAACATCAGCGCGGCAGACGGGGATGGCTTCTTGAACTGGTCCTCTGTAGTGCGTTCCATGGCCACTGCAGAAGCTTGGTTCGCGCATTAGCATTCGCCCATAGTCAGGATTGTCGTTCCAGATGTTGATATTATTCGAATTTTCAAAGTGATCTGTACCGGTCGAGGGAGTTGGCAGCAACAGTCCATTCGACGAAGAGCCAGCTTCAACAGACGGGACCTGCCTGATAGGCATAACGTGAGGGCCAAGTAGCGGAGAATCTGGTCGATGCGTTGGAGGAGCTACTACACGGGGTCGATCAACGGCCGGTGTGTTGGCAGATGTAGAAGCGTGTTGTTGTAGCCATTCAGCGTTCGACTCCGATGCTGGGCTAACCTGCTGAAATCCCATGGTGTGTATCTCTCGTCTGGGAATCCGTTGGATGTCACGTTGGGTGGTTTTGAGCACACCCCATTCCTTGAGCCAAGTCCGAAGTGATCTAGGACTTTGTTATGTAGTCAGTGAGGGAACTAGGGCCTTGGGACGAGAAGACACCAACCACGCATCTATGTCATGCACGTTTTTCATATATTCCAATACCACTTCTGCCGAGTTGTTGGAATAGCACCTCTTGATCGACGCGATGGTTTCTTCATTGGTGGGTTTCTTCATGTCTAGAACAGTAGTAAAACAGATGCGACAAAGTAGGCTGATTTGGTGTTAACGAGTGAAACTGAGGACTTCGAAATAGTAAGGGAACGCCTGAAACGAGTGACACGCTCATCGAGCAAAATGTTGATAACAAAGGAATGTACTGGGAGCAGAGAAAGACAAGAGAAGAAACAAGATGAGGATTGTAGCTTTAGAATCCATGGAATTTTAGGGTAGTCTTGATAAGAGCCCTGTATGCGATTCGGTTCCGTTGCAGGGGGGGTGGTCTATTGTGCAATTCAGATGTGGCACGCTTCACTCGACGTCCTGAGTCGTCAATCAACGCAGGAACGAGACCAGGAACGAGACTAGGAACGAGACTCGGTGCAGCTCAGCTATCGCTAATTCATGCAAGCAGTGTTTAAACAACAAATGTCCCACACCCACTGAAGGGCAAGACAACTTGCGAACCCTCCTGAAAGTGACAGTCGTACGGCTCTGGAGACGGATGAAATCCCCATTTCCTCGGCAAGATGGAGAGTGAAGTCTGCAAAGAGCAAGGGTAGGCTTGAGATGTGCAATATGAGATCGACGCCCGCAAACATTAGAGCTTTTGACAAGGGAAGGATATCGTAGTCATCGAATCGGTTAGAAGCGTGCCCAGTAAACGAACAAACCAGGCTTCGAGATGTCCCTGCTAGAGTTGCGTCAAATAGTCGTGACGCTGGGTATGTAAGATCCAATGGCCAGTTGGGAACACCAACGACTGGTCGTGAGCTTCGACAAGAGGAACTGCAGTGTGTGGGGTTGGATGGCAAAGATTGCCTTTGAGACTTTATGCCAGTTCATCATTCCCATTCGACCTTTTCAACCCCCCTAGCCCCTGTCAAAGTGTCAGCCTGCATCCCTCCCACCCATCAGGCATCAGGATTACCCAAGACTATATCCATTGTTCTGACGGATTGCGGTCAAAACTTCTGTGTTTTGCTTTTTCCACCTTTTCGGCTCTTGAAACATAGTACGTGGATGACGATGTGAGGATCGGAAACGATTCTACTACGTACCGTCACGCGCTCTGGGGGATCTCTACCATCATGAAACATTGTTCCTAGGGCCCTGTCGATCGTCGATCTAAAGGAGCCATCTGAGAAGATAGGTGCATGTCCTATGCCGAATGTTTTGAATCCCTTCCACTGCAAGACGAATCGTGCAGTCGCTCGTGACTATCAATAATGACGTGAAAGATGGGCCACTCCGCAGCGATCGCTCCAGGATCGAACGGTATATGTGGAAACGGCGCAAGTCCAATTGCGTCGTCAAACAGGTTGTTGCTGCTGTACCATTCACTCACCTGTGTCTAGCCTGATTCAGGTTGAATCACTTGCAACGTAATCGTGTCGGATGTCACGCAAAGCCACAATACTTCATACGTCAAACAGTTTTATAGAGTGTATTTTCGAGCAGCTAACGACCTGACAAAAGGGCAAAATTATTTCTAATATGTACAAAGAAGCATAGCGCAGGGACCGTGGTCACGAGCTCAGCAAAGACCCAGGAGAAATATTACACTTCCAAGCCAATGGTCTCACTGCAGAAGTCAGACGTCTGCCATAGAAATACCAAGCGATAACTATGTGACTTTTGTAATCACTCTTGAACTATCAGATATTGCTATCAAAGGAGCACGTTTTAGCCAGATCTGATGTCCAGGTAGGTCACATCAGATTGTAGCAAAAGTCCATGGCGGCGTAAATTTGACGGTATCCAACGAAATGTTTGAAATGGCGAAGAGCGAATGACTGTGCCACAGGACCTGCCAGATTTTCAGGAAAAAAGTTTCGAACATGTAAATGTAACGACCATGGGTATCTAGTAGGACCTTCTGACGCCGATGATCGATCATGCTGTAAAGATGTGTCGAAGACTTGGAGCTCGTAACAGTCTTCGTGCAGTCATGTTCTAAATCAAAGTGAAAGCCTCCCCAGAAGTAGCCGACGAAAATATGTAGGGTCGTGATAATTGGAAATCTGAACGCGATATTGGTCATAACCGTAGTAGATGATGCGAAAATACTCTACGAGGAGATGACGAATGTCGCTTTGCCAGTAGTAGCAACCTGAAAAATATGTTAACAATAGTACACGTATTATAATCCGAAACAAACTCACTGTGCAACCAGCGCCGTTAACGGTATGCGATGTGCAACCGCTGTCATCGCAGTATTGGCCGTTGGAGTACTTGCAAGATTGGCTGATGTCATCACCGACGATCTCAACAGTGCCGGAGAAGGCACCGTAGTATGTTGGGGTGTTTTGTTGGATTGACAGCCATGTGGTACCACCAGTTTCGCCGACACCGAACACGATGGGAGCGGAGTTACCGCTGTCACCGTTACCATCACCGTCCCAAGAGCACCCTGGGTTGGCCTTGACGCCAAGAGGGTTAAGGTAGTATTGAGCAGACGTTGGGCTACCCATGTGTTCGTAATAGTCCTCCTCGATGGGGCAAGTCAATGGTTGAGTGCCTCCACTGGAGATATCAAGAGGGACGTTCTCGGCTTCGTTACCGGGGTAATCGGTACGGCAGACAGATGCAGAGCTGCCAGATTTGTTCTGCACGTAGACTTTGCCATTGCCTTGACCGCAAAGGTATTGGTTGTTGCCAGACTTGTATAGCTTACCACCCTTGCAAAGAAGACCACCAATCGAGGCTCCATCAGAAGGCTGGCTTGAGGGCCATTGGACCTTTTGCAAGCTGGGAGCGCAGGCATAGGAGCAGGCGGCACCCTCGACACAGTCGTCACCGTCGGAAACAATGTCGTTACCAGCATTGTTAAGGTGCTGAATACCTGTCCAACCGTTCATGTTGAGGTAACTGACAGGGATAGCACCATACTTGGACGGGAAAGTTGAGCAGTCGATCTCACCGTCTGGAAATTCGTCGTAGTTGGGTTGGGCGAGGTCCACCACAAACTCCTCGATGTCCATAACAATGTTGTTGAGAAGGTTCTCGATGAGTGAGCCCACAGACGGGTTCGAGGAATCATCAGAGCTAGAAGCGGACGCAGTAGCAGAGGCGTAAGCAGAGGAGCTGCTGGCAGAAGTGGAAGGCGCTTGGGAAGACGATGAGGATGAAGCCTCGAAGAACTCAGCTGCAGCGATCGTGCTGCTGGGTGCAACAGAGCTAGAGCTTGGGGGAGCGGAGGTAGCAGAGGAGCTTGTCGTTGAGGCGACAGTAGGGGTTGCAACGCTGATTGACGAAGGGCTGGAGCATGCACCAGCTGGTTCAGAACCCTCCCATCTCAAATCACCGCTGGCAATGCCGCTGCAGACGTCGTCTTGGGAAATGGTTTCGCCGTTGAGGACATAGGCATAAGCAGTCGCGACTGGGTTGCTGAGGCTCACAGCGGCGGCGTCTCTCTTGTGGTGGAGATGTTGATGACCATGGGGTTTGGCATTGGCCAAGCCAAGCGCGGCAGCGGCAACGATGACTGCGGTCTTCATTGTGCTGCTCAGGATATTGATCGTAGAGACTGTGGTAGTGATCTGAAGGACCTTATTCCTTTGTTTGACTCGATTGAAGGAGTGTGCGTTTAAAGATCGGTACTATTCTCGTTGTTTCTGTTCCCGATTTCATGTTAGCGACAATTCAATACTCGATAGCGACAGCAATTCACGCGCAAACGAACGACGATAATGTCTGAAACAGCACGCATGCAGACAGAAGAAAAGACAACAGCGTTTGCGCGCGACAGGCGAGGCTGCACCATCGTGCGCCACGCATTGCTGGGAGTGGTGTTTTGTGTACATACTCGAGGAATGTGACTTTGGATGGCTGGGAGTTCCTCTTTCTAGACCGTCAACACACGACACCAACCCGACTGAAAGCGAAAGAAAATATTTCCAAAAGAATGTAGGCGGAAGATAATTTCTTCCTCGAGTTGGATGGAAACAATCTCAATCAAGTGAAAAACGAGAGAGCGAGCGAATACGTTGATAGCGATGAGGTAGAAGAGAAGGGAAAAGGGAGGAAGAAGGAAAAGGGATGTGTGTATTGGATTGGGGTGAGTGATTGATTTGGGGAGTGGAGACGAGGACGCCGTCTCTGTTTGGGTGGTTGTAATTGGGAATGGGGAATGTGGGTACTCTTTCGAGCCAGTGTCCTCTTCGTTTCTTTCAGGTGGAAACAGGAACTTGGGACGAAACGCCAGTGACGGTGACGAGGCCGCTGGAGAACCACTTTTGTGGTAACCTTGGTAGTTAAGGCCATGTTAGGCCATGCACCCCGAAGCAGGTCAAGTCATGGTCCATCGGGGTTCCAAGGGGCGGGAGAGGCTTGAAGAAAGAAGAGCGCCAAATGAAGCATAAAGCCAGCGAGTCGGTGCCAAAGAAGACTTAACCTTTGGTACCTGAACGTCAAGCTCCAGTTTGGACCGAGATTGAGAGAATGATTGGATCAGGAACCCGGAAGGGAAACTTCTTGGAGGGTTGACGGTGCCTGGAGCTAAACCGCTAAGAGACACCTAAACATCAAAGTTTAAGCGACTTCTTAGCGAATAGAAAATAGCACAAAGGCAACACGCCACCCCCCCGAGAAAGAAAATATCCCCGATCACCGTCAAATCTCCCAAAACAAAGGCCATGGGCGATGCAACGACAATGATGAGATCCACCCTCGTACCATCGTAAAAGACCATAACCCATCGTCCATTTTGCGACAAAAAAAGACGAAAGGTTGATGGACACCAATGGTGGTATGAACTATCAATTGCCGATCGCATTTTAATGCATTCAATTTTTCTCTTTTTGGTCTCCTTTGCACCCTTGTCCCAACGTCCGTCCACCTGTATCATAGTAGATGATGCAAGGACCCATGTCATCCTTAACGAGGCCATCCAACGTGGCGGTGCTACTTGGAGCAACCAGATCAGTCAGACAGTAAGCGACTGTTGACCTTGAATAGCATCTTGGTTCACCCATGCGCCACGCCACGTCAGACTCGATAAGAGGATGGCTTGGTCGTCCTGCAAAACCGATGCTGCCTGATAGCCGGCAAGCGGTTGTGAATGACAATGCACGAGTCTTTGTGAGGGGTATGCAGCTGCACCGTCAATATCAACTTCGTCTCTCGGCCGCTGTGATAAGCGAACAGCCGCTAGGCAAAATTGATACTACGAGCAGTGCAATGGACCTCACAATCCGACTTCATCATGCAATCCAGCGTGTGACCAGTCCAAAAGGCAAGGATAAAAAGAACGTACAAAATAAGCAATAATATAGACAGGGTTTGCGACAGAATAGATAAGAAAGCATGTAGATCTTCATTTTGGTAGTTCAAGCAAAACAACAGCAACACGGATAACAGTGAGACAAATAAAACAATAATAGAACAAATTGAATAAAGACTTACCCAAAGAAGCAATGGAATCAAAGGCCGAAATTGTATGTGTTGAGATCGCTGCTGGGAAATGAGTGCGATGCGATTGATGATAGGTGGATATGTTAATCACGTCCAGGCGTGGTAAAATGATGAGCTGATCGTTTCACCGTCAAGGTAGAATATGCGATATGTAGTAAGAGAAAGTCGCGCTAGCCGACTTGTCGAAATGTCTTTGCGAAAAGGATTGTCTGTGAAGGATTGACTGTTTCGCAAAAGGTCACTGACCGAGCAGGCGTTCCAGCGAAAAAGAGAGAGTGAGATGGTAGCGAAGAAAGAGCAAAACGGGAGATCACGAGGTAGCAAGTTTGGGGGGGGAGAAGCGTCGGTATTTCTACTGAGGGCAGCCCTGATACCCTGTGAGCCTGTTCCGTCTGGAAAAAGCCAGCACACGCATGTCAGCAGTGGGAATAAGGCAATACTGTCACCATCGTGTGCCACGAGGATCAAATCTACACCAATACTACTAAGGTACACAGCAGATCCTATCATCATCGTCTTTGATTTCCAGTTTTTTGGCTTCTAGGCTCGGTACCATGTGTTCGTTGGTGCCAGTGGTCCTTATTGTCGAATGAGAGTAGGATTTTGCTACAGACTCCATCCGGTATCAGACATCAATTGGTTCACTGCACTTTTCCTACGTCCACCCCGGAGTGAAAAACAGCAGGGAAGAGAAAGTCAATGGGTCTGGCCACCACCTGCATTCATGATGTTTGGCGGTGCTTGGAGACCTGTCGGTAGAGTGCGAAGCAGAGGCACGGAGCTTGGCCTTCAATGCCTATCCACCGAATTTTCTTTTTTCCTCTTTTTGCCCCTAGGGGTTTTGCCCTAGATGGGAAGGCCAACATGTGTATGGACAGCAGGGCTCCGAACATTTGCCATCAGCGTATGCAACGTCGCATGGTATTTTGTAGCACTAACTGGTTCATTTTCACTATCGATACAACATCTCGGCCAGCCCGTTGACTCTTATCCCGTCAGTTATCGCGCACCCGCGGAAGGAGACAGAGACGGCACATCAGCGCCGCTACGGTTTGATAAGGACTCAATCAGGATACAGCGCTTTCGCAAGTCACCGAGGTCTCTGACCATGGATATCGGGAATCGCAATCAGGAACCCTGTTATCTTTCAGAGACCACAGATGTTGCTACATCATCATTTGGAAGAGTGTGTTGCTTGCACACTATGTGCCTGCACCCCTGGCCGTTCCTGACTATCTGCCAATCACAGTGCAGAACACAACGACGGTACCTGAGCTAAAACAAGGAACAAACAGGAAAAGCGGGTTAACGTGTCTTTTTTTTGCTCTTTTTTTTCCCTTTTCTTTTCTTTTTCTTTTTTTTCCGTTCTCATTTGTGCAACCTTCTTCTTACGCTTTAGTAACTGCAGTAGAACAATACCCATGTGATGGAGGGTAGAAAGAAAGCCTTAGTCGGCGTAACCGCTCGCCTTGGCTGTACCATAAACTTCTTCCAGCCACCGACTTTTCGGTATGGACCCATGATCGGACTACTCATACCCTGTTGCATATCCGGTTCCTGTTATCGATCTCTGTTTGGACAGTTCGTCGCATCGGGTACCACTCCTTTGCTTCTACCATGGTAAGCCATGAAACAAAAGGTTTTGTTTGTTTGTCACACAAATTGTCAGCAGGCCGAGTTGTTGAAGATCAAGGATTGGTTCTATCTGTAAGCAGACGAATCTATGTTTCACACAGAACATTACAGTATTCTGCAGATAACTTGAGTACCTAGACAATGTGGCAGAGATGAACAGCAAAATATACGACAATGGACTATTCAATGAACACTAGTCCTGCAAGGAGGTGAGCGGTCTAGATACACTAACAGATTGGTGGTTCCTTTTGCTTCTTCGAAAACCACCTTCCAGCGAATCATGATCTGGTCGCAAAACTGCTGTTGATCTCCACGAGGGCACCGTCCCGGCAGATCTTTCAAACTGTCGGGACCTTGGCTGGTTCGTTCGCTTTCCTCTCCGGACGGCAGACGATGGTGTGCGGTAGCTACCTAAATCATGAGGCCCAAGTTGATTGAATATCGGGTGAGCACATTGATAAGCAATGCTCAAGATAAGTGGTCTCCCTCTCTACTGACTGGGATGCCATCGAAGACTGATCCTGGTTTCATTGCGCCAGCAAAGTGGTGTTCCTATCCTTGCGTCTGTTGTCTTCCCTGCAGGCTTCACTGCACATGGCTGCCACAAACAATTACATTGTAAAACCTGTCAACGTTGTAGATCATGACCTCACCTCTATACACTTGTCGATGCACCTGCATCCTAAGTGCCGGTCTTTCCTATCCCTTGCAGTCCGCTCGTCTCGTCGCATGAGACTTGCAAAAGCCCTGAAGCACCAATCACCTTCTCGGCGCAAAGGATTGGAAGGATGCGCAGACTGAATTGTACGCAGTGTTCTGGATAAAGCCTTAGCGTTTCAATCGGATTTCTTTTTAGTCACATCTTGCTCCGACACCAAGTGGCACTAGAGCGATGACCGCCGAGACGGATAACGATATCCAACTCTAAGAACTACAGACAGCAAGTCGGCGCACACACTCCCGCCGTGTAGCGTTCGTCGGAAGGAAGCGAAGGATAACATCTGCCTTCTCAGGTAGCTTTTGCCAATATTCTCTTCACATCTACCTTACGTGGACATCTCGGAGAAACAGAATTGGACAAAGAGAACATTTTCCCTTAGATTTACCTTCTTTGAAAATCTCGGACCGACCACAAACAAAAACTCTTCTGGATGTGTGTGGATCCTAGGTACATCTTAGTTATTGCTGTCGGATACACACACAGCTGAAATTGACTGACCTCTTCCCTTTACAGTAACCCTTGAGTGATGAATTCTATTCTTCGGGTTTCGGGTCATTGTGGCCCTCTTCTTCAGGGAACAAAGGAAACTCCAGAAAATGATACACTTGAGGAATGGATATCCTGGACTGCAGTGCTGAGCTGGCCAGCAGAGTAGGTACATGCTCCCTAATCCACACCACCTCTACAGTAATTACCACAACGCACCAAGATTTGCTTCTTCTGTACAAACGGAAGCTATAGTACAAAGGCGTTGAAGGAAAATGAAAGCACGATTAGAATACAGTAGGACACAGTAGGACGCCGAGTACGGAGTTACTCAACAGTATCTCAAGTGCTCGCTTGCATATATTCCTGTCCGTCCCACCACTGCCACATCATCATCATCATCATCATTATCAAGAGCCTCACCAACCTATCACAAATCGACATCTAATGCTGTACTCGTAACCACCACCACCACCCAGCTGAACCTACCGACCGACTCGCAATTCCCTCCCTCCCCTCCCCCGACCCTTTCCTGTATTCGACTTCTTGGTTTTCTCTTGGCTGTACCTGCAGATATCGTTAATTACTGACAGATGACGTGTTCGTTCGTTCAATCGTTCGTCTCACATTGTCGGGTGTCGCTCGCTCGCTTCGCTTATACTTCCATTGTCAGCTGTGAAGAACCTGAAGTTGTGTGGTCGGTGATGTATGTAGGGGTACATAGATACCTTTTTGCCAACTCAGCAAACGGGGACCCCATAACCAAACCCCCCCCCCCCCCGGCACAACACAACCCTTTTCAGGTTTTTCATCCAGGAAAATCCGATAAGTTACAGGAAGGAAAGGAAAGGATTTATTATCATCATCAGAGAGGTTGGTTGAGTGGGTGAGTGGGCTACGTTGAAATTTGTCCATCTACACGGCGTTCTACATACTGTGCATCATACTACGTATAATTTTTCGGCGGTGATAGAAACAGTATGTACTTACCTCCTAAGGGGTCATCATCATCATTCACGACCACCTTAGCACCCCCTCCCCCTTCGACAACATTCCCAAAAATATATTTGTAGCGGATAAACTCCTTTGTAACGGTGAGGTACAACCTAATAGGAAAGCGACAACGAAAAGAAAAATAAGAAACGGAAATACTTCATTCTTCCATGCATGCATGTAAGATGTGTGTGTCTGTGTGTGTGTGTGTGCATTGTCGTGTTTCATGTTTTACTATGTATATACAACACACCACAACACAGTATCGACCCCAATCCCATTCCCAAAGGACCTGAACCCTTCACCTACGTAGGTACCCAAAGCCTCAACCACGTTTCTCCTTCCCCTTCATAACGAGAATCGGAATCGGAATCGGAATCGGGATCAGCATACCACCTACGTAGCTATGTATGTAGGTACCACAGATCTTTTTACTTCTCGGCCCCCCAACAAAGACCCCCGACAGCCCCTCGGGTCCAGCCCCCATGTGAAGTTATCGCGAGTTGGCGGTGAGTTGATGTTGGTGTTATTATTATTATTAGAAGAATCTCAAAGGAAATGGTGTCGCTTTTTGACATTGTCGTGAAACATCGTGGTTGTTGACCAAAGTCTATGTGCCTCGTTATGAGTCAGACGAGGTGTGATGGTGATGGAAAGAGAGGTGAAGGGTATGAGCGGAGAGAGGTGAGCTGAGATCTTCTTGGTCGTCATTCTTCCATTAATCCTATTTAGATGATCATCCACCAAGACATTCGAGTACCTAGGTACTTAGAAGGTATTTAGTAACAGCAATGATCGTGAGATCAGTGGTATATCGGCGCCATTTTCCCATTTTCGTGGTACGCCCAATCCCATGCTGCCCGAAGTCCGAGACTAGAAATCCAATCGATTCGGTATACTCAATCAAATGGAATAGGTCGTAATCCGCCACCGCCCATCCTTCTTCTCATTTCCTCACCCGCGGCAATGGTACTGGGAACTTTGATTCCACAACAATCTCCCCACCAATCTTCGGAATGTCCATGCTTGTGGCTGTGCTCCTTTCTTTCCAGCTTCATTTTCTCCAGTTCCAACTCGTCTACTTCATCTCTCTGACCCATAGCCTCATCTGCTGGTATCAAACTGCCAAACAGGAAGTGTTGCATAACCGGTAATTTACTCAACACCTCAACCTTGAACATCTTTTTCATTCCCGCTTCGATTTTCGCCCATGACTTAGCCCCGGAGATGTCGTCGAGCATAGGTGAATGCCAGCGAAGGCCTTTGACTGTTTTAACGCTGTCAACCCATCGCACCTGATCGAGGTAGAGGTATTTGTCGCCTTCTTCGTCGAGGACTACATTGTTGTGGATGGCTTTTGGGGTGATATAAGGATGTGAGATTAATTGCGAAGAGCCAAATAAGAACGGCATAAAGTGGTAGTCGTCTAGACCCCAGACACCATGAGATCCAGCAGGTTCAAGATAGTATGTCGATTGAACTTTGCGCATGATGTGCAAATACTGCACAAATATGCAAAGTACGACGGCGGGGAAATCAGAGGTTTGGATTAGGTCGAGTTGGTAAAGACAGAGAAGCCACATCATGAAGTTTAGCTCGTGACCCGAGCCATAATCCAGACGCTCCCGAGAACCGACCGAGTTGATGAGATATGTTGATATTTCCTGGATAGCGGAAGTCGAGGTGATGTCGAGGGTTTCGCGGTGGAGTTTAATGCTCTCGGAGGATACAGAATCGTAGAAATCGCGGAACACTGGATTACCGAAGCGAGAGCCTGTATCCAGGGGAGGATGTTTCTCAACCAGTGCATATATTACCCCCAGTATAGACGATATGCGTTGGAGAGATGGTGAGATCTTCGACGGATCTATCGCAGTCGTTGGCACATTGTGGACACTATCGGCGAGGCCGAATATCCATGCCAGAATCAGCTGGTAGGTCTGAGATGACAAGAACGTTTCATGATCCTGAGGGGATAGTATCCGTCGGACAGGTGTCTTGAATGACAAGGACGCGATATCGGGTCGTGGTGGAAGAGCCGGTGTCTCCGGCGTAGGGTCTGAGGGTGTTGTGTTCGAAGACTTGCGCTTGTTGCGGGGGAGCAATCGAGGGATCTTCTGGGAGAGATCTGGGGGATTCCGCAACACTTCCTCGGAAGGTGAAGAACTTTGTTCGGTAGCTGAGGGCATGATTACCGTCTATGGGGCATTTTACTCCTCTCAAACCCGTGAATCTGTCGAGGGGATTAGTATTAAGAGGCGAGAGACGATGATATCTAAGCAGCGCGATAGCAACTTGACTTATCGGACATCTTCTCCGCATTTCGATGTGGGGCAGGCTTTTCTTGTAGTACGAGCCGGTGACCATCGAAATTGTCTTTGACCTCGGCAGTGCATTGGTATAGATTTCGCTCGAGATCTACGCTGAATACTACATATGAGATGTGTCTACGAGAGCGTTCGATCTATACCTATACATTCAACATAATGTTTGGGACTGATCCCAATTGACATGAGCTCTTCCACGAGCCGGATCGCCGCAAATCAGCGTCATAGTCCTCCATCTTATTAACTGCCACTGGATTAGCGAGGAATCACGCAATATCTGGGACAAGGCGCCATCCGGGAACATCCCTGCCCTAGCAGCTTCATGGACAGTATCACTCATAATTCCACTCTTATAGTAAATCATCCACTGCTCGTTCACAATGGCTTCGGTATCTCCCAATTCAGAGCATCCGCCAGATCTCTCACGTATCTCCACACGACAGGACTCTCGCCCTCCATCACCCAGCCCGCGGACACGACAAACAAGTATCCAATTTGACGAGAGATCGTCAACATCCTATCCGAGGAGTCGAAGGTCAATTGACGTAGGGCCAATGCCTTCGAATGGTCATATAACAGGGCGTCAAATGCGAAGTCACACTCACGATTCGGAAGATCCCGACTCGGAAATTCGCCCAATTGCTACTTCGGGTGATAGACGGAATTATAGTACTGCGTCCACCACAGGTCAGATGCTCGACAGCCACCCTACTCAATCAGATAGTACACCAAAACCAAGAGCACAGTCACCTCCCTCGGAATCAAATGAGAATCCTCCGTGGTACCGTCGACTAGCCGAGAAATATGGCAGCGTCGAGCTTGAAAACAAAGGCTCTGTTGCTCGGGATCATCTAGCTCTCGAACGAACATTTCTTGCGTGGCTACGAACATCACTCGCCTTTGCCAGTATCGGCATAGCCATCACCCAACTCTTCCGTTTGAACACCGCGATATCTCCCGGAAACGAATCAAGCAGACGCCTAGAATACTCTCCATACATCGGCCACACCATCCCCATCCCCTCTGACCCCTCCTCTTCTTCTTCCACGGAAGACACCCCCTACATCCCCCCCGACCAATCCCTCCTCGCCCTTCTCACCTCCCCACACCCTAACGCCATCCCCTCCGACACCGCCGCCCACCTCCGCCACCTCGGCAAACCGCTCGGCGCCACCTTTTTGGCCGTCGCCGTGCTCGTCCTCCTGAACGGCTTCCACCGCTACTTCGAAAGCCAGCACTGGATCATCCGCGGCAAATTCCCCGCGAGCAGGGCCAGCGTCGCCATCGTCGGCTTCTTGACCGGCGCTCTGATTGTTACTTGTTTGGTCGTCGTTTTGGCTGTGGGCGGGAGCGCTTTGGAGAAGTGATACCTCCCGCTCCCCGATGTGATTGCGAATTTATATTCGAATAACCAGGTCACCTTACCTAGTCTACCTTATTGACCTACCTGACTTTTCACCATACATCAACAGCTCAAGCCGAATAATACCTCAAACGTATTGTGACCTTGCTGTTTAACTCTCGTATCTACCTACCTACCTACCTACCTAACTTAGGTACCTTTCTATCAGCCAAAACACAGCACCCAAAAGATTCAGAAATGTGGTATGTTTGTATATATATATTACCTCTATACAAGAGGAATATATGGATATTTGTGGATATATATATTATAAATCGTACGTGTACGAGGACAACACATTGAAATTGATCATTCAATTAAAATCCTATGTTGAATTAGATTCCCAATTGAAACACGTTTCCCTTTCGCTCTCCTCCTCTCATCTTTCTCTTCTCTTCGCTTCCCGCGCTTTTCCCCAAGCCTTGCTACCTGCATTATACATTGAAACCCCCTTCAGCCCTTCACCCCCACCCCCCAAAAAGGGTGGTAATTAGTATGTATTTATACCAAATAAGGCTCCATCATCATCAAAAATTTCGTGGTCATATATAAAAAGAGGGTGGTGGTGGTGGTGGTGGTATCTGACGTGATTAATATTTCTCCCTTGGTTCATCCATATATATCATGCGATGGGATTTTGATGTTGAAGTGTCGTTTGATGAAAATGTTACTTGTCCCGGTCGCTTGTCCTTTGCTGTTGAATGTCTGTCTCTGTCCAAAAAAGCTTGAATGGTATCTGTTGTGTCCCACCTTCAACTCTCGTCGCGGCATCACGACTCTATGGTTGTCCGGGCCAGATGCTGTCAGCCAACCTCCTGACCAGTTTCAGCTTTTCAATCATGTCTGTCCTGACGACCTTATTGCCGTGTGAATGGCTGGCGAAACCGCACTGGGGCGAGACGCCGAGTCGGTTGAGCACCTCATCTTGCGTCTCCCCTGTGCCCTTGGATACCCACGATGCGGCGTCGTAGATGCGCTTCTTCATGGCCTCGAAGTCTTCCATCTCGGGGAATTTGCTGGTGATGACGCCCAGGATGAGGGATTTGTTCTTAGGAAGGTATTGGAGAGGTTCGAAACCGCCCGCACGGTCAGTGTCGTATTCCAGGTAGTAGGTGTGGCAGTTGAGTTGTTGAAATAGTTGGGTTGCGATACGGTCGTAACCGCCTTCGGAGAAGTGACGGGACTCGACAAAGTTTCCACGGCAGAGATGGACGCCGACGTGCATATCGGCGGGTGCTTGGGAAATGCAATCATTGTAGAGCTTAATGTACTTGTCAAATAGAGCTTCGATAGGGTAGGGGTTTGTGGCGTCGGCCTTCCACCCTTCAATCATCTTTTCGGAGCAGAAGTCTGGACGGACACTCCGGTTAGTTCAGTGCAACGGGAGTGACAACGTTGGGTACATAGGTACATACAAACAAGGTTCGGGTCATCAAATTGGACGTTGCGACAACCAGCTTCATACAGTTCCTTCAACTCGGCCTGGTAAGCCTTTGCGATGTCGCTGAAGTACTCGTCGTCGGAGGCGTAGACATCCTTTGGATATGCGCGTCCTTCCCTATATCGCAGGTGGTACCAGTTCGGTGCGGCAAGGGTGACCTTGAGGTCCTTCACCTTGTCGCTGGAGACCTGGGCGGCAAGATATTTAAATTGATCGACATACTTGCTCCCGACATGCTTTATCTTTCCGACGCAAAGCACACTCGAGGCTGGTTTGTAGCCCGCTTCGGTAAAGCCAGCAATATCCGGGACGTACAAGCGAAAGATATCCGGGCTTTCTATATGGACTTCTTTCATACCCTCGAGACCATCCCAAAAACCATCGAAGAACATGTGCCGTGAGTATTCCCCATCGGTGATACCATGGAAACCAAGCTCTTCCTGCAGCTTGACGACATCCTTGATGTCCTTCTGCTCGATGGGAACAAGATCTTCATGCGGTCGTTTCCCAGCATCGAATTCATCGCGCAGCGCCAAAAGTTCATCGGTACGGAGGAGCGAACCAATGTGCTCTGCGCGAAAGGGAGGGTTGCGGTGCAAGGGACCTGAGTAAGTAGACATCTTGGGATAACTTGGTTGAGAGGGGAGATGAACAGTCTGACAGGAGTGAGAGAGAAGTCAAGAGAGAGATCTACGAGACAGGACTACGATAGACGAAGAAACCCCCCCCCTCTGAGAGTTCAAATTGTTAACAAAAAATTGGCGGGATGATCTCCACCCGAGTGGCCTCGAGGGAAAAGTTGGTGTCTGGCGGGGTCCAAGAGCAGCTCCTCTTCTGGGCTGGATACTAATTACTACTACGTACTAGTAGTTGTGGACGATAGGGATGCTTGTTGTGGTTGTAGGTTGTACTACAACGATGTATGCACAATGAATGGCAAGCTCACATCTGGTGACCGAGGTGTGGGTGTTGGAAACCGGTCAAGCAGCCAATTGGCATGATTCAGTGATTATTGTATTTCTGTTGGAACGATGGATAAATTGAAGGGACAGAAGTGAGTAACGTTAGAATAATTAATTAGTGAGTTGGCCGCTCTCAGGGAAATCTTCAATTGCCCCGCCGCAGCTATTACCGCATGTCTCCGCAACCGCCATTCTTCGACTTTACCGACTCGATTAATTATTGTTTAGTGTCTCGGTGTACATGCGACATGGACGTGGGCTGGCATCGGTCTCGCTTTAGATTCGAATCGTTGCTTGCTCTGATGTATCATACAAGAATTATATGGGCCCAACTCATTTTGCATTGCCTATCGACTATTGTGATTCGGAGTGACTACTTATTCGGCGATTTTTGCTGCGTTGAGCGTACTGGGACGTGCTTCTAGACCAATCAGCGCTAAATGAAAGCGGACAGGCTTGGGTGTGCGAGGTTGGTCCGAGATCGGTGCTCTGCTTCACAGACAAAGTGATTGCAGCAAGACAACGGTTGATATGAACATGAATAAAGGATGAATGGCCTTGTCCTTCCCTTGAACTTGAATCGCAGAGCTGTGTCCGGTATTTAGTAACTTCTTGATCCTTGCTGACCGCATAATGCCAGGTCCTACTGCACAGATGGAGTAGTGGTGTTCAAGCAAAGCGCCGATAATTCACCTTCAATACTACCACCAAGCGTCTCTTCTCGCCCATACTGCTTGAATATGTGTTCTTTTCCGTGAGACGACGGAAATCTCCCTTCAAGACCACAATCAAGCTCTTCTCCCCTGTATCATTATTCTCAGTCGTGTTCTTCGGAGTGGTACTGCTCAGGAAGGTGTCGAGATCGGTTCTGCCTCTCCTTAATTTCTTCTTCCACTGTCTTTCGCCGTTCAAGTTTGGTATCCAGCTGTCTCCTCGTTTCCCTGTACCTTCGCATACCCTACCAGGGTCTTGCATCCAAGATGTTGCGCGGAATAGCTCTATACTTCGAAGATCCGAGATATCGTCTCCTGCGCCGGGCGCTTGTGGCGTGTCTGCAGAATGTCTGCAGGAGTTGTTAAATACATCAGATCTGCTGGATCGGAGAGCTTTTGAGTCCCTCGTAATTCGTAATATTATATAACCGCTGGTGCCATGCTTTGACTCCATTCCGACTGCGATGGCCTGCAACAGTTTCGTAGTGACTGTCGATTAACGCGAATCTCGCGCTTCTTCATTGCGATTCTCAAGAGGCTCTTAGTCGACTCTTACGGGATTTGGTTCTAATGACGGGTATCTGAGAGATCGATTGATGCATGCATGTCATTCCATCTGGCGTTGATCCTTGGTGGTGTGGTCTCCTACACTTGTCGTTCTAGAGTCACTGCTAATAGGCCAAGCTTGAACAGATGAGGGAGATCAGAAAGAACGATTGTTCTGAGCCTGCAGAGACAGAAGGGTATTCATGTTCTTTATGAAAACCCCTTTGTCGAAGAAGGCAACAGTGAATGCATCTATGCTTGAGCTAATTCTGGAAACGTGGATCTGGTTTGAAGCAGAGCCTTCATTGTCAGAAGGTCTGTGAAGTGATCACAATAGAATCGTACAATGACTTGCTGTCCTCCTATCGATCAGGCGACGGGTATCAACCATTTGAGACATCTAGCTCCGGACCATCTGCGACCTCTTTTGAGATGAACATTCCAAAATTTACCAACACGTTGTGCTCTTCTCTTTAAGCTTGCTGAAGGTAATGGGTGTGCTTTGTAGAAAGCGTCCAGGAAGCAGTCCTGGGCCGTATGGTTGGGAAAGTGACTTTGCTTCTGTAAGTTCCTTGTCTTTTCCGTGTCGCTGAGATTGGCCCAGTTTTCGAATGCGCAGACTTGTTCTTGATCACGTCTGGCAAGATTGAAAGCCCTGGGGCCATCGTATGATACTAATTACAACACAGACAACGTAGGCTTTCTAAAGCGAATAGGAGCTCCAATTCAAGCAGTGCCATAGGCGCTCCAGCAGAACCACGACAGTCCTACTCTCAATATGCTATACAAGAAGTTATCATTGTAGTTTCGACTTTTGTCAAGCGGATCCACGCTATTGGCTACCAAATGGCATGGTCTCCTTTCAGGCCAGTCTCTCACCGCTCAACACGCATAACCTCTACTTCACTTGGTTCTAATGCTTCGGCACTTTTGAATATCCAAGTACCATCACCCTGAGGCTGCCAGGAGTGCGGCGCCATCTCATCCTGGATGGCGGTCCCATCTGCACTTTGATGGTATATTACTGTACGCCCACGCCTCTCCAAGCGTGATGCTATTCTCTCCTCGGTGATTCTTCGAGGCTCTCCGCCAAAGGTCCAATCCACGGATTTGAAAACTCGCAGCTTCGCTTTCCATGCCAGTTGCCGAACGTGGTAAGCTACGACTTCATACGACGTTTCAAACTCCATCCAAACATCGTGGAAGTCGATCTTGCCAGAAGATTCCCGCGTCTCCAGAGCGTTGATAGCATCATACTGGTCTGGGTGGGGAGAGAGAGAGATAGTCAGAGCATGTAGCTCTGGCATTGTTGTTTCAATGAAGGATAGAACAGCGGATACGTGGTTGTAGAAGGGGAATATTGCAGTGTAGTTGAAATACTGCAACTTCTTCAGAAAGGCTCGCGGAAGTTGTAACCTCGAGTTGATCGTTCGCCCGGTCAATATCGAAGGCGGTCTTCGCAGGAAATATTCATATTGCGTGTAAGCTCTGAGAAATGACCCTTCGTTGACGCTGAAGCCCTCCCAAGGTAAGGCTTTGAAAATCATGAATGGACGTTCCATGGTATTTCTCCTGCCGACTGATTTAGGTTCAAGCTCCAACCGTAGGTAATGGAATGGCATGTTGAAAGTCCAAGCATCTCCATCATGGGTCGCACAGTAGCTGAGATGAGGAAACGAGGTTGGCGGGCAGGAGACGGTGACAGAGGAAAGCGAAGGCAATTCATGTAATAACCTCCACAAGATAGGTGCCGATGTGGCTTCCTGGAATCCCGCCGTGAAAGAAGTTTCATTGATCAGGATGACAAGCGATGTTACTACATCCGCTAGGTGATGACTTGAGATGAAATGAAGGAATGAGGCAATCGCTTCCACGCGGACGACAGCGTGTTTGTAGAGGTGTGGAAGGCCAATGTAATGTAGCGATGATGAGCAGGCCGACAACGCCTTCAACGCAGCATCACGTTTACCCTGATGAAGCGTCCCTTCTGGTCTCCGGCCGAATGTGGTGAGAGATGAAGGCTCTATGTCGAGGGCTTCGAGTATAATTTCCTGCAACTCTCTGGGGAGAGATTCTAACCTCGATCGAGACAGATGTGAAGTGGACATGGTCTATATCATCACATCATACTTCCATCTCAGCTACCCTAACAGCACATTGGCCGATCAATTGTTTCGTCAACAAAGTCAAGAGTGCTCGCGACGAAAACATCACATGCATGTACAGATGAAGTTTACTCCTGGCTGACAATAGGAAAGGAACTACTAGGAATATCGTAATAAATGAGAGGAGAGGAGTTATCGGTGTCACGCAACATACCGCAGGTCGGGTGCAAATATGGAGTTGATCGGCAATGACTGTTCGTTCGTGCAAAAGTTGGTCGGACAGAAGAAAAGTTCGGCGGATGATGATGATGATCCTTTTAGACTGATGTCAGCGGAGGCGAGGGGTTTCCATTCACGCCTATCGGTCCCCTCCCTGCACACCCCTTGAGGCCCCGAGACCCCTCTTATCAGGGACTATAGGCTCCAACAAAGAGGCTCTCCAGGGGGTTCCACTCCAAACGGATAGGCCAAGGGACCCCTAAATCCCGCCAAGGAACTTTAGCAGACAAAGAAACACCTCGACGTCGATTCCATCCAGCAATATTACTGATTTCAGCGGCAAGAGAAGCATACTGAGAGCATAGACGTGTGCTATGCTGTCACAGACAGTGTGACCACAAGTGAAGAGAGAGACTCGTGACATCTGCCAAGTTAATCCCCGTTATGGCTTATGCAGAGCCATCGAGTGCCCCTGGAAAACAGACAAGGGGCCGGGCCATGGGTTTTGAGGCATAACGATGAGCATGTGAACCTCCTGGATAGGCATGATGGCGCTCCAGTTCGTCAATCTCAGGTAAGTTATCTCCTGCGTGCACCTGCATATGGTTGGTCAAACGTAGTACACGAACGGGCAAGCACATTGGTGTTGCATGAATTAATGTGGCGGGGGTACGGAGGAACATCACCTCGTCAGGACCAATCTGGATAAATCCAGCATGCATATTTAACCGGTCTATCAAGAGAACATCCCATGCGGATAAACGTGGTGGTGGTTCAGCAAAGGAAAAATGGCTGGTAAGGCTTTCCTTCCTGCTTCCTTGCGGATGCTTCCAGTACGCAGCATACGAGGCTTGGATCCAATCTGCGGGATATTCCAGAGCAGTATCCACGATGAGGTTCACCGAGGGTATGTGGATGACTAAAGAGGGGATGACGATTGAATGGATGAGCAACGTCGAAAGATTGACAATAGATGGTACCGAAGTGACTTTGCTCTTGAACAAATTACAGCGACATCGTGGTGATACGTTGAACTCTCCTACTGTGACAGCCACGGTCTCGTCACCAATTGAAGGAGTGATTGGTGTCAAGTTAGAACACTGGGCAGGTGCAGAGGATATCGGACCGAACTTTGAGGTCGTGAAGACCAACCATAAAGTCGGCATTTCACACGGAAAGGGAGAGCCTCTCGACGTCGCCAGCGGCCCACTCAACCTGTCTGTGAAGACCAATCCCAACGAACTGGGCTTCTTATACAAGGCTGCAGACAAGAAGCTTACCGCTCATGGCTGGAGGTCAATTGCATATGTTCGAGATGGGACCACCGAGGTCTCGAGGAAGCAAGACGGTATATACGTCGAGAAGCAGGGCTGGATGCTTGCCGCTCTCGACCTGGGAGTAAATGAGAAGGTCTACGGACTTGGTGAGCGCTTTGGACCCTTCGTCAAGAACGGCCAAAGCGTGGAGACGTGGAATGAAGATGGCGGTACATCGTCCGAACTTGCGTACAAGAATGTTCCATTTTATCTGAGCTCGAAAGGTTACGGCGTCTTCGTCAACAACTCGGGAAAAGTGAACTTCGAAATCCAGTCAGAGAGGACCACAAGGGTCAACATCTCAATACAGGGAGAGTCACTGGAGTACTTCGTCGTTTACGGTCCTACGCCAAAAGATGTCCTTCGAAGATATACAACCCTCACCGGGAAACCATCACTACCTCCTGCATGGACGTACGGACTTTGGCTTACAACCAGTGAGTCTCGAACCTTATCGACGCCCACAGCTACTGACATGCTCCTCTAGGTTTCACCACAAGCTACGATGAGAAGACGGTGGCAGGCTTTCTTGAGGGTTTCAAGGAGAGAGACATACCATTGTCAACCTTCCATTTCGACTGCTTCTGGATGAGATCGTATCAATGGTGTGATTTCGAGTGGGACAATGATATGTTCCCTGATCCCCAATCCTATCTCCAACGTCTCAAAGACCGTGGCTTCCACACCTGTGTGTGGATCAATCCCTACATCGGACAAGCTTCCCCTTTGTTCAAAGTTGGAAAAGAAAAGGGGTACTTCATCAAACGATCCGATGCTCCTAATACGGTTTGGCAATGGGATAATTGGCAGGCCGGAATGGCTATCTTCGATGTCACAAACCCTGAGGCTCGTGAATGGTATGCATCACATCTTAAAAGGCTGATGAGAATGGGCGTGGATTCCTTCAAAACCGACTTCGGCGAACGAATCCCCTACCGCAATGTCAAGTACCACGACGGATCTGACCCGGTCAGAATGCACAACTACTACGCTTATGTATACAATAAACTTGTTTGGGACACGATGGAAGAAGTAGCCGGCAAGGGAGAAGGTTGCCTATTCGCTCGCAGTGGTTGGGCCGGGAGCCAAAAATTCCCTGTCCATTGGGGGGGAGACTGTGAATCCACATTTGAAGCCATGGCGGAATCGCTTCGTGGCGGATTGAGCTTGTCACTCTGCGGGTTCGGGTTCTGGGCTCACGACATCGGTGGTTTCGAAGGGACTCCACCTGCTTCACTCTACAAGAGATGGGTCCAATTCGGGCTCCTATCCTCTCATTCCCGTCTCCATGGCTCCTCGTCCTACCGCGTACCTTGGATCTACGGCGAAGACTCCTCAGAAGTCCTCCGCGACTGCGTGAAACGCAAGATCGCCATGACACCATACATCCTCTCCTCGGCACTCACAGCCCACCACGAAGGCACTCCGGTCATGCGACCCATGTTCCTCGAATTCCCCCACGACCTCACCACCTACAATCTGGACACCCAATACATGCTCGGTCCTAACCTCCTCGTCGCCCCCATCTTCACCGAGGAAGGCGAAGTAACATTCTACGTCCCCGAGACCGACCAGGAAGGCGAATGGGTCAGTTGGTTCGACCACCAGAAACGCTACGCCGGCGGCAAATGGTACACCGAAACCCACGACTTCACCACCTTGCCCCTCCTCATCCGCCCCGGCAGCGCGACCGCTCTGAACTTCAAAATCACCCGACCGGACGCCGACGACCTCACCGACGGGCTCGAGATCATCGTCAATGGGGCTCCCGACGAACAGGCCAAGCACGTCGTTGTCGTAGACACCAAGGACGTTTCGAAAATCGTCAAGACGATTACGCTCGATTCGTCGTCCGATGATGGGTATATCTTCGCCAGTGACGACCAGGTCATGGTTATCATTCTCTAGTATGGCCAGGTAGGTAGGTAGTCAACACCTCTCACCATACAGACCAAGAAGGTAGTAGTATCATTACCCTTTCATCCGATTCAACAATGCAGACTTGGGGGGACTATTAAAAAAGAAAAAGAAAACCCAGAACAATAGAGATTGAGAATTTGGTTTCCTTTCCGTCATGACCGATGTTTCTAGATGTCTTTTGATATCTTGGATTTTTCTAGGTGAGATAAGGTAAGGTAGGTGTGGAACGACAAGATCATGCGCTCAGAAGGGACTAGACGTCTATCTACCTTACATATCTTGATACCTACCTACCTCCTACCTAGGTAGATAGACGTATCAAACAGACACATGTATGCAGGCATCTTCGAGTCAACGATCCTTCTTCTTTTCTTTTTTTTTTTGGAGACCGTTTTGATTGGGATATCATCATATCAACATGATATAATTATACCTACGTACACCCCTTTCCATCACCCTTTTCCCACGAACCGATCGACCGACCGAAAATGGGGAAAAAAAAATTGAAGTACAGGAGAGCCTTCCTTCGGCAAGGAGAAGAAATGAGTCTGTATCCCTTATTCCTCGCTCTCGTCTGTTAGTCCCAGAGATAAAAACAAATAAGTTTTTTTGAAACAGCACCACCACCATATGAACGCCTTGCAATGCGATGTGACCCTCGGTTGGCACAACCAGTGTCGATTCTCCGAAAAGGACCATATTTTATCTCCGTGGATTTTTTGCCCCGGGAGGGGGGGAGTTCTTCGAATGATTTCCAGGATAATGGTTTTGAAGAGTTCGTACGAGCAATTCATATCTTGACCCTCACACCTTCCTTCTCCACGGTCTTGACGAGACCATCATAAGTCTCCTTCCACTCGTCTCCGCCTTCACCTTCCTCTGCCGCCGCCTTTCCTCCCCTCTTTTGTGTGATCATGACAACGCTAGTCGGTCTCTTCGTCTGGCCTGCGGCGCCGAGTTCTGCTCTTGAGGTAACGTAGATGTATGGGATGTTGTGGTCTTCGCAGAGGACAGGGATGTGCGAGATTACGTCCATTGGCGAGATATCTGCTGCCAACACGACGACTCCTGGAGGGGAGGCTTTGGCAGTGGCTGGGAGGTTTGGTGATTTTCGTAGCGCTTTGACGACTTCTTTCACACCTCGTTTGAGGGTTTTTGATGCCGCGGCTAAAAGAGAGGTACGTTAGATGGCTTACACATGGTTGACCTGCTACGTTGAGGAATTGACGGTGGGTCTGATGAAGTGAGGGCACGCAGGTGATTTGATCCTCTCTTTAAAATGCTTGATATTGACATACCTTTCTTGACACCCTTGAAGACCTTCTTGCTCACTTTATCATCGGCAAGCGGGTTTGCGAACGGTACCAAGGCACCAACAATCCGCGGCTTCTCTACCTGTTCAACCGTGGTCTCCTCTTCGACGGGTACACCTTGCTCCGGGTTCTCGATTACATCCAAGACCTTAGATGTGAGCACCTCTGTCTTCTCCTTCTTTTCCTTCTTGTCCTTTGATTTCTTGTGAACGCCGTTTTCCTCACTGCGCTTCTTCTCCTTCTTCTCCTTCTTGGCGATGTCCTTTGCAGACTTGTCTTTAGCCATGGTTACGGTATCTGTTTGTCAACTCTGGAACCGCAGGTGATACAGTGACAAGTTGGAAGACTGTAATGCACTTTTATTCGAAGTGATAGGATGGGTGGGAGCTTTGCGCGCAAACCTTTCTGTTAGTGAGGTTCTCCGAATTTTCGAAATTTCAATGGAGCTTGAAATCTTAGGTGGGACTAGCGTAACTTGGTTCTACGATATCACGAGCAGGCCATCATTCAATGCTCGACTCGTCGGAATGGAACGAGAACATGCTTTCATTGTTCATTACTAGGACTACTGAGATAGGATGTTGTTTTTGAGGGCGATTGCGAATATCAGCTAAGCCTTGTGAGAGGAACACGGCATCAGATAGAAAATGCATCTAGTCGAACAGCTTGAATGAGATGATGTCTCTAATGTCAATACACGGTATGATCCACTGGCTTCGATACTTGATCGTCTATCTAGTCCAGGTTCTAAAATGTACAAAAGGGGGCCTGTATAAGACATGTCATGGGCTTTCTTGGACTTGCTTGATGACATGCCTTAGCCAGAGGCAGCCGCAGCCTCCTTCTCCAATCGTGCTGTTTCTATACGTCCAGGCTTCGAGTTCAAGTATTCGTTCCTGTGGCATGTTAATATATTCCCATTTCTCTGCTTAATGTCGCCTACTTCTTTGTCGCCCAGTCCATGGCCAAGTATGCGATTGCAAACGGTGGGAGCCAGTAGCCGATCTGGTTCTTAGACCTCCTCCAAGTGTTGAAAATAGCCGCATGGAGTGCGCCAGCGAATGGGTTCTGTCTGTTGGATGAAAGCGAGTAGGTGATTATGCCCCTCTGGGTTGGGGAACCTGGTAAAAGGATTGTGTTAGTCGCAATTCGTCCGTCCATCGAAGTTGAGTCCGTCTCTCAGAAGTTGCATACCCATGGAACCCCACCATCCCATCCATCTGTAGATATTGTTAGCATCTGTGTTTGCAGCTCATACTCTGAGCTCAACCGTCGAGGCAGAGGTTCTTCTGAATCGACAAAGAGGGAAGAGGTGGACATACGCGCCGTGCTTCGGATCATAGTGATCAAGTCTCGCTGCGGTAGGACGCATCTTGTCGGTGCTTTTAGGTCCTAAATCAAGATAGCAGGAAGGCGGTAGGACTTCGATGTACGATGGAAGAACGTCGTTGATGAAGAACTTGAGATCGGATTGGATTGGGTTGGATGGGATTGGAGCATTGCGGAAGCAGAATTACGCTAAACCTGATTGGAGCTTGACTCTGGAAGGCGGCGGAGAAGCGGCAGAAAATGTACTTAAGATGATGTCTTAAGAAGCATCGCCTACTGTAATAACGTTGCAGTGATCGTTAGGAAGCTTCTGCGCAACTCATCCTGACATTCGGCTGTACAGAAAATGGCCGGCATTGCTCCAAACCGTCTTATGGCCTGGGCCTTTGGCATCTTTACTGCCGCTCAGATTGGCCAAGCTTCCATGTACGACGTCAAAGGCGGAACTCGCGCAGTCATCTTCGATCGCCTTCAGGGTGTCAAAGACGACGTTGTCAATGAAGGCACACACTTCCTCATTCCAGGTCTACAGAGAAGTATCATCTATGATGTACGGACAAAACCAAGAAACATCAGTACAACGACCGGAAGCAAAGACTTGCAGATGGTCAGCTTAACGCTCAGAGTACTGCACCGACCGGAGGTTACCAAACTCCCGAAAATTTATCAGGTACGTGCATTCTGAGCATAACAGGGTTTCCAGCAGTTCATCGTACTAATATTGTCTTAGACGCTCGGACAAGACTACGATGAGCGTGTACTCCCATCCATCGGAAACGAAGTACTGAAAGCCATTGTGGCTCAATTTGATGCTGCAGAGCTCATCACCCAAAGAGAAGCTGTCAGCAACCGAATTCGAAATGACCTGATGATCCGGGCTCAGGAGTTCAACATCGCCCTCGAGGATGTCTCCATCACGCACATGACATTTGGCAAAGAATTTACAAAGGCCGTTGAGCAGAAGCAAATTGCACAACAAGACGCTGAACGAGCAAGGTTCATTGTTGAGAAGGCTGAACAAGAACGACAAGCCAACGTTATTAGAGCAGAGGGAGAGGCAGACTCGGCCGATATCATTAGCAAGGCAGTCGCAAAAGCAGGAGATGGGTTAATCAGGATCAGAAGAATCGAAGCAGCCAGAGAGATTGCACAGACTTTGTCGACAAACCCCAACGTTACATATCTCCCAAGCGGCGAAGATGGAAAGGGCGGTGGCAAGAGCACAAGCCTCTTACTTGGCTTGAGGTCGTAAGGCTGATCAAGAGAAAACTTTGCCGTCCTTGCTGTACGATCATAATTTCTTGCATTAGCTCATGGGAAGGCCAGCGAAAACAGGAGGAATCCATATGGAGTTTCGAGTTGTATCAAATCACATCACCACTGTCAACGATGCATCTGTTCAGTTCCCTGGCTCGCTCCATCTGCACCTACTATTTTCTTTTCCTTTGTAGTTCATCTTGTTCCTTTCTTCTCTTCCTTTCTATCTTCATGCAAAGCAGATCCCCCAAAAAGAAGTGTTTGACCTCCGGCTTAGCTCATGAGCAACATTCTTCTGTCACCTAGTCACTATTCTTCGCAGTCGACATGACGAATCGCCCAGGAAGCATTTTTCACCATCTCATATACCTGAGATCTCTCTTCTTCCTCCATCCGTCCTCTCGTCTATAACGCCATGCGCTGTAGTGTTGTGCTTTGGTTCGGAAACAAAAAGGTACGAGATCCCTGAGTTGTTGTTGTTGTTGTTCTTTTGACTTTGCAACAACAACAACATAATTTTTCTATAACTCCCTACTAGTCACTACAAATTATACCTCCGACCCCAATCCCCCAAAAGAGAGTCTTTTTGTTTAGGGTCTTTTTCTCTCCAACAGCCATTCCAACCAAAGCTTTCATGACAACACAGGGGCAAACGTAGCTTTAGCCGGCGAAAAGTTTCGATGTTCGGAACGGGGTCTGATAGGAGTGGGTGGGTGGGGATGGGTTCAAACTTCCTCCACAATCACAATGCCCCCCCCCCCCCCCCTTCCAACCCGAGGAAACCGAGATTTGTTTCCGAATATGGATAAGTAAGGTA